>BMAW01085613.1:177934-220915 GCA_019974015.1 Nephila pilipes | reverse complement strand
GATTTTAACATTTCTTTGAGCTACTGACCTTTAAACATTTATATATTTTTATTTTATAATATTTTAAGTAAATTAAAAATAATTATTTTGAAAAAAAATCTAGTTATAATTTCCGCTCATAAATAATGTAAACGTGATTTTTTTTGTATAACGTGTACTTAACGTAATAAATCATGATCATTCATTTATATATAAACATCATATTTATTCATGAGATTTATATCGGATGTTACATTAATTTATTTTGGAGATTTCATTTTAAAGTAAAATGCTGCTTTGTTACGATTATGAAATTTACATTTATGAATAGTTTTTTTTTTCATTCCATTGCTTTAATACACATTTTGCGTGCTGAATAAAGCTAATTAATATACAAGATGCTGTACTTCGTGAAAACCTTTTTTTTTTCATAAATATTCCTCCTTTTTAGCCACCAAATGAGCTATTGTTTTAGTCAACGACTAAGTAGTCAACCGGCCACTTTTCAAAATTTTATCGTAAAAGTTTTAGCATATTGTTTGATGTCTGCTTTCCCCATAAATGAACTTAATTTTGAAAAATATGTCATGATAAATTTCTCTTGGAGCTTCTGATGATTTGAAACAAAACTCGTGTAAAAAAAAGAGAAGCTATTGTTTTAACCTATCGATTGACGTTGATCACATTTTATATCTACCCCCTAATATATCGAAAATCCAAATTAAAATCGTGCAAATAAAGTACTTATCTATAACTTTGATTCTCAGACTTATCATTACATATGCTTGTCCTATCTGTACTTTCGCTGCAAAAGCAAATAATAATGTAATAGAAAAAGCTCAAAATTCTATCTTTAGGCAAAAAAAAAAAAAAAAAAAAAAAACTGCCGGCGCGAGGTTATATATGCGATATGTTGAATTGCTCGCTGCTCTAAACTCTCCTCTATAAAACAATTCATTACTAAAATATCCAAAAAACTCTTAAATAATATTGATAACTCTTATAAATCCCTCAATAAAATCGAAAAATACACTCTAAATAATCCAACAAGAATACCAAGAAACATTCTACTCCTTAAAAACCACCGTCTTCCCCGCTCTGATGAACTTCCAACACAACTTTTAACTTCCGACACAAACGCTCTACGCCTAGCCGTGAAATTAACAAGCGCATACAATGAATCAATCATTCGACTCACACCGTCCATATTTCCTTTAATTCCAAAATTTCTCCCAGGCGGGTTGAGCCGAAATAATTAAATTGCTTTATTTTGCCTTTTGAATCCAGATCTCATAAACGCTATTTAAATCTGAACATTCATTTTAAAAATTTCAGAGGCTTGCAATTTCTATAAATGTAAAATTCTTAAATACCATTATTTAATTTTACTTCTTGGCAAACGTAAAAACCGATGAAAAAAAGCTACTCGCATAGTCCATTCAGATAGAAGGTTGGAGTGCAGCTAGGCTACGCACATGAGATAACTTTATCCCATTCGTTTCAAAGAAAAACCATTATTTTTTTTTACCAATAGATTGATGTTGATCTCATTTTATATGTAAACAGAAGGCTAAAAAGTTATCCAAAATAAGGTTTCCGTCATCGACCGCTTTGTATCAAAGCGTATATAAAGGATAGCTTTGCCTCTGTAGTATACATGTTTACGTTAAATCGAGATATAACTTATCAAATCGACTGGTTTATTAAGTGGTATGCAACCATTATCGATTCCCTTCTCAGATGATCACAGATTTTGAGGCATTCGTAACTTAAACAACTTCGTAAAACTGGGTCTACTTTCTGGAGAGGAAGCATTGATGTGTATAGAAACTAATAAATATAAATGTAAGTATGAATGATTGATAAATATATAGTTGCGTCTCTCTATATAACACATCGATCAATAACTCCCGAGTCTAAAATTGAAAACAACATTTTTTTTGCAAAATTTTTTTTTATTCATCAACATAACACCTTTTGTTAATCACCTTTTAGGGTGATACAATCGTTCCAACGCTTTTCCGAATTTTTTTCTTTTTTTTTTCGCAAGAAATCTTTTTTGTTGCGAGTAAATAGCGATAAACAGCTTTCTGAATCATCGACTCGTTGCTGTTTTTGCTCCATCGAAAGCAATCGCGGCACCCACTTGGAAAAAACCTTTTTCACTTCACTTCAAAAAACCTTTTTCCTGGTCCGATCGACTTAAAATTTTGACACGTTTCAAGCAAAGGTTAGTACTCTAGAAAGACCTGGTTACTGGTTTACTACGAGCGCCATCTCTGGGTTAGTCTCGGGAGTTATTGATCGATGTGTAATATTTCTGAAGGGAATTCTATAGCATTAAAATTATTTTAATAAAGAATAATAAGCAAGTACTTTTGATTTTTTTTAAAAAAAATCTTATATGATTGTTCTTTGTTAAGATTGCTGTAGTTCAATGATTCTCAAATATTTTTCCTTCAATGTAATTTTTATTCATTCCCTCCAGTCGAAAACGTTCCATTTTGGCATATTGATTAATTCGGTTCCTGAAGTGTTCAGAATCGACCCGTTTAATTATAGTATATCCCTGATATTTATTTCCTAGAATAGAGGACAGCTAAGATTAATTGCTATTTTTTAACTTCAGAGTTGAATAAATTTCTGAAATTCAGTTCGAAACGATACAAATGTATGAAGTTCAGTTCCAAAAAATATTATCGACAATCCAAAACGCACAGCCTTTTACAAAATTTCTTCTATAAGAACTCTTCTTTGGAATATTTAAGTTTATATACAGAGCAAGTCTATTCACTGATAATTATTTATGTACTCTGAGAAATTATTCTAATGTTGTTTTTAATGTAGTCACTAATTTGATATGAATTTTTCTTGTAGTACTTGACACGAAATTATCTTTGTAGTTATATTTGTTACTGAGTAATCAGTTTGATATTCCATTTATTATTTCCACTTTTGAGCAAATGAATCTGCGTATCGTAAAAAATTATTTTGTAAATATTTCATGAGTTGTCTGTAATTCATAAATTTGTAGGGGAAATATTCTTCTAGATTTGTTCCTCAAAAATTAATATCTTTTCATAATTGGTTTAACACTTACTACTAATTTAGTTTCAGAGTGATATAATGTACTTCAATGTGTGGCAACCTTATAATCCTATTCACCTCCTGTGCCATAACTAAACTAAATATACAACACTAAAAAGTTAGTAACATATGCAAGAAGACGTTAGACGGATCTTACACACAATATTTTATTCCACAAATTTGTACTATAACGACAAATGAACACCGATTCTCTAAAGTAACGCCCTAGATATATTTACTTGTCTCACTAATACCGAATTAAGGTTAGCTCACCACAACCTTCCCGGTTGAAATTGACTCGATTCTTGCCTTTACCACGATCGCTCTCACCTGTAGCCACTCTTGATCTTGTCTACCCTCTATAAAGCATATACTCAACGCTAGTGACACTCAACCTCTATTGTGCGACTCTCGCTTTGCTTATATACTTTCCTATCTACCGCACTTCACTTTGTTTCTACCTGCCTCTAATTTAACTAATCACGTTTCATTTCGGTTGGGAAGAAATTGTTATTTATAGCAATTAATCTTAATTAAAAGTCCCCAAGGTTAGTGAAGAGAAAACCGCGAATAGCCCAACGTCACAAATGTATACTTGTATATTTTAATATATAGATTAGTATTACAGCTATATCATTAAAATTCATATTTATAGTTTTGTTCTAACAATAAAAAAAGGATTAAGTCACAATAATTTCATAAAATGCGGTCCCGTATTAAATCAATTATTTCACTCTTTCAAATTGTATTAAATGAAACATATCAAAGTCGAAGATAATACTGGTCAGATAAACAGTATTTAAGCTTATTCTAGCCGTTAAAGAAATTCGCTATACATGATGTAAGTTTTTTTAAGAATAGAAGAAACAAAATAGAAAAGTACTGAAAATAAATTTAATTATTGCTTTCTTATATGCGCACAATCTCATCTGTCTCATCCTTTCTTTCTCACTCTCTCTCTCTCTCTCTCTCTCTATATATATATATATATATATATATATATATATATATATATATATATATATATATATTTCTTATTTTCGGGAAAATCTTGTTCCGGAAATTATTTTCAAAACTGACTCAAGATCAAATGTAAATCATTCTGGTTTGTGACAACAAACACATTCAGATTAAAAAGTAAACATTCACTCACCTTTTACATGTTTAAACATCTAAAAAAGGTACGTTAAATTGGAAACTGAATTTTCTTATGTAAAGCACGTATATAAATATGTGACGTTGGGCTATTCGCAAATTTCTCTTCACTAACCTCGGGGACTTTTGGTAGTTTGAATTGCTTCAAATTACATTTTCTTTCTAACTAATATGAAACGTGATTGGGTAAAAAAGATGAAGATAAAAAATAAATTGAATTTCATAAGACATAGTGATATGTAAGCGAAATAGAATTGAAAGGGAAAAGGTAACTTAGAACTTTACGACAAACTGATAGATATTTGTAAATTGGACTGAATCATCTTAATTAATCATTTATACTGAAATCGAACATGTGAAGATTAATTAACAAAAATTACCGTAGTTAACAACAAAAAAAAAAGGATTGATTGGTTTTGTTAACGTCGAACTTGAAGCAATACAATGGTTAGTGGCGATAGCCTCGTAATTTTGAATTACATGAGAGGGAGATGCCAGCTAAGTGACGAAGGTGACACCTTAGCTGGCGTCTCCCTCTCATACCTTCCATACCACGCCAACGGGAGGACTTTGAGCCTCGACAGATTTTACGTGCCTCAGCCCCAGCTACACGGCGGGGTTTGGGTGGCATGTAGGCTCGAACCCTACGACTCGACGAAAACCGTCCGCGAGGAGGAACCACTAGGATACCACGGCTCCACAAATATATTAGGAATAGCGACTTTTAGTTTTTCATATAATGGTGTTCTTCATTGCAGTCAAGAATAGAAAATAGGATAGCTTAGCGTTGAGATTTATGCTGAGAGTAGGAGATATACAAAACGTAATTCTTGTTGTAACTGAAAATTACTTGCATCCTCTACGTGAAGCACTATTGATTTTTCCACACAGGTTGCCTCATTTCCACGCAGCTGCACCAACGCGTGACTGATCAAGCAAAACCTCTCGGAGAAGTATTCCGGTAGATGTTGTTTGTACTAAGCTTGATTGATGGTTTTTGCCTTGTCGACAGAACGAAAGTCAATCTCTTAACGTGCTTTTTCATCTTTGGAAAGAGATGAGAGTGCAAGGTATGGGTTCAGGAGCAATGATGTCTCATTGTTTAAATCTCATCTCCCCGTGGATCGCCATCTTCTTCAGTTCTCTGCACAGAAATGACATCGAGGAACAAATAATGCGAGTTACTGACATGGAGGACACATGTTGATTTCAGATGGAACAAGAATTTTTAAAATCGGGTGAAAAATGAAAATGTTATATCCTTGAAGATATTACTTTTCATTCAAGCCTCGTAATTGTACTGTATCTCAGTCGATAACGCGGATCAAATTTGGAATACAACGAATTTGGATTTGAGAAAAATCGTTTGCTCGAGAAAATTAAACTAACAGCAACTTGGACTTACTTTCTACTTCTGTGCATATGTTTATTGTTCTGTTTATCTCGAGAAGAAGTTTATTGTTGTTCTACGTCTTACTTTCAGAGTTCCTGTAAATTAATTAATTAAATTTTAAAAATTTAATTATTTAGCTTCTTGCACTAAATTATTTGATTTAATTTTATTTTCATTGCCGCCGCACTGAGAACCAACACGAGGATGATTGGGGAAGAACTTCTTGATTTTGACGTATGACAACGTACAACACCTCGTCAAACATCCACACCACGACAACAGGAGGACTTGGGATCTCGACTAGATTTTACATGCATCTGCCCCTTACACGGTGGGTCTTTAGAAGATTGGGGCTTGAACCCACGACGGAAACAACACCGGCCGCGTGTCTGTGACCATGACCTCTAGGCTACCGCGATCATTTGAACTGAATTAAGTTAATCAATAAAATTCGTAATAAAAAAAATTCTGTACAAAGTTTTGCAAAAAACAGATTTAGCCACCCAAGGAGCGCTTTTTTAATATAATTGTTGTTAAATTATTCAATTAAAATATAAAAATTAAAGTTAACGATAAAATATCGAGAAATGGGCAATAGTAAACTTTTCCGATATTAAAATTAAAGCAAACGATAAAAAAAAAAAATGTTAAGTGATCTGGTAAGCCAAAACGTCCCGCCTAAAACAATATCCCTTTAGGTGGTTAACAAATGAAACTAAGTCCCATATCTACATATCGTATAAATCTGTCTCTCCCACGAGGTAATGCTGCCCATCGGTGGGCGTTGAAGAAATGTAAAGGGTGCTTTGGGTCCAAGGGACAATTTAAGGGATGTTAAGGACTAACTGCCACTCTTACCCAGGGCAATATTCGAAAGAACACTCTAAAAGGCTTATTTAATATTAAAAATCATCGCGCACTTGTTTCAACTAATAGCTTTTAATATCATTGAAGTAAAATCACCCTATAATAAGTAGGCATTCGTATATTATAACTTTCTACACAGTACATTTTTGACTAGTAATATATGAACAAATCGCAGCATGCACGGTGTTCCTGTTCGGTGTACAAAAGCTTATATTTAAAAATTTAGACCACAAGATTTAGGCTGCCTTCGGAGATTTAATTTCCGAGCATAATGTTAATCCTATGGAATTCTCCACTTTTCTTCTCAAAGTTAGATTATTGCTTTTAATTGCATAGAATAAAATGCATTTGGCAGAGTGAATGAATAAAGAACGCTTCTGCATGATAACTTTCTTTTCCTCACTTTAGGGGTATTTTTTAAAATATTTATTACATATTAGAAAACTCAAAAGTACATTATTTATTTCATGAACAGGAGTTTGTGATTTTTTTCTTCTTCTTCTTCTTTTTTTTTTTTTTTTTTTTTTGTTTGTTTGAAAAGTGGGGAATGAGCTAAAAATTGTTGGAAACTTATGAAAAAAGTGAAAGCCATTCTTAGAAATTACCTCGAATTAAAGGAATCCCTTCAACCTTTTGGACTGTCATATAGCCTCCTCAACATATTTAAATATTGCAACAACAAAAAGATATTGTATTTACATCGGTATATTAATTCATTTTTATTTATCAGTAATTGATGTAATATTCCTGGATATCAATAACAATAAACACGGCAGTAAATTATTAAGACACAGACCACCAAAAATTACGGTGCAACCAGTCTTTTGTGTATAATTTTTTTTTTAAAAAAAAAGAATTTAAAAACAGGGAATTAGGAATTATTATGCTTTACACAGTTATTTATTAAATTTAACATTATTTTTGTTTCTAATGAGATTTACATTTTTTGCAGAGGTCTTCTGTTTGATTAAAAAAAAATAACGAGTCAGATTTTTAATGGAAAAAAATTCGATGTATTTTTTTTAATTGGGAATGTATTTCATCGTGCTAGTAATGCATAGATGACATCGGCTTTCCATGCTGACGATTATATCATCAGAATCTGGAATGGTGAACAATATCAAAACACTGGTTGTTTTTTACCTTTTGTATTCGTATATTACAATGGTTGTTTTACTTTTATAGGATCTTTCAAGATATCTTTTGTGCTCATATCTCTCTTTCAGAAATAAATTATTAGAGTACATATTAGAATGTGAATAGAATGCGTGACACCCTTCAATTATTATTTTCTTCGCTTTCCATTACTAAGCTTTGAATAGTTAATCACAAAAATACACAGTCAAAAAAAAAAAAGTCGAGTCCAATTATAAGGATATCTAACCAATTTTTTATTCTTTTTTCTGGGAATGTTAAAATTCTGTTGTTAATATTACTTTTTCTGTGGTTAAACTTGCTTGAGCAAACATTTATATAAAGATAATTTTACTTATCTGATCGAATCTATTATGTACGAGTCCTCGACTAATATCTATTTGAAGGTTCGAGTCCCTCTTTGGTCGCTCCTTAGATTATAAACGACTGCTTTCTCACTATGATTTCCTATCACTGTAGCTAGTTGTACCAACTATTTAGCTATCATATTATTCATTTTTTCACTGTTTATAAATTGAACTTATCCAATTTCCTCGTTAAACTTCATACCTTTGATATAAACTACATAAATCACGTTTCCTGTATTTGGCGAGGTTTCATTTTAAGCAATTCTAACCTAAAAATCTCTGAGATTACGAGATGTGGCTATTAAATATTGGAAAAGAACAATTCAAACCTAAAAATCTCAGATCACGAGATGTGGCTATTAAATTATGGAGAAGTACACATGCACCAAATGCCAGCGAACGACAGCTGCTTAACGTGAAGCTTTCTCTTTCAAATGCAGTGCCTCACTCTTCTGTAAAAAAAATCCGTATACTCGTAGCCTTCGTTTGCATTAGAGTTATTTTTTTTTTTGTTTCACCGGAAAAATGACGAGTGAGCGAAGAATTGTTGAGAAATTTTCTTAGAAAAATCGATACTGAAACTTATAATTAATTAAAAGAAGTGTATGCCAATGGATTTTTATCGCATGCGCGTGTTTTTGAGTTGTTTAAGCATTTTTCAAGATGACCGAGAAACCGTTGAAGATGACTCACGCCCGTGACACCTTGCAGCGTCAAAAACGGATGACAATATCAAAAAATTTGGTAATCTGGTTCATTCATTTTGACTGTCGGTTAAGTATTCGTGTGATTACTGAAACTGTAGGAATTGACAAAGAATCCGTTCGGGAATTTTTTTCCGCTGAGACCTTATCTGTTAAGAGGTTTCAAGCCAAGAACAGAATCTCAGTGTTAGATTATACTCCTTATTCGCCTGATCTTGCTCCAAACGACTTCTATCTGTTTCGTAAGGCGAAATCTGCATTAAAAGGAAAGCTGTGAAAGAGGAAGCGGCACGCGTCCAGAAGGAGTCGACAGACTTCCAGAACTGTTTCGAACAAAGTTAAGATTCGCATGGAGCGTTGTAGGGATAGAGGAAGGGTGTATATTGAAGGGGATAATAAGTTAATATGTATGACATCAAAATAAAATGTTTTACAGAGTTAGTCTCGTTATTTAATAGCCACACCTCTTAGTTGAAGTGAAAATCGTGATCGAGCAAAATATTGCAAATGTTAGCATCAAAAAATGGCATATTGCAATTCCCATCGCAGCTGAATAAATTTGTTATTACGGTTAATAGTGGAAAGGGAACTATAATATGGCTTTATACTGATTTAATTAAATACATTAATTGACAAAGTTAAATAACCTCTTAAAGTAGATTTTTCTTTATGAATGTCGTGTTTTTTCGTTTAACTATTTTATCATTATGAAATTAACTTAACTTTTAAATTTTGTAACATTCTGTTCAAATGTTTCTCAGTGATGAGAAGAATGAAAAAAATAAGTCTCCGATTGTGTTAAAGGAGAGTTTCAAACATTTGTCGATAGAGTTTTCCACTTGGCACTTTTCAAATGCGTGTACTATCGATAGATAATTACTTCTCAATTCTAAAAATACAAAAAAAAAAAAAATTTAAAGTAAATATTATTATAAAAATAGGAATTGTTTAACGTGATTGTAAAAAAAATAACTATAATGTACCATACTTTTTTTTTTAATTTTAATATTATTTTTGTTTTGAAATCCCGAATTATGTAGATAATTAAACTCTCTTCATTACCTCAAAAAAATGTTATGTCAGAATTGTGATCGGAAATTGTATAGCATCAGGCAGCCGTGTACTCATGTATAATTTTTAACGGGACTCGGTACACTAAAATCATCCAAACATCGATTTTTTTTTTAAATTTCATTTTGTAATATTTTTTGAATTATTATCTCTTTCAATTGATAGATTACTTTTGAATGCACGAGAACTAGAAGTTGGTAGGAATGAAATTGAAAAATGTAAACAAACAAATTTTGGGACTTAATCCTGACCCCTTTTAAAAATTTTATGCCTTTTTTTTTTGTCAAAAACTCTTCAGACATTAATTTTATTTTGTTTAAGTCATTACTGTAGTGTTTATGTTTCTTTTCAGTGACTAAAACTTTCATTAAGAGTGATTTATTGATATCTTACGTAATTTTTGCTGTTTATTTGTTGAGAATGTTTTTAATTATTTTGACTTTAATAATTTCATAATTCATTGTTATTCATTATATTTTTTTACAAAAAAAAGAAAAAAAAAAAAACTTTTTTTTTATTATATGAAGTAAAAAATTCTAATAATGGGTTTATTATACACACACACACACTTATATATATATATATATTCCTTGTTAGTCAAGGGCAACTAATACTCTAAGAAAAGTGATCAATTATTAAAAATATGCCCTGAAAGTATTTGAAAATGCAATAAATACTAAAGAAAACATATAGCTAATGTCTTAAAATCGCGTTATAATTAAGTGCATAGTAATTAGTTTTCAGAGTTATGAACTTTAAAACGATTTTTCTCAGTTTGTGCTTTCTTAATATATCAATGCACATTTAAAACGCTCTACTCCTTTCAAAAACATTTACCAGTTATTACAATTTTTTCTACATGTTATATGTAATTCATTTAACATAATTTGGATTTATTTTGCAGTAAAAGGAATTCTTTTTTTAAAAAAATATATAATGTATGGGATATGATTGAGGTTTTCCTTAATTGTAGCTTACCTATCGACATTTTATTTTTTCTCCAAAACTAAATATTTTTTTGTAGAATTGATCCCTAAAGTTGTTTAAAATATCATTATTAATATTACAAAAGAATTTTTTATTAAAATATTAATAAACACAGAAGGAGTGGAATTTTGAAATTTTCCAAACATTTTTTTTTAAATTCAAATTCTTAAAATTATATCAACAATATATCTGAATTTTTATCAGAAATTAAATCGTTTTCTTGAATGGAAATACTGTGATATGCTAAAACATAATTTTTAAATACGTAAAAAAAGAGAAATTTTTCAAAGAATAGCGAGTCCCCTTAAATATCGTTTCAGTTATCACGTAAATTCGAAAACTTGAAAATGTTTTATATTAATTTTTGGCTGTTAATTTGAATAAAAAAATTTTGTGTGTGTGTTAAAAATTATAAAAGTTTTATAAAGTGACAAATATGGAGAAATCATAAAAAAAAGAGAGAAATGCTAAATATTTTAAAACTTACTCATTTGCTCTTGAAATGATCTAATATATAGTCCCTTAGTAGTTTTCTTCAAGAATCTCTGGATTTAACAATCGGTTGTGAATAAAATTTGAAACTTAGGCTAAGTATATCATTCTATTCTTATTTCCGTTTAAAAATTGGATGAGATCAGGAATTTGTTTTCAGAATTTAATTAATTATGTTAATTAAGTTACAAATTAATCCATTAACATTATAATTCAATTTCTTCTGAGGTATTAAAGGTGATATTAATTTGTGTGTGATTCATTAGTTATATAAGAATTACTTATATTATGAAAAGTTTTCTTTTTTTTAACGATTGTACACACTAGTGTCTGTTAGTTGATATCCACATCTGTTGTCTGTTATTCATATAATTAAATAAATATAATTTGTAATGTTTTATAATAGAATATATAAATTTATATATGTACATATTATAATTTATCTGGAAATCTTTTTGAACTATATATGGAAAACAATATTTCTTGGGCGAGCACTATTATCCAGTTCTTTAATACGGGCTCTTTCCATCACATTTTCATAACACCTGCAATATTTCTTGTTACATCTCTTGAATTTTCTTCACGTAGAGCACCATTTCCCAGTTCGCAAATACGGGCTTTCTTCATCTCATTTTCATAACATAAGCAATAACCTTTGCTGCATCCCTTGAATTTTTTTCACGTTGAGCACCATTATCCGTTGAGCAAATACGGGCTCTTTCTATCACATTTTCATAACGCCGAAATATTCCTTGTTGCATCCCTTGAATTTTCTTCACGTATATTCGTCTTCAGCTGCTCGTTGGTTTTAGGATAATTGGGGAAAACACGATTGGTAAGGCATTCCTTGAGAAAAAAAATTGGTGCAGAGAGATCAGTGAATTAGTATCCGAGACAGTCCCTTTTGTTGCGAAACATTTTACCAATGCCAATGTCATAAACCTGGAAGAAGGACTTCTTAATCAAATGAGCAAGCATGCCCTCTGTATATAAGAACAAGGAAACTTTTATTTGTATAGTAGTATTGGATAATTTTAACACGTTGCTGCGTTATTTATTTTTTCATTATTAAAATCCTAAGAATTTATTTTCATATCCTGAAAGCAAACCAAAAAAAAAAAAAAAAAAGATTTTCACAAATTATTCACTTCTTAAATTGTAAAGTGACTTTTAACCCACCCTGTATTAACAAAACTTTCACGAAACAATTTCAATTTTATCCTTTAATACTCAGCCGCTATTTTCTTGGTAGCTTTACATGAACATTAAATTTCAGATATAAAATACAGAATAAGCTGCATAATATCATCTTTCTTTTTTTCTGCGGTGCTTCAATGTATTCATTCTTTATGACTTCGATTTCATCTTTTCTTTCTATCATACACATCAGTGCCATTAATGGGCCACTTTGAATTCCAGATACTCTCTCAAAAATGCGCATATTTTGAATAAATCAGAATTTTAACGAAGTACATCACTGATAGCAGCGTAATAATCACCAACTTCCAGACTTATGTCGCAATTATTATAGGAAAATGACACTTTTGAAACTGTGCTTGCAGTTCGTTTTGATTTTATTGTTTCTTAAATGAGAGTCATTTGATAATGCTGCATATATTTGTATAATACAGTACTGTATTTGAGGGAATTCTCACGATCGATAAAAGTGAAGTATTTTATCTTTAGCGTAAGTGTTTTAATAAAACAATTTATTGCGTAATATTTTTTTTTAAAAAAAGATATTTGAAGTAGGATTTCTATTCTTTGAGAAACTGCTCTGATAATTATTTAATGCACGAATTCAATTTTTATAATAAGTGTGAAGATGCAGTGTAATTTAAGAAAACATATTAATGTGTGCTCATATTTTAGATTACTGCTATTTCAGATACCTTGAGAGGAAAAAAAATCTCTATAGAATAATTAACTCTTGTAATTCAAATGGAATTAGTTTTAATTTCAGTATAAATAACAGGTTTATCTTTATTAGTTTTGTTTTGCTCTTCATAAAAAGTGCGTTAAAGGAGGGGGGGTCCTCTTATCTCATTCCAAAGAAAAATTTAAATTTAAGCAAATTTAAACTGCAATAACTTTTTTATCTATCCGTCTTTAAAATATAGCGGGACCGCGTTATCTGAGTGTTATGTTCGCGAACTCGTGACAAGTGTAGTTTCCATTGAGTCGTGGTTTCGAGTCCTGATGCTGGTGTTAAGAGAGGGTGGTTTCGGTTCAGAGATCGTTCTCGTCATTCGACAATGGCTCCTAATTACAATAACCTTTCACCAATAACCCTCGCGTTCCATCTGAGTGCGACCTTGATTATCAATCAATGGATTCAAACGACTAGCATATAAACATAAAACTGCATAGGACATACAATGGGGGAAATTTTTATGAGATGAATAGACAGGCGTTGAAAGAAGTATTGGGAGCAAGAAATATAAATACACTCTATAACAAAAAAAAAATGACGCACCAAGAAAGAGTTGTCCGATAGAGACAAAAATATAGGAAAATTATGTACAGAATAGAAAAAGAGTAAAATTTCAGAAAAATTGAATGATCTTTTTCAGAATTACATAGTTACAAAATAACGAGCTCATTAAGGTGTTGACCCACCTCTAGCCTAGATGCAAGCTGCCTCACGACGTGGCATAGAGTGATAAAGCTCCATGATGGTCTTCTGTGGTATTTCTTGTCAAATTTACTCCAATTGTCATTTCATCAACTTTTCTTGGTAGATGCAATCGCCTTTTCATCATATCCCAGACAGGCTCGAGAGATCTGGCTAGCCAAGGAAGTGTTTGACAAGCTGTAAGACAGTTCATAACGATACGTGCCGTATGTAGTCTGGCATTATCTTGCTGAAAAATAAGGTCAGGTACTGCAAAGGGCACTGTAGCAAAACAGGTCTCCGAATGTCGTCGACGTACCGCTGTGCTGTAAGTGTGCCTCTAATGACGACTAAAGAGGTGCGGCTATCAAGGGAAATGGCACCTTAGACCATAACTCCTGATTGAGGGCCTGTGTGGCGTGCAATAGAGAAAGCAGAATCAGCACGCTACCCTGGGCGTCTCCAGACACGTTTTCGATGATCATCAGGACACAGTTGGAAGCGGGATTCACTGCTAAACACTATCCGTCTCCAGTCAGCATCATCCTAACCTGATTGAGCCACTGTAATCTGGCTCACAGTGTGCAGGCGTAAGTGACAGGTGGCGTAGAGGTCGGTAGGAGCGTAGATTTCGCTTTATCAGACGTCTGTGAATGGTCATGGAGGACATGTATATATATAATCTGTATTCCTGTTTTTCAATAAAAGGAATATAAGTTTGGTACTTTAAAGTTTATGTGCTTTTTCAGTCACATTTTTAACATTTATTTTAAATGGATTCATTAAACTTCGTTCATTTGGTCATTTCTTTTTAAAAAAACTGATTCTAACTGAACGAGTTTTTGGTGAAATAACTTTTTTATATCTTTTTATATGTATTAATGGATACTTAAGTGCATAGTCCTTATTCTTAAAGTGTTGTACTAAATATTAGTAAAGAAGTTTTTTTTAAAAAAATATTCCTGCATAGAATATCTAAAAGATGTCATGTGAAAGAAGAAAAAAAATCTGTATTTAGGAGATGTGTCAGTGTTGGAAATTTTATACAGGTTTCCGAGATTATATAAGGGTTTTCAAATATATATTCTTTTCTTAATTATTTTTTGATTACTTTAATTTAGCTTCATTAATTGGTAAAGTTATTCAGGGGGGGGATTGATACAACAAAAAAGAAATAGTACTTTTATCCACTCATCAGTCCTCTTACAAGCAAAAAAAAATCTCAGGCTACTCAAAAAAAGGGACAGTAAATAGCCCCGTAAAGCATGATTTCTACAAAAAGAATCTCAAAAATAGAGAATGTACGTCATTATTACCTTTTACATATTAACCACTTATCCCTCTCTCTTCTCTTATCATTGCTAATAATGTGCTTTTCCGGTGCATGTTGAACCGAAATTCTTACATCATAAGCGAGCATGCCGTTTAATGAATTGAATTCCGAGGGGGGGGGGGCCTGTAAATTTAATTATTACTAAGAAATAATAGAGACATTTGGATAAATTTTATTCTGCATTTTAATTGTAATTTTGTAAATTACAGCTATTAACTATATTTTTTTTTATTTCATGTAGCCATAGATTGAAGTAACACTTAATACCGTAAAGTTTTAAAAGTGATTAAAAGCAATAGCGATAAGAACTGAAATTTAATTTATTGTTCTATTATTCTTAAGACTTTTCTCTATATAGTCATCATCCTGAGGTAAACATTTCTCTTAACGTTTCTTGACCTTTTGAAGGGGTTGTTATTGTAGAACTCAGCGGCTTGAACTCTGTCTTCTACTTACAGTGGGTTACTGTAATCTACAGTTTTCTGAAACCAAACCAATCAACATTAATAGCTGTGATTTATAACATTACTTTCGTAGGGATCAATTAATATGCTGAATAAATTTTATCCAAATATCTCCGTTATTTCTTCATAATAATTAAAATTTCATTACACCTTCGTTTTTACGGTAAAAAAATTTGAATAGTCATTTTCATTTTACAATTAATTAGACGTAATCGGAATTAAAGGAACAAAATTTTTACTAAATTTTATAAATCATTTAAATATTAGAGCTTAGATATTTTTTAAATTCCTAACAGGTTTTAAAAGCTTCTAAATTTAAAAAATTATTTTTTGTAATCAAAATAACTCTACTTTTTCCAACTCTAACTCTACTTAGTTTTTTTTATTAGAAGCACTAACCGCTGAAAACGAGTTATTTACGACATCTAAACACAGTAAATAGACTTTACTCTGAGGAATAAGCGGAAAACATAAGATTTCAGGACTTTTCATTCCAGCTGTGCAAGATACAGATAACAGTGTTATTTTGTTCGTCTAAAAAACTGATGGTTGTCATTGTGTTTTTGTGTACCAGAAAACACAAAATGCTCTTATATGGAGTCGGCAACAAATTGGAGGTAAAAAGGTATATTTATAGTGCTCGGGGCTTTTTTTTTTTTTTTATCGTTTTTGATTTATATTCTTTTATTTTGTCAAAAAAAATCTTGTTTTTCTCTTAATAAGTATTTATATTTATGATCTTTACAGTTTTGCGCTTAAATTGCTTCAACGAGCAATAAAATAATATTAAAAAAACCTATTTCGTTATATATTATTTCATAATGCCTATTTCAATGAACTTTAATATAGTTTTGAACTTTTTATGTGTATTTCATAGAAGTGTCTTTTTTTAAAAAGGAACATGCTCTGCTGCAATTACTTTTATTTATGTGCGATATTTTTCGTCGTGTGGAATATTTCATTTGCGCACATTGAAACAAGTATGCTTTTCTCATATTCTTATTTTCTCTTTCTATGAAAAGTTCTTGGAATAAACTCTTAAGTGGAAATCGCGAGTTATAACAAAAACTTTCTTTTAAAGATTCTTTTTTTAAATACGTAGAATCGGTTGTTTAATTCGTTTTTATCATACTTATGTTTCAAGTTGTTTCTCAGATACTCATTTAGAATTTTTTTGCGCACATATTTTAAAAATAATTTAAAACCCGTGAATTTCTCTTAATAGCTCTCAGTTTAATCTGCAACATTGTGAAATTGTTTTATCTCAAGTCTTCAGTTGTTATTATTGAGGATGTCAATAAATATTCTAATTTATTGAACAGGTAACGTGTTGTAGCGCAAATATTTTTTAAATTTTTATAAGCAGTATTATTTCAACTCAGAGTGTCTTTAACAGTCGCTTTAGCCAGTGCTGTGGAAAAGCTGGCACAATTTGCCAGAAATTGGGTATTTTGAAGAATTCTTAAGAACTCGTCGAGTTGATCCAGATCTTTGTTATTCATAAAGCTGATCAGGTTGAAATATATGGGGATAAAATATATAATTATCAAATAAAAAAAAAAGGTTAAATTGGCTCTAAATTTATTATATTTATTTCGATACATAAGAACCTGATCCTCAAACACTGCAGGAGTCCCTTTGATTCGATGTTATAATTAAAAAAAGTGTTCTTTATAAAATAAATGAAACCGGAAGTGAATATTAAAGTGCGTTTGAAAGGGAAATTTAATTTTTAAATTTATTTATTTAGTTAGTTAGTTTTTAAAAAAAAAATAGTGATATAATAAATATGTGTATATTATAATTTCTGTGAATAAGTCTTCAATTCATCTTGTACAATATTTTTTTTACTGTATTCCATTTTTCTTGTGACTATCCAGCCGAGGCTTAGGTTTAGTGGTGGCTGTTTAACACTAAATATATTATAACTGGTCTTTTGACCGGTTATGAACTTTTGCATTGAAAATGCGCATATCATCTTAACGCTTTTACACATTTGACTTCATCACTTTTTTCTATTAATTAAATATTGTTATTATTATTATTTATTAGTATTATTATTATTTATTATTATTATTTTGAGTAATACTTGTCCTATACCGTTATCTACCAAAACCGGTCATTAGACCGGGGGTCAGTTCATTGCTTTATACAGTTATTGGATCAGAAATTAAGATATACATGCGTATGCGACGTATTGTATACAGATCATTACAATAAAACTAAATTTAATGTAGACATGACCGATCAAATGGCGAGGAAATATACCACAAAATCCAAGTCTTGCAAATGGCCACTCCAAGTATTTTTCAATATCCTTGATTAAGCTGGCATAGATACCTGGATTTTATGCAAGCAAATGACAGGAGAAAATATCTCGAGACAAGATTTTTTACTGCAGTTAGCAGTAGAACTTGCCTTCGATTTTCGAGAAGCCCGTGAACAACTAAAAGAGAGAACAAATACAAAACGATTGTTGCCTAAATCTAATACAGATTCTTATCAACGTAAGACGTGTCGAATAAGGTATTGTAACGAAAACAAAACCATCAAAATTTGTTCTAAATGTGAAAAATATGTTTGCGGGAAAAGTACAATGGTGACTCCCTGTATATGTAAAATTGTGATGAGCAATGAATTAAAAATTCTTATTCTTTGTGTTTGTAATAGAAATTGACAATATACAATTTTATTTAATTATAATGAAGTTAATTAGTTTATTTCTTTCCTAACATCTATATTTCATGTATTCAATCAGAAAGCACAAAATCCGGTTATTTGACCGGCTGTGGTAGAAATAGGTATGCATTAAGTATTGAGAGGAAATCAGTTGAATTTTTCTCTATTCGATGGTAGAATTTATTGAAAAACACTGTGTTTTTTCCTTATAATTTTCAAGAATACTTTGCTATTTTTTAAGTAAATGCATGTTATGATAAATCAAGATAGTGCACGCGCGCGATCTGGATCCTTAAAACTCCAATATTTAAGGTTATATTTATGTTTAACAAAGACTGCTTCTCTTTCTCACGAATGTAACTGCACACACACGTCATTTATTTATTTGATTCCGCAACTAAAATAACATGTTGGTGACATTTGACTACACATATGCCTCATAACTTTAATGACTTCCTTCATTTTGCACGCTATGAGTAGGCGTATCTGTCTACGTGCAATTTCACTGGAGTTACACCCTTTTTTGTCATTTACAGTATTATTCCATTAACTTCAAAGTAGCTGTCGCAGGAAATCTATTTATGCACAAAAAATTTAATATGTATCTTTCAAGGTTAACTGAAATGTGTATATAGTAAATTTTTAGATTATTTAGGAATTTTAAATCATGTTTTCATAAAATATTTCTTTAAGGCTACACAGTACCCTAAAAATGACAAATTTATCGAAAAAAATTTTTTTGCATTTTCCTGTAGCCCATACATTTGGGAATCTTGGCCCCAAATTTTAGATCTATTAACCAATTAGTTTTTAAGATATTTGAAGTTTTCTGAGCATTGTCAGTCACTATTTTTGACAGCTGAGGGGGGCGTGGTTAGTTTCGGTTTCATTTTAAAGCATTTTTCCATTCTTAAATTTAATTAATTACTGATATTTTTTAAATAATATCGATACTTGCAGAGAAGTAGAAATTAACTTCAACTTTCACTACTAAAATCATTTATGTTTGTTTATATTTTGAGTTCTTGATGTGCTTATAGTTACTTAGCCAAAATTGATAAGAAAAGGTATTTCTCAAGACCAATATTTATTCTGCATATTATTTATATAACTTAAAAGCTATTTTAAATTGTTTAAGTGAAGTTTTTTCTGTTGAGAAAATGCCACGGACAAAACTTTCGCAGCTTGAGAAGAGAATCAACATTTCTAAGAGATGGAGTACTGCTGATAATGACAATGCTAAAAACCTGCTTTAGTGGATATAACTACAAAACTTCAGAATACAAATGTCTTTAATACTTCTGCTACATATAAAAGTATCTTTCAAATTATATTATAGTGGATACTGAATGTTTGTTTACAGATAATTTTGGAATATTTTTAAGCAATATTTGCCATAGTGTATCTTTAAAACTTTGCTATGGTCAAAGAAATAGATTTGCATATAAAGTGAATGTTGTATGTGTTAATTGTGACCAAACCTAGAGTGAAACATGTTCATAACAATTAATTGATGCTATATTACATCAAATATCAAATGTTAGCAAGCATCAATTTTTTAATGTTCCATTTGATGTAAATATGAGATTAGTGCAAGGTATGTTAAGTTTGTGACTTGGCTACTCATCGTTGGAAAAATTCTGCATGCATATGAATATAATATAATGTTTAGTAAAACTTTTAAAACACATTATGAGCCAAAAGTTCTGATTGGACATCTTGTTGGGTCAAATCAGCCGTTGCTTTATATTCGTAAAGATGTCATTGAGGCGTAGGGCTCAAGGAATGATAAAGATATAGTCGGTATTGGAATGTCATATGATGGAAGCTGGTTGACAAGATAACATACGTCAACGTCAAATATCGGAATAGGATATGTTATCGACTTGCTGACTGGCTTTGTGATAGACTACGAAGTAATGTCAAAGCGGCGTGGAGAATGTGAACAGACTAAATTTGAGCTTGGAGAAGAAAGTGCTGAATTTCGTATTTGGTACAAAGGACAACAAAATGTTTGTAGTACAACACATGTCGGATCATCTAGTGCAATGGAAGTAAATGCAGCTGTGAAATTATGGGAAAGATCTGAGAGTATTAGTTTCCGGGACACAATCTTGCTCTTTGACTCTTGGTGTTTTTACCAGTTATCATTAGCACGTGGAAAAAAATCAGGTATTCACAAAGATTGGGTAAAAATAACAATCAACGAAGAATATTTGCCCAAAATCTTGCCTATTTATCAGCGATTAGCATCAACTGAATTATTAAGCACATGTGTCAGAGGTTTGACACATAATTCTAATGAAGCATTACATTCGATGATATGTGACAAATATTCCAAAGAAAATACAGCTTCTAGGAGTCGTGTTGATTGCCATGTCGAGTGCAATACCTGAATTTATTGTTGGAACATTAAAAGCTCTAAAAACATTTCAGGATGCTAGTTGAATCTGTAACAAGTTTGTCATCAGAACATTTAGTGTACTTTACTCATTGTAGGAGAACCTATTTCAGAAAGAAAAGGAAATCTGCAAATTTTAAAGTTGCGCAGAAAAAAATAAAACTTGCTAAATTGCGTCGATTTAAAATTCAGAAAAAATTAGGTGCTATGTACAAAGCTGGTAGTTTTTAACTTTTTTTAAACTTTTATTTATATCATTATTATTTTTTATAAGTGTATTGTGTTTTAAAACTTTTGTGAAATTATTATGTTAACTTTAAGCTGAATAATCTGTCGACGTAACAAATGCTATATCGATATTTTGCAATAACATATTTTGAATAAATAAAAATATTTGCCATAATATTTAATTAAAGTAGTGTTTTCATATATTATATAAGTAGTTAAATAATATATTAAAAATTTAGATCTTTGCAAGCATTATTAGTTTTTGTTTTATGCCTTTAAAAACTTTAAATGCATTTTTCTCAGACTTTTATTTTTGAAGATGTAAGTGTTTTCTAATCCCTAAGGCTTTTTTCTGTTCAAGATAGAGTCTTGAAATTTTTTATACATACTGAGATATATGTGTTCTGTAAAAGTTAGTATGTATTTAGGTCTGGGATCCCTAGTTATTTTTTTAAAAAATGTTAAAGTTAATATTTTAAAAATTTTCCTGTTTTTTCCAGGTTTAGCTAGAAAAATAATTATTAAAAATCAACAAGGGAACAGATTTTCAAATCCATACTAACTTTTGTTTGCAATAATGTATGAAATATAAATCACTCAAAATAATTAAAAAATTTCAAAAATTGTGTATTTTATAAGGGTTTAAAAAAAACTTCAAAATTTTTAAATTTTTTTAAATTTTAAAATAAGGACTAGTTAAATTGACTTTTTATTTTCAGAATCAGTTTAATAATATAGTATGAAAACAATACATAAGTTACTTTTAATATTACTGTCTCCAAAAAAAAATTTTGAAAAAGAGTACCGTGTAGCCTTAACCTTAACTTTTTTTATCTTGTAAATATAGATGCATAAATAATGCATCTACATTCATCTACTTTTAATCTATAACTATAAATTTTTTCTATTAATTAATCTAATTTTAATCTATTAACTATAAACTACATTTATATTCAGTACAATGTAAGCAAACTCCATGCATTTATTTTTTTCAGTTGTGACGGAAATGAAATAAAAAATCGTTTGGTAGGCTTAATTTTTTTTTTATTCTCCATAAAAATCGTTATTAACTACTTTTTATTTGAATTAAATCATTTGTTTTATTTTAATGGATATGTAGTGGCTCCCAAAATTGAGTATGAAACCTCGAGCTTTTCTTTTGAAAGTTCTAAAACAATATTTTTAAATGCTTGTTTTGGTTTAATATTTTATAGAAACAGTAAAATTTACATTACATAGTGTACTAAGCTAAGAAACAGAAGTAGAGAATCGATAACATTTAAATTTACAAAATTTTTGTGTCAAAGCTCCAAACTTCAGGTCTACAATATTGAGTATACATACGAAAGTAATTACTATTTTGCTGTCGCTGTGTTTTGTACTAAATCAATATAAAGTTTTGTTTTCGAAAGATATGAACATTGATTTTTAAGAAAAAGCTATTTTAACTATGAAAATGAGTTCTAGAACTGAAACTAAAATTGAAATTTAGAAAATTGTCATTCTAATACATGATACAGGTAAATTTCTGCGTGATTTTGCTAAGGAAATTCAATGCAATCAATTTTGGGTAGAAAAGTCTTTTAGAACTATAAAAAGAGAAAATTGCAACTAAACCTAAAAAAGAGAGAAAATGAGTCCTTCAATTTCACAACCAATGAGATACATCACAGGAGAAGTAAAAAATTCTTAAGCTGAGCGCTGTAAAAATTGCCTCATTTACTTCTATAGCAATAGGAAGACGTATTTCTGCAAAAACAATGCGAAGATTACTCCGAGATATAAATTACGCGTATAATGTCGCAAAGCTAAAAGGAAACCTTTCATTTCCAAATAGAGTGAAAATTTTTACATTTGCTAAAAATTATATATCAAAACCTGAATATTTTTTTGAATACAGTAGCATTCAATGGTGAAAGCTAATTCAATGTTTTGAGAAGTAAGGTTCGATGGAAAGTATGGCAAAAGCCTAACTCTGAACTATTTTCCCCAAACATCCACGAACAGCATCCTTACCGTGAAGTATGGTGGTGGTTTGGTTCTTGTATGGGGGTTGTGTATCTGCACAAAGCGAGATAAAATTGTTTTTTACTGCCGGAGTAATAGATAAAATGAAATACTTTAATATACTGATGAAATATTTAAAACTAAAAAGGGCCAAAAATTAAGTTTAGGGTCCCATTTTATGTTTTTAACAAGGTAACGAATCCAAAAGCTTACAGCTAAAATTGTTTAGTTATTTTTGTTGTACACTTGCAAAATGCAACTGTATACACTACCTCGCTTTCTCGATCACTTTGAGATTTTTTGAGATTGAGAAAATTTGTGGATTAAATTGGGGAAATTGTTCAAAATTATGTATTATAATATTAGAAGCAAAGAATACTTACAAAGTTTATACCAAGAAAATGGACAAAAATGTCCAGCTAAACAACACGAGCCCTTTCAAAGCAATGCATACCGTTTGGAAGGTTTGTTAAATGTAAAAGCATATACAACGAATTATTAATTCATATCTTTAAAAAAAAGAATTTTATACTAAGTGTATACTTAATTTTGTGACTTAGAAATCTGTAACTTCAACGCAAAAATAAGGCAATTCAAATATTATCGATTTTTCATTTTTGTTTCTTTGTCTAATGCATTTTGTAATGTGCATTTTATTATTCTTGAAAATAATAAACTTAAATAAGTTTTTAATAATATTGTTATCGGCCTTTCAAAAAGATAATGAGAAGAATGTACTCAATTTTGAGAACCACTGTATAACTGTATCTTTGTAAGAAGATTATATATTCTGGCTAAAGAATAAAAATTGTTTTATAGATTCTCACTGAAAATTTGCAGTCTCTGAGTCTTATGTTTTTAATTCAAATTCTGCTTGAGTTCCTTGTACCTATATTCCCATGAAATCGAGCTTATTGGTTAATTTTTCTTTGAGAGATAATATTTTTACTTATACAGTTATTATTTTTTAAGTCAAAAAAATGTAATTTAGTATGATAATTTTTTATAATATTTGCATAATGCTAGCTTATTTTAACATTTAAAAAATCGTTAGCAATTTTTATTGCTTTAAAATACTAAAAAGTAGAATTATAAATAAGAATCATGATCTAAAAAGTGATTTATGTGAACTAACAGTTTCATTTTAATTTTAAACACTTAAGATAATTTGTATAGACATTGACTTAATTTTTAACATTATCTTATTTTGAAAAAAAAATGATAATGTTAGTTTCATTTACATTTATTAATAATTAAATATATTTTAAAGGTACTAAGCGCAAATTGTAAAATTGACAAATAAAATTTGTCAACCAGTTAAATTTAATATAAAAATACATGTATTAAGCGTGAAATGAAACTTTCTGTTGTTCTATTGTTTTCTCTTTTATGATATAAGAGAATTATAAATGCTGTCAAATATTTCTTAGTGTTATTATTATTAACTCCCGAAACCGAAGGAGTTGATTATTCATTTTCAAACTTCTCCAATAGGAACTGTAGGGAAGGCAATAAATCGAATATTCTAAAAAACACTATTTCTAAGAATAGCGTACAAAACTTTGATTAAGGATAATTGATGAAAATTAATAATAATTTGTCAAAACAAATATTCTTTTTAATTTTGACTACTAAAGAAAAACTTTAATTAAAAAGAATGACTTTTAATTTGCTATAACCTAAATAAGTACTCCATAGTATATTTTAAAATGAATTTGATAAGAAATAAATATCGGTGCAGGAATTGCTGTAATTAAGGTTAATACATAACTTTGAGCCAGTTTGCAAGATTTTAATAGCTCCTCAACTATAACTAATTTTAAAAATTTCATTAATTTTGTAATTATATTTGGCATTCCCTTCCGAATACAATGACGAAAGGGGATCCTTTTAAAATAGTATTATTTTACTTTTCAATATCTTTAATTATGTTTCTGTTTTAAACATATACTGTGTGTGTGTGTGTGTGTGTGTGTGTGTGTGTGTCCACGATATTTACCCCTTTAACTAACATCTGGGGGTTCGTTCTGATTTTATATTTCAGTTACCAGCTTATTTCCAATCAAATGGAACGTAATGCAAATTAAGTGAACTTCGAAAGGGAAATGAATAGATATAATCAAAACGTATAAAAGTGATAAGAGAATTGAATTAAAGATAATTAAGCTTTTGGCAATAAGGAGAATATTAATGTGATATGAGCAGTATTCTTTTGTGTATTATACAGCAAAAAAAGAGAGGTTAGAACTCAATGCTTCCGAAGCAATTACGGGAGGTACTCGCATAATATTCCGGTAAGCGTACTCTTTGATAGATTATAAAATTCGATAGATCTCGTGGGCAAATAAGTGAACTGTTGAAAAGCACCTTCTCCTCACTTGAGGAGTTAATAAACATACAGAATTGACTATTCTATTTACTTTGTCTGCGCTTGAACTTAAGTTGAAATTTAGATTTTTTTTATAAGAATAACATAAGATGACCGATGACAGGATGCCGTTACATGTTAATTTCTTACAAAATGCTTAGATATTCTTTTGCCCTTAAAATATTTTATGGAGTGTATGCTTCATCTTTAATAATCATATTTTATTAAGTTTTGAATATTAGATCCAGAATTGTTCAAATTTTACACATATATTATTCTTTTTGAAATTCTTTGATTTTATCCTCCGAGAATATTTATTTTCTTCTATTCATTTTAATTTGTTTTCCAGCGTGACTCTTAAATTATTACTAGCAAAACTAATGATATATTTCTTTCTTTTTTCAGACGAAGTGTAAATATAAAAATGTCTGAAAGAGCTTCACTAAAGCATGGAAAAATGTCCAGTCTTGAGGCGTCTTCCCAGGCGCATGGTCTTATGTCTGAATTTCACATGCATTATTCTTGGAGCCTGCGCTTTATTCACTCTTTATTTAGAGAGTGAAAATACAGTGGTTTCAACTGCACCAAGCGATTTCACCACAAATAAATTTAATTCCGAAGCAGATAAGCTAACAAGTAAATTTCGACAGCCTTATCCCTATAATGAAAATATACAAGAAGCAAAAGTAGTGCCTCCAGGCTGGTCCTGGACGTCAAAAGATGTTATTCCATCTCCAACAAGCACGAGTAGATTAATTGCTGCTACAGTGGTTAAAAATAATTCTGTCATCCGCGCTCCACATCATTATGCTGCATATTATGATAAAACTAAGTACATCTATCTGACCAGTGTTTCGACCACTTCTACTAACCGTCCACCCAGAGTGACTTACGCAAGTGTGATGAAACCAACACCACAACCAAAGATTCAATCCACCTGCCAAGCCTTCAGTATGCAAGACTCTAAACTTATTCTCTTGTGGACTTCCTTTTTTGGCTTCTGGGGCTACTTACCGAATGAGAATTTTCAACAGTGCTCCCATTGCCGCAATTGCGAAGTTACTACGGATAGATCAAGACTTCGAGAAAGCGATGCTGTGATATTTCATGCCAGAGATATGTCATTGTCTGATTTGCCTTCTGTGAGGTATCCTCATCAGCGATGGGTGTTTTACTGCTTGGAGTCACCACCTTATTCAGATTTTCCAGGACTGCAGCATATGAAGAATATGTTCAACTGGACCATGACTTACAGAACTGATTCCGATATTATCACCCAATATGGATCGATAGCAAGAGTAAGTTTGTTACTTTTTTTCACTGTGCTCATAAAATTACATTATTGCCCAAAGCTTTGTACATATTACGAATTTGCTTACGAAAACTTAAAGGTTTTTGTCTTGGGAATATTTTATTATTTTTATGTCTGCGGAAAGTATCTTATTTGTTCTTGAAATATTATAAATTCTTTATTTTTACATGCCGCTAAATATGCTTTTATATTTAATTACTCTCAAAATACTTCTGTATAGCAAATAAAAAAGTGTGAATTTATCTTTATACAAATAACACATGGTCTGAAAAAGTTAAGGTACAATATATTTCTCAAATTCTGCTCTTATAAAATCGTTAATAAAAGTTAGTGAGGAGAGGGTTTAGGAAAGATAATGCGTCATAATAATTATTTAAGCTAAAACTTTTGTGCCCATCTTATACACTTCTTTTTGAAAGAAAAACTGCCTTTATCACGAAAAGAAAGATTCTCTATGGGAAATCTTGTTTTAAAATCTGCAGTTTTTCAATAAATAAATGAATGAATAAATAAAAATATTTAAAATATTATCTTCTTATATTCCATTTCATTGCTATGTGATATAGAAGTTGTTTGTATGATTCGGTGCTAAGATGGAAAGCAGCAAATTAAAAAATAATTATTACAAGATAAGATTGCGAAAAAACTGTCTCTCGCATTATGTCCAAATATTTTGGAGAATCATTTTGAATCTAAAACTTCTGTCCCTAGAATATCTGTTTCGTATTGCTCATATGTTACAGTGCTTTCAGAAAATAATTTTCTTTTTTTATACTGAGAAACAGAAACTTCCCCGTGTCCCAGCTTGTTGCAAATCATTTTATGTCTATTAAAAGAATTACAGCTATCACGGCCGTAAGATGTTTTCACTTTCAAGGCCTATATACAAAAAGATCAATTGTATGAGTCTCTTTAAGTATTATTCAGAGAAAAGTCGATTAAATTATACTATAGAACACGTCGACAGGAAAAAATTAAGAATGAGAGTCTGCACCGTATACAGATGAGTCCAGATTCACTGTAGAAAGGTATTCTGAATTGTTCGTCATGTTTAAGAACAAAGATTCACTTGTCATTAATCAACCAGTGTTATAAGATTCATGGAAAGTGGAATACTGGTGTAGTCTAGAGTCTAATTTCAAAGGCACAAGGAATTGCATCTGTTAAATGTGGGATCTCTGAATAGTTAAGATAATTTTAGACGAAATACTCTCAATTAAAATGCTATAGATTCACTGAAATAGAACCTTTTGAACTACTTTAGCAGAAAAGCTCTTCCTCTGAAACCTCTTCCAATTTCTTTAAATTAGTTGCAGCAAGAGTTATCCCACGTATGGTCTTCTATAACAATTTCCATTCCGCAATGAAAGTACGTTATCAGTCTTGAATTACAACTAGGGATGGACAGATTCTATACTAAAATTCAGATATTCAGAGAAAAAATAAAGGAATTCAAGATTATTATACATCATTTTTATTTTTGCTGAACAAATGATTTTTTTAAAAGTGATTATTTATTATTTGTAAATAATTCCTTGTGACAAAATGATCTGAAATTCACTAAATAAATATATAAGGAACTTGTGGCTTTAATATCATGAATTTATTTGCATATTTTAAAAACCGTTCCTAAGAAAACAACTTGTACCTTAACTTAATGTAAGAATAACTGTGAATTATAAATTTTTCAACTAGTATAATTTAATAAAAATGTTTTAACATATTTTTGACGATAAAATCGACTCAGACTTTTATTTATTCCTTTTAAAGGGCTTTTTCAATGAACAGTTGACGATAATTAACTTTGAATTCTTAAATGATATTTACTTTTTTATTTTAATTTCGTGACGGTTTTTTTTTTTTTTTTTTTTTTTTTCTTTTTTTTTTTTTACATATATACGAAAGTTGAATGTATGAGACAAATTTTATTGTTATAAAGCATTTAGATTTCTTTACTAAAATTCAATTTTAAATTTTGTGGTATTTAAAAAAAGTAGTATTGTGAATTATGAATTTGGATTTGAATTAAAAGAACCTCTAAAAAAATCAATTCAGAAGATATTTTATCATTTAAGAAGAATTTTCTGGAATGATTTAAAATTTCCAAATTATGAACTGAATAGTTTATAGATGGAAAAACAGTTACATTTTCTTAAGATTTTGTCTAAGACAAGTTTTATTACTGCTTGAAAAACATTCTTTTAAAAATATGTGTATTTTAATATGATAATATGTTAATCAGAAAGTCGTAATCTTTACTTTTCATAAGAAAGAGATAGTACAAAGAATTAATGTTTTCAAAAAAATTAGACTATATACAGACCAGTCTTTAGATATGATTTCATATCTTTGGATGAACGTAAGGTTAGATGATTAATTCGATCGAATAATAAGTTGAACGGCCAAATCATTATCATCGTAGAATTATAGGTCAATCAATTAAATTTTATATACTAGACATAGTTCGGCTCAGAATTTTTCTTTCATATTCGAGTTAGTTTTGAGATAATTTTTATAGCCGAATTTTCCTACGTGTTTCATATGTATAAGATTTAGAACGTATCCATATCAATGAAATTCCGTAGCACAAAAATTGTCTAAAGACTGACAATAACAATTCAGGCTTTGAAATAGTTTAAGTGTTAATCCAGCTCTTATAATATATTCTAGACGTAGTCTTATTGGTAGATCGTAAGGTTTCTAAAAATCTTCTGTGAAGCTGACCAAAAATATTAATTTAGAAAATACAGGTGGACCGAAAGTCACCTCTCAGTTTTAAATGTGAAAGTTTTTAATTTTTAAAAATGAAATATATTTATTTAAACATATATCTGACGTTACACATTTCTGAAAAAAAAATTGTGTGATTGGTGTGAAAAGCGATATCTCTTAGACAAGCACCATTGTCCAGTTCGCAAATATTGGCTTTCTTTTCCATTACATTTTTCATTGCAGCTTCCAATATACTTTGTTGAATCCCATGAATTTCTTGACGGATATTAGTTTTGGGCTGAGATATTGTTTTAGGTTTTATTAGAGGAAACTTTATTATTTAAGGTTAAAAGAATGTAGTTCTGATTCTAGGCTGATTCCAAGTTCTCGACAACAGCATTAAGTCGATGTTCCTATTTGAGCATACTTTCCTCAACGTCATCATGTTTAGCCTGGCCAAACTGGTCTAATCAAGCAGAATCATCCTTTTCTGGAAGTATTTTCGTCCGACCATTATCTCTCGAAACGCTTAACCAAGGCCTGGAAGGGGTCCTTCTTAAATGAAATTATGTACATATGCTCTTTGTGTGTGTACCTCTTTTTCGTTTGTTTCATATCAATGGATAACTTTCATACGTTGCTCAATTTTGTATTTTTCTATAGCTAAATTCTCAAGCCTTAATTTTCAATGAACTAATAAACAATTTTTACAAAAGTTATTCACATTTGAAATTGGCAAAGTAATTTTTAACTCACCGTGCTATATGGTAAAGACGAGTGTACGAGTATTTTTTCATGAGTGTAAATTTTTAATGATATGAATCCTTAAGTCTCTAGTATGAATATTGATAGAAAACAAATTGTTTCCAAATTGTTCCCTAAAGGTTGACTATTCTTGCTACTTCCATCGAAAGATTATTTTGGCTTGTTGAGAAATATGAATCCATTTTATGATTGTCCGATTTATTACTTAAAGTATTTTTGACTATGCTGCATTATAAATTACTTTTATTCCCGAAAGAAAATTATCAAAACGTCGCAAAAATAATCTTTTTTTTTTTTATTTATCAAACGAATTCTCAAGCATGTTGTTGCGAATTCTATTTATAAATCTTCAGTTTATTAACTTGCATTTAGTTTAATTTTGCTGAATTCTAAATAATTATTTTTCTGCTTCTTGAGTGTAAGATGTAAGCGTGACTACTGGGGAAAATTATTTCGTTACATGTCCTTTATTTCTAAAAGAGAAACAGACATTTATCACCCAAACAAGAATTTGAATGTCTTCAAGTGTGCTTCTCTAAATTTTCATTTGATCCAGTTAAAATAATTTCCTTGCTGATTAAAAAAAAATAAATAAATAAACGCAGATCCGATATTAACTCCATATAATTTTCTTTTCTAAATCATGAGAAATTTACTATCTATTTTTTTCCTTTCGATCGAATTTATATTTTACTCTTCGATGTGTAAAATTATCTTTACTCAGGTGAGTATCATGTGATTCGGAGAGCGCTCTCTCTCAAAATAATAAATTTAAGATTAATTTGATAGTGGCTAAATCTGAATTAATTTTGATTATATTATTGGGGCGTGGTCGTATAGAAGCTAGGTTCGCTAACACTTAAGGCTCCCGTCTACCTTTCATTTTGATTTCGTCAGCTTGATGTTAATCCTATGGAATTTCGACTTTAGTTCTCAAATTTTTGCTATTTGGTCTATTTGAAAGCGATAAAGTGCAACTGAAAGAGCAAACAATAATAAAGGCTTCTGAGCAATTACTTTTTCCCTCAACTCTTGAATCTCTTCCCTCTGAAGTAAGATAATCAATCAATGTTAGTAGTTAAGATAATTTTCAATAAATAATAATTGATCAAAGTAAGTCCATTCATTTAGTGTATTATTTTACGAGTGTTCCCTCTCTCTCTCTCTTGAGTGTCTTATACCTATACGATTGCCCGATGAGAAATTAACTTCTAAATTGCACTAAATCTAAAGTACATAATTCTATGAATTCTAAACTAATTATTATTCGGAGAGGAAGAGCACCGGATCACATGTTACCCATTAAGGAGTAAAATCAACTTTTCATGTGATTGTAAATCTGTAGGGATAAGACTCTTCGTCTCCAATAGAAATCCCACTAAGCAACTAGCTCGTGAGCAACACATTACTTAGAGAAATCCCTTCATATCAATTTGAAGCAAGGTAAAATTCTCTCCTTTCGTTTCGGTCATGTTGGCCAAAGCCGCTCTTCTCATCTCCTCAAAAAGGGTATATTGTAACTCATGAAATCTGATGGCTTTCATCATTTGTTTGTTTAATTGCCTTTCTCTCATCTAAAGGAATAAATAGAATTGATGCGGAAATTGTGCCTTTCTATTCATCCATTAAAGAATGCTTTGTCGTCTTATTATAGCCGTGAGTTCAGTACCATTTTTTTCGCCCATTAAGTTTAGTTCAATAACAAATATATATACCTAATTAATAATATTTTTGATCTATTGCATTATTCTTTGATATTTTGGATTTCTTTGGGTTTGCTTCATTATCTTTTTCACAAAATACTTTTGAAAGGAATTGTTTTTTATCTAAATTTTCAAATGTATTTTTGGTTTTATAACGGTTTTTAATAATGCGCTTTGTTGATTGGGGTAGTTTGGCCAATAATTCTGGAGAAACCCAACCTAACAGTCTAACACTTATTACAACATTAAATATATACATTCCCTCATTACGCTCTTCTTCAAATTTTGGTCTTCAATATTTCTGTTTCTTATTAATAATTTTAGTAGTTGCCATTTTATTTATTTTTTTTTCGTTTAATATATTTTCTTTTGGAATTCCTACAGTATACAATGTTTTTATTTTATAATTGAATATGCATATTTTTTTTTTTTTTTTTTTCATTTTTCTTTTTTTACGTTTCATTTATTTTTTATGCATCCACGTATATCTTTTTACCCACTGATATAGTAATTATTTCTTACACACACACACACACATATATATATATCCATAGTGTTTTTTTTATATTTCAAGTCTTTAGATGCAAAACTGAATACTAAAAAAACTTATTATTGAATATTTTAGTTACATTCATTCAAAAGGTTTCTTTTTTTTCACAGAATCTTCCACCCCGAAAAGCTGATATGCTGTCCTTACAGTCATCATTTATGAATAAGACTAAATCTGTGGTCTGGATGAGTAGCCATTGCCCTACAGATGGTGGCAGAGACTCCTACGTAGCTGAACTTCGAAAATATATCGATGTAGAAGTTTTCGGTACTTGTGGCTCTTCAATATGTCCTCCAGGAGAAACCAACAAATGTCTCCAAGAGTTTTCCGAGAAATACAAGTTCTTCCTGGCTTTCGAGAACACCATCTGTAAGGATTACATCACTGAAAAATTCTTCAGAACTCTAAAATACAATATCATCCCGGTTGTATTCGGAGGTGCTGTGTATGATAAATTCGCGCCTCCGACATCCTACATAGATGCTTTAAGTTTTAAGTCTCCCAAACATTTAGCATTTTTCTTGTCTGGCGTGGGGAAAGATTTCAAATTGTACAGCAGCTATTTCCGATGGAGGAAAGACTATTCGGTTAGGCTTAGCAATCGAAAAGAATGTGATATGTGCTCTTTATTGCACAGAACAGATCTGAAGCCATCTTCGTACTCTGATATAAGGAAATGGTGGATAAATGAGTCGCATTGTAAAACATGGAAGGCAAAACGGTGATGTTTTCTGTGGTGGTCTTCATTCAATTGAAGAATTTCCGATATTGCGATATGTAAGCACATATAAATAGATCATATCAGTTTTTTTTAATTTCATTTGTAAATTGTATTATTATATCGTAAGCTGCTAGTTGTACAGCATGTGCTTGATTTCATTAGATGTAATTATAATTTTGTAATAAAAAGTTATTTTTATTGATTTTTTTGTGGAGTTCTCTTATATTAATAGAATTAATTAATAACCTAATTGCGGTTTTTTTTCCTAGGATAATTTAAACTAAAAACTGTTTTGTTGGAAAAAAAGGAACATTTTAAAGATTATATTTCAAACTTAAAAGTAAATCTTGAAGTCGGCAATGTATCAAACACATGTAAAACATACATTTTTTCTCAAGGATTTGTTTTTCTTTTAAGGTAGAAAATGAAGCAATATTATTTCCTATAAAAACCGTCGCATGCTTTGAAAAACGCTTTTTAACAGCAAGCTCAAACGTGTTTTATCTCGTTCTTAACTCTTTTTTCGGGATTCTACCCTATCTCTCTCGGAATAACACGTCAGGAGAAAAAATGAAAAGCACTCTTTCGTCAGTCTGACTTTTCAGTTTTATTACTCAAAAGCAGTCTTAAATTTATTTATTGTAAAACTTTTACCTTACAAGTTTTAGATAAATGATAAGCACTTCATGAATGGGCGATAAAATCGAATCTCCATTTCTTTTTTATTATTATTATTATCCTTCATAAAATTACATTAAATTTGCTTCTTAAAGACCAACGAAATAAAAGCAAAATATTAAATAACTACGTTAGAGATTTTAATTTCTATAAAATTTTAATAGATAGAAATAAATACGAATAAATTGTCGTTTGTAACATAACATAATTTGAAATTCATTTATTATAACTTTAAATTAACTTATTTTTGAAGTAATTTTAATTATTAACTTGTTATGAAAAATTAAGATTAATATACAAAAATGTTCCAAAATTTCTCTCGATAATCCTTTCCGCAAGGTATCGTTCAGAATAAATTACAGACATCAATGATAAAATATTTTAAAAATTACCATAACATTTATCGTCAACAATGTCGTATATGCAACTTGGAACCTCCCGATACATAATACCTTTACCTAGCTATCTGACTTTTATTTGATTTTATTCCTTTATTACTTATTTTATTAGGATGTATGAGATGATTCTTTCGGTCCGAACTATTGTTTCGACAAAGTTACAGGCAGTAATGAAATACTATCTTAAAAAAAATCACTTAACTTTTATCGTCAAAGATGCCATATATACAATTTGGAACCTACTGAAACATAATACTTCACTTAATGATTTGAATTTTGTTTGATTTTATTCCTTTTCCATGTATCTCGGTAATTATGGGTCTAATGTCATACGAGTGACGACGCAAACAATCGAATACATCGCGTCTTTCTCGTCCTTTCCTGTAAAATACTTTGTAGAAGATTCATTTAAATCATTCATTTCAGCACTTCCGTTCAAGAAACATATTAAATTATTCGTAATAAAAAAAATTTACTTTATCCATTTAATGTATATACCATTACTGGACAACGTTAGATATATATGTCTTAGTTTCGATTATGAATGTTGTAATAAATACAGTTAACACCTTCTTGAGCAACTACCATAGTACCGGGACTGTTACCAGTTAACAAATCGTTTGGTAAAGCTAGAGTGTGGGTAATATATTTGTTAGATTGTAGTAATTGAATAAAGTAACCAAATACACTGATTGAATGAAGCAATAGTTACATACTCATAATAATATTTAATAGATTGAATATGACATTGAATTTTAAAAAATCAAGATAAATAAATCGCGACAAGTATATAACAAACTTCCATAGCATGGAAACCAAATATTTCGAAAGGGATTTATTACGTTTGAAAATACTTTATACTCTATAACAGAGGAAGTTAATTTCATGTAAAAAAAATTAATCAAATTAACGTGAAATGTGTGTTTCAGTTTTCTAGCTACTTCTAAAATGAGAAGATTGATTTCTTTTTACGATTATAACTTATATAAATATAGAATTTTTAGAAATATCTTAATTTAATGGGCTTCTCTTCAAAAGAATAATTTTTACATTTAAAACAATTTTATAATAAGATTAAAGATAAAGTTTCGAGGGCATCGGCGGCTTTGTATTTTGGTGGTAGGCAATAAAAGAATTATTGAAAAGTTAAAACTTTTTTTAAAAAGGCCTTCAAAAATTTAATTGTACAGATAGATGAAGTTTACTTTTCAATGAAATAGTGATACATCTAAATTATTATTGGATTACAAAAGTTGCTAATGAATTCGTCAGTTTTAATATCCTATTTTTGATGTAACATTGATTGTAATGTTCTGTTTTATAAATTTTATTTTTAACTTCTTTAAAATATCATTAGTTTTTAAACAATACCTATTTTATATGAGAATACTTTCTTCTTCTTTACAAAGAGAAGTAATTTTACTTTCATAAAAGCAGACAAACATTTCCGAAAGATGAATTTATATCGTAACTCTTTTTAAACTGTATGTATAAAGCTATATTCTTTTTAATAGAACCTAAATATTTGCTACATGTGCAATAGGAACAAATCACTGGATTTAATGGACTTGTTGTTAGAAAGATGAACTCAGTACATAGGTATAAACAGCTTTTCAAATCCTATTTATGGAAAAAGTTTTATAATAAACATTGATGACTTCGTGTTTTGTTTATAGCCAATAAAAATTGTTTGGCAATTAAAGTAGTATTTTTAGAAACGTATGAAAATAAAACTGTCTCTCTCTCATTTAAACATATATTGTATTTTTATTAAGATGGAGATGTACAACTTCAGATCGTTACTACATTACGATTGCAAACGGAAATCGCAATTTAAAATTTTCCGTAATTTGTAGACAACAAATATTTTCTGACAAATTAGTTTATAATATGTTCAAATATTTACTATTGAATAAACTCATTCACAAATTTTAATATCGTCATGAGAATAAAGCTCTAAAAAAACAAACTGAGTTAGAAAATTCTTTGAATTATTTTTGGAGTGTATGTGTGTAATTACTTGTGAATAAAATATTCAGTATCAGGATAATAAATTTTGATACGCATATAATTTTACTCGTTGACGAAAATATTAAATAAATAATGAATAACATTGTATTACATACAAATTTTAATGTAAAAGTAACAAAATATTTATGCGTAATATATACATAGAGAGAGAGTTTAAATGAATTAATTAAAAATAGTATAGAAGCATAAAGCATACTAAAACAGAATTATGCTATAATAGTTACAAAATGAAAACATACTTAAAGGAATTTTTTAGAGGAGAGAAAAAATTTAATAGAAATTTTAAGAAATCAAATCAGTTTTTTATTTTTGATCACAAGTGAGAGCGAGTGTGAGATTGGAATTTTATTCTGAAATTACTTTAACATCTTATAAAAATCTTATTCGAAGTTTTGGTAGATATCCTGTGTATGATAAATAAAATGATAATATAAAAAATAAATAAAATGAAAGTAAATAAGATAAGTATCCTTTAAAAAATTTTGATTGGCAGAGAGTCAGATAATTAAAAAATTTTCACAATTTTTTGCCCAATAACAAAGACTTCTGGCGAATAGGAATTGGATTATTTGTGTTTATAGACTTTTTTTATTTATTTTCATCGTAAAGAATATCAAATAAAAAAAATTTCTTATGTTTTAATTTTGAATGTCCAATCAACACTGGTTCGTTTTTTCCAAATAAATATTAGGCCAAAGGAAAGTGTATTATTGATAAAGATGAAATTATGTTAGCTTTTTAATCCTATTTCTATTTTTATGTATGTATTGATTGTTTTATTAACGTCGCACTTAGAAGTAACACGAAGGATGGATCTCTTAATTTTGAATCTCTTAATTTTCAACTTAGTAACGGAATTGACACCTGAACCGACACACTACCCGTCTAACTTCCACACCACCCCTACGTGAAAACCCGCAGTCACAACAAATTTAACGTGCACCCCCCCCCCCCTTCAACACGATGGATCTTTATTGGAATCGGAACTCACACCAATGACATGACGGAAGCAATGCCGGACACTCGTGGTCATGACCATTCAATTACCTTGGCCACTTTTTATTATGTAAGTGAGGTCTTTTTTATGTTAATTACAAAAGTTATTTTTTTTATTCTCTAAAATTGAGAATAATTTGTAAGCCTTTTTTTTTCTTCTCCTTTTTAACATGAAGAAAATAAATTTTAATTGAATTAACTAATTTTTAGGAACTTTCTTTAGAATTTACACTATTTGATTAATCAAAATAATTCTTTTTAGATTAAAAAGTTCTTTTTTGGCTGTTTTTATATTGATACACAATGACTTATGGGGATTTATAAAATTTAAATTGTTTCTAATTTTCAATCGTAATATATATTAGTAAATTGTTTGAGAGGAATATTTCCCAATAATCAGTATCATTATTTTTTAAGCATTAGGCTTTTGGTTAGACATATTCTCGATATATACTTTGAGTATTTAATATCTCAGTCACATTTATTTATTGTCATAATTCCTATGATCACTGTTCATTAATTTTTAGACAACAAGACGAATTAGTTGAATATAGTATGCAAATTGATATGGATATTAGGTCTAATAAGTATGTAATATTACCTATTAATTCTTACATTTCCAGGTTTGAACAGAATTAAAGCCATCAGAATTTTCCAATTTCCATTTATTTTTAATATTAATGACACAAAGACTTCAATTCTGAAATATCCTGCTGTATTTTAATTAGCGGTGAAAACTGATCCCTGAATCGAATTTCAATGCTTACTTTCAGAGCATAACGATAATATATTGAAACTTTTCATAAAAGAAAATTAATTTCCGCGCAAGTTCGAATATTGATTGACTTCTCGGCTACCGAAAGAAAAACTGCAGAAAAAAATATATTATTTCCATTGAAATGTTGGATTACTTTGGGCAATGAAAAATTTTATAATTTCTTTAGATGTAAATCTAAACATTCCGAAATCAAACATCGTAATTGGTAAAATTTATTACTATTATTTCAGTTTCATTTCTTTCAATTTTATTTGTTCCCCTTTTCGATTGACTATCTAAGATTTTTTTTTGTGAATTTGGACGAAAAAAAGATTTCTCGCTCTTTCGATTCTTAGAATTTATAAGAAAAAAAATAGAAACTTTCTTTTGCATATCGTAGGCATTTTTAACTTGTTTCAATAATAATAGTAAGTGAATAAAATAATCTGTTGAGAAATGAGCTTCCGTTTTCTATCGATCCATCTTACATCAAGCCCGCTTTCATTTTCTGAAGATGTTTATTCAAATTAGCAAAAAATGAAAATGAACTACATGATCGAATTTAGTACGAAATGCGTTCGTGGATACAGTGTAGCGGAGAAATTCATGTTATGATTGCACTACTTCCTAAAAAGAAATAGCTAGCAACTGACATTGTAGTTCTACAATTCAACTTTGAGTGCATCGATAAAGATTTTGGCTGATATTTAGCTTCTCGAATTTTAGTTGCTACTCAAATATCTTATTACTTCCTCTTAAATGTTTACGTTTAGTTCAAGTCAGATTTCCTATTTGTATCTCTTTCTGTTTTTCAAAATGGGATTTCACAGAAAAGGAACTATTTTAGATCTTGCTTCTTCATGAATAAGACTCTTTTCTATTTTCGTACAATAGTTGAAGGAAATGATGTCAGACCTCAAATAACTAAATATACGAATCATTTTAAAGTCATTTCTCCTGAGCTGGGCTCACAATTATGTGCACACTGATTCTAGGGGCTCACAACCTGAGATACCTAGAATTGTGAGTTAATAAGAATTTTACTATTATTGAAGTGCTCCCAAGGTATATACGTATATTTTAGCGTTCAAGGATTGTAAAATTTTAAAGCCTGGTCATTTCGCTGTACCGTTACCTCTGAGACATCAGAAAAGAGCTAAATCACTTATTATTTTAATTTAACGCTTTCTCGTTATGTTTACTTTTCTTCAACGTACCTTAATACTTGTTTATAGTTAAATATTAAAGTTCTACCTTACCATCTCATCCATGACGAGATAGAAGTAGATTACTTCTCAAGTACTGAAGATTCGAGGTCTTTTACAACTTACTTTAACCTGTAATCACTTCTAACCGATTTTAATCACAGAAGATCGATTACTGCAAACCGCCTCAATAATTTCTAACAAACAAGAATCTATCAATTACTCACTATCAACTATCCAAACTCGCTTTCAGTTCCATTTCGTTTAAATATCACTACCCTCAAATCATTTCTTTACACTTCTTATCTTCATCTAATTTGCGTAGAGTACTCTTCATTTGATTGGGTCGAGATTTTATTTTACGCAATTCGAATTTCAAAAAATCCCTTAGGTTTGTGAAGAGAAAAACGAGAATAGCCCGACCGTTACACACTGACTTATTCAAATCGATTGAACAATTCTAGGGCGGTGTTAATTAAAAACAAAATAAAATTTCGCTTATTTTTCTAGAAATTTTTTAACCTTGAAAAGATGTCATCTAAAAAATCACATTAACGATATTATGGGTGTGTAACACCGTAATTTAACGCTACCTTTCCATGTACTATTGAACGGTAGCCAGATGGCACCACATGTTCTTTTTGGTTAGAAGCGCAAGCACGATGAAGGAGACTTCTGTTAGCAGAATGATGGAGTGATGTTCGTGAATCTGTATTTTATGTATGTTTTGCATCCAGTCTTGTGTTGTGGAACGTGTCGAATATTAAATAATATTTTTTCCTGAAACCATCCTGGCTGTTCATTATTTGTCCTGAAATAATAACAACATTGGAGGGATACAGGTGTAATTTCTCCTCAGTAAATGAACTTTATTTTATACATTTAATGAAGACATTTGAATCAGATTAGATATATTACAAGAACTACATACTTCACAAAAATTTTAACAATTTTTTACAGTTATTGTAAATAACACTGCAATGCCTTTTACAAATGAAGTTGGTACATCTTGTGTATCTCACGGTACATTTTCTATCTTTTTCCTTGTACATATACAAAATATTCCTTTCTTAGATGTAGATAGTGGTATTGACGTGTTTCCTCGACCTTTTCGTCAAGTATTTCGAATATTATTTTCCTCAGATTATGTGGCCAATTCGGTGCTTTTAGTCGTTCTTTAAGAAATGATTCAATGAAAGAAGATCCTAAGATTCTAACAGATAATCTTGCTTGTTAATTTTCCCGATACCATTTGCAACATTGCAAAATGGAAAAAACAAACAGAAAAAGTTAGAAACATAAATTATAATAACGGTACTCAACAGCAAATTTAATCTTCACGAAGTAATTCTTAAAGAAATTAGACATACGATATCATGGGTGAAATATCATCCCAAATTAATTTTCTTTATTCTGCAGCTAACGAAGTACATAACAAAAGAGTACTTTTTTTATGACAACAGTATCCCCACTGACGCCTTAAACGATTACAGGAATAGTCGGTGTTACCAGTAATTCGGTGTTTAATAATATTTGAAAAATAATTTGCATGGGGTGATTTTTCACCCAAGTTATCTTTTAAGGGTTAAATATTAATATTAATAGCATATATCTAGTCCCTTTTAAATCATAACTATATAAATACTCCCTTCAAGAAATATTACGATCTTTCTTTTTTTAACATATTTTACCATTTCCTACTTCACCAACTATTCCAAAAATCACGGAGGCATTTCCAATTGGACGGGACTTCCATCCATTACTCCCGTGCATATCATTAACTTGAGACATGGAGCGTCACACATCTATTCTACCCAAAAAATGAAGTGCTGTTTCTGGGAATGGCCAGGTCTTTTCTTGTGCCCTGCTATTATCGCTGGGCGTAGACAGGTAAAAAGCAAATCTAGCCCGACACGCAATGCATGATCGATACGCTCATGCTATTTCGGACGGCTTCAGACGGGAAGGAGAAGAGAAGGTTCAAGATTTAGGTGGCTTTGCTTTAACGATGAGGATATTTTAGGACTAGATAATGGCGTGGGCTGATCATTAATTCAAAAGCCACCAAGCCATGCATCTGTGATCTTTTCGGAACAGTTTGCAAGCGACCCCATCTATGATTCAAGGTGCAGGTAATCAGATTGATACTGGGAAGGGAGTCATAAGTAATTGGCTATTATTTTAATTGATTTCTGTGGTGGGGTGTTGCTGGTAGTAGAGGTTTAGTGTTTTCGTGTGAAGGGAAGTTAGTTGAATGGGAAATGTTAAGCGTTATGAAATAAAAGTGTTCTGTAAAAATGTATTTGGTCTTGCAGATTGGCTTATGAATGTTGTAAATCTATCCTATGACCACGCTCTCTTCGCCTAAAATCTAATTTCTAAAAGATGTGGTGTCTTAATGGAGGTCATATTTGATTATAAAAGAGAGGTTTATGAAAAATTCCTTCCTATATGATCAGTTCCTTTTACGTTTCTCAATTGCATATTTTATTTTATTTTAAAATATTAGTTTTGACGATTTCGTTTCGTGACAAATAGAATGGTTACATTTCATTTAAATGTGTTTACTAACACGTATCATATATGCATTTTGAGTGAATGAATGTTGAAATTTATGGCTCAACAGCCAAATCTGACAATACTGTGCCAATTATTTATATCTGTTTCAAACGTAGAAGAAAAGGAAAAAAAGGTAAAAATTGTTTGACAAGAAAAAAAATTTAAAGTAGAGAAGGATTGTTAGGGTACCCCGAGGTCGCGTCACCCGTAAAGACAATAAACCTCATAGAAAAAAAATATTACTAGGGTACCTCGGTATCATGATACGAGTACTTGCCTATAGCAAGCCTCGGTGGGGTAAATGTATCTCGAATGTTTGTGTTCGTCAAATAATTATGATGAATAATCTGCCAGATAGAAGGATAATTCGATAGGGTAAACAATGTAAATTACAAAAAAAAAAAAAAAAATAGTATGTTTGTGTGCATTACAAAGGCTTCTATTGATGTTCTTACACAAAACAGATTATTAAATAAAAAAAATTATCAAAAGATAATTGAAACACCTGACACAGGGGTAATAGCGTTTTTGTTGCTTTATGTCCCATAAAACAATCAATAAATCAAACAAAACACATGAAAGGATACCTCCAATTAACACAGTTCAGGGAGGAAAAATAAACAACATTATCTAACCTAACAACTAATTGATATGTAATGCTTAAAGTAGCTAGTAAATTTAATGAAAATTATTAATTGAATCTCAGCTGTAGGAATCAATTAGTATAAATAATTATTATACTCTTACGCGTTTAATGTAAACTTAGTATACTCGTAGTAAGTAATAAGTGACAAATAACAAGAAATAAAAGAAATTATATTGGTCTGTGAGATTAACAGATTCGCTTTTTAGAAGCGGTTAATTTTCTTGAAGTATGATATATATTTGTGTGCGAACATATTATATATATTATAACTATATTATAATATATTGTTTACTTATTGGTGTTCCATAGATATTTTGACAAAATTCCGATACGCTCCTCCTGATATAAAACAATAATTCTTCAAGGTTTAATTTTTTAGACTAATTCTTTAAAATCAACAATAAAAATATTACTTAAGTTCACAAATTTTACTATTGCCATTATTTTTAATCATAGTAACATGTGAGTGAGGTTAGTACAATGTCTACAGAATATAAGATTAAATATTAATAATAATAAATTAAAAAAAGTTTCATACCTGGTTTTTTCCCTTATACAAATGAACCAAAAATAAATTGATTCTTCTTCAGTTATTTTAACATGACCAGGTAAATGAA
>BMAW01085613.1:149201-167502 GCA_019974015.1 Nephila pilipes | reverse complement strand
GTACTCTTTTTATTTCCCTTGGATTTTACCGTCTGTGATGAAGACGGGTGGCGCACCCCCTGGGTACCCCAGCGATTCTTCTGTATTTTTAACCTTCCTTTTTGTCAATCAATTTTTACCAAATGATTACTGTAACAAATATTTCGTTGACCATAAATGATTAATTCAGTAACAGGGGGGGAAGCTTCATTTAACTTATTTTTATGTAACTGGTGTACGAAAACAAATCACGTAAAATTAATCAATAATTAATCTATGTAATATATTAATCAGTGTAGAACTTCACACTTTGTAATCGGTAACATTCGCGTTTTTTTTTTTATTATTATTATTAAAAATTAAAATCGGATATTTTCAATTTCCTAATAAAGTCCTCGAATAACTTTTTAACATAACAAGCGCTATAGTTTGAGGGCAACACTGTTTACACATATTAGCTCAGATTTATAATTAATTCAACGAATATCTATTGCAGTTGAATTTAACAGAACAGCTATCTGTCATAAAACAGTATTACCATAACAAAATTGAACTTTTTTTTTTGGTTTATTAGAGGGTTCCTCCCCCTCCCTCATATTATAACTAAACATAAGTATTTTTCATTTAAATTTTTTAAAAAAAATTCTGATTGATTTGGAGCATTTGAAAGATTGAAAATTAGTTTTCTAAGAATGCAAATGATGTCTCAAATTCAAAAAAGCAAAGATACATAATTTTCAATTGTAGAAATCTTTCAAATATCTCGATTTGTCTGAAACGCGATAGAGAAAATAAAACTGTTTTGATTCTCGCGCTTTTCGTCCCTTCCGCTAACTTTTTGGGTTACATTGACGTTATTTGATTTAAGAACCTCGCATTGTGTATAAACTGTATCTTATGGAAACCAACATATTATTGGAGATCGAATGTTAGTAATATAAGAGAGTGTATGATATTGGTGTAGGAAAGTTACGTGATCATCAAAAAGCTGATATTTTTCACAGAGTCTGATTATAAATATTAATCTCGACTCAGATCCAATTTTATTGTTATTGAGATAAGTTGAAATTTCAGTTATAATCTTGAGTTCGATCACAAGATAATAACCTATCGACATTCATAGTAATTTTTGTCATTCATATAATACGAAAGAAACTATTTTGATTTTTCTTAACTAATTCTTTCTTGGATTGAGAACTAATTCATTCATTGAGTTCCGATGACTCAGATCCTAAGTAACGATGCAGAAGATGTCACAAAGGCGTCCATCATTAACCACCCTGGATTCGGAATTAGAATAACAATTCTACCGATTCAATTTTTCCGACAGTCTTAGCAAAAATAAATAACATGAAGGAAGGCTTATGTAACTACAAAAAATAAGTCTATTGGTTGTAAATTTTAGAGAAACGAAATATATATTTTGTTGAAACTATTTCCCTCCTTATTCATTATATGCTCACATAATTATTGGTCGTTGTAGCCAAAAGGTCATGACATTTTTTTCATCAAGGCATGGATTCGAGTTCTCATTTCATTGAAAACCGTCATTTAGAGGAGTTGATGTACGTTACATCTGTAGAGGCTCCAAATTATCCCGTTGGCGTGGTGTAGAAGTATGGAGAGTAGAATTTCAGATCACAAGTGTGCTCCTGGTCCCTTGACTGGGGTTCAAAATTGTGAGGTGCGTCGCCAATATTCATCGTGTTGCTTTTAAGTGCGAAGTTAATAACACAATCTTTTATAACAGGGATGCCAGTTGCACTATTTTAGGAGCCACATTTTAAAAAAGAAATATTTGAAAGAGCCTTTTGTTCAATGTTGTCATATGGATATTACAAAATTTCCCCACATGATGCTGCATTTTCCTTCAAATGATACTATTTTGTAATTTTTTCCTCGAAGTCAAGAGACGTTTATGGCACAAGAGTCAAATACGGCTATGCTACGCCAAACAATGTGTATTTGTGATAAAAGTATATATATATATATATATACTGTTTTTGCATTTGGTATCAAAATAATTTCATTTATACATAATCCATACACATTCTTATGAAAACCGCTTCGAGAATATGTAAACTTTATTGGAATTTAATATCAATCACTTTTTGCTTCTAATTGATTAATCTACTTCAGATGGCTCTCTCAAAGGCACCTTTTGAACATTAAGGGAAAAGATAATTGGTTGACAAGAAAAAGAGTCGAACATGTAGCTTAAAAAAATCTTGAAGCCTGCCCGTGTGACTATGTATCTTAATCATTTTATACTGATATTTTAAAATTTTTACATGCATTTGATAACAAAATAATTTCTTTTTATTCAGTAATCCATAGAATATTAGTATAATTATACATAAGTAACACATACAGTTCTTATGGAATCCTATTCAAGAATATGTAAACTTTATCAGATAATAATGACAGTCACTTTTTTTTTTATTTTTAATTGCTTCTTCTACTCCAGATGGCTCTCTGAAAGACATCTTCCGAAGCGCTCTTCCGTCAATAATTGACGGTAAAATACATTTAAAATAAAATTTTGTTAACTTTGGAATTAGGGCTTTCCAAAATTTCTTGTTTCACTGTATGCGCAATATTAAAGTGTCTTTTTACACTAAATATAAAGAATATACCCTTTATGCTGAGTAACGTGCACGAGAAATGGGTCTATTCAACATTCAAAAAGAAAGACGAGCAATATCCGACTGATTCGGTCTGAATCGCTGGGGTTGCTAATCGCTAATCCATTGCAAAGTAATCGTTGAAAATATCACCGAAAAGGAAATCCCTTTCTTCTTTTATTAGTTTTATAGTTTGAAAGTATCCCTTTTCCGCCAAAAGCTCCAAACTTCCGCCCTCTGTCAACACCTCCTAAATACTAGAAGGCATTCGCGCTGATTTGTGACGTCACAAGTAGTAGGGTAATATTGTCCACTCTCGTATACGCGCCTACGGAACTCTTCCGATGCATTGTTACATATTTTCCTCCATTCTTTATTATTAAACTAAAAATTCATATACATCAAATAAAAAAATATCAAAAAATTAATCAAAAAATTGTGTTTCATGTACATAGAGCATTTAAGTATAAATATGGTTCATTTTTTTAAATAATAATCGCAAGGATGTGATCATCAATGTTCTCTAATTTACTGTTAATTTATACACAAAACTATGCTAATTTCTTTATCATCATTATTTTCTTAGTTTTATTCAGAATAGTTACAAAAAGAGAAATTAAATTCTAAATAGTTTTCAAAACAAAAAATGCAACACAAATTTAAAAACAATAATTATTGGTATCATTCACAATCACAAAATTTGCCATTCAATAAATTTTAAAAAAATATTTTTAGGTAAATCATATATTTATAATAATAATAAAAATGAAAATAAATATATATATATATATATATATATGCATCAAAAATGGATCCATACAAAAAATAAAGCAAGTTACTTAACTAATAAAGTATATGGTTCTCTTTTCTTTGTTTCAACTTTTTTAATATCATTTTTTCCCCTTGCAATAGTTATTTAATAATGCATTTGTAGAAGTGTGGATAATATGCTTTAAAACTGTCTCACATGCATGATCATTGTTCAAGGTTTATCATATAAAAAAATTCATTTGAATTTATTAAGCTAATCGATATTTCTTAGGTAATTTGACGTTAATTATTTTGTGTAAGGAACATATTTTCATAATCTTTTGAAAGAAGTTTCTGAACCATTACATAATTGTAGAATACTGTTGAGACAATATCTGGGGTAGGGCACAATAAACTTCCACTCTCTATGATTCGCATTAAATCATAGTTAGAATTTAGTTCAAGTTTTATTGAGAATAATTTATTTGGAACAAAGGTTACATTTAACTTTTTAAGTGTTGTTCTTGCACAATCATCAGCTAAATATATTAAAACAGGTAGATAAAGTTCAGCATAGCAAAATTCCTTTTCAGATAGTGTTATATTAAAATCATGTAATATTGAAGACTCTAAATGACTTTCATTGCACCGATATTCTAAATCAATGTCTTTTTGCATTCTTGGTTTAGCTTCCACTTCATAAAGCTGAAGAACTGATATTGAATATTGAGAACCTGAAATTGTCCTACATTTCCCAAAACCACTTTCTGATGCATCTGCTTGGATTTTCCCATGAAGAAAATATTAAAATTTTAATTCATTTATATGCAATATTTTGACATTTCAAGTAAAGCATATGTTGTTTGAATAAAAGCAAGATGTGTTTCTTTAGTTAATATTCCAATAGTACAAGTTTTTTTCCTTCCACGAAACTAACCAAATAAAATTTTGTATAAGAATTCACAACCTTTGTTATCTGGTGATAAAGTAATCGGTTGTTGATAAGGGTCAAGCAAATGTTGTCCAGTTAAAGTTGCTTTAACATTAACAATTTTCCACCATCTACAAATTTAAGAAATAAAATTTGATGTTGTTTCATAACTTATTAGTTTATGTTGCTCTCCTAATTGTTCCAGCCCCTGAATAACAAAGTTATTAAATATCTCAAGCACAAGTTTCACATTTTGTTTTTCAAGATTTGAAGGACATAAAACTTTTAAAGTTAAACCATAAGCAAACTTTACTAAATTATTATTTTCTATGTCATATTGTTACGGAAAATAAAAACATTTCCTTGCATTTTTTCGATTAATCTAATTGTTAGGATGTATTTGAATATGTGCACTGAATCAATAACAAAAAATAAAGGATTAGAAGGAAGTTTGGAGAGGAGGATGACAGCTCAAGTGTCATCCTCGTCACTTGACCGAGGTTTAAAATTGAGAGGTCCATCGCTCAAAGCCCTCGTGTTGCTCCTATATTTGATGTTAATAAGCACAAAATCAAAGTATTTAATGAAGAAAAGATTATTAATTTCTTATTTACATCAATAATATTTGCTTATTCTTTGGAAACAGGCATCAATAAAAAAAAAAGTATTTGCTTAAAATTCTAAACGAACTTTCTCTGGTACTGTGGTCTTATTCAGAAAGTGTTGCTCGTAGCATATGGAAAGAAATATTTTTATATTTTAATATGAAAAGTCAAAGACAAAACAAAAGATAAAAGTTTCAAACCTGAAATAAAAGGAAGCTTCCCTTTACTGTCCAATTTTTTTAAATAAATATATTATGATAGGCAATAAAGCGAAAAGTGAACTATAAAGTTATATTGAACAACTTTTGTGGGGGAGGAGAGAGAGCTTTTTTATAAATAAATATGACTGAAAAAGATCCACAGTTTTTCCCCAATTACTTATACTTAATTTCTGCTTGAATTTCTGAAAAAAATGAGGAGTTATCCATAAGGTTTAAGTAAGTTTAATTTCGAGGAACAATTATGATTAATTGAATACATAGTTCAATCGCTATATGTCTATTTAGTAGAAATAAAATTTAAGTACACAGTTAGTTTTGACATAATATTCAAATTTTGTTTTACAACATTTATATTGATTAAATGTATTTATATAAGCTGTTAAATAATAATCATTTTATTGATTGCTTTTATAAATTAAATTTGAATATCTTCGAAAATATTACGTGGCAACATTTCAGAGTGCTATCTCTGATAATTGCCTGACAGCTCTCCTCATTCTTTTTATTGTTTTACATTTTTATTCACTACAATTTTTCCTCTATTATTTATTTCTTGTTATTTTTTACTATTATTATTTTTACTTATAAAATAAATAAAGTTTACATATTTAATCTTAAGCGCTTTTCATACTAGGAGAAAAGAAACTTTAAATTTGTACGCTCACATCCCCTTAAAAGAAAAATTTTTACAATTGATCAGTTTTAATCAAAAATGATACAATAGATTTCAATAATCTGAATACAAATGCTTTTAATAACGTTTTTCATATAAAAGAACTGATGCAGTGACATGGAACTAAAAAATTTTGTGAAACTGTTTTTTTAAAAAAAAGTGGTTCTTCACATTAGAACATTTTATTATGTATATGACAAACTATTGAATGCTCCAATTACTAAAAGGTTAAAAGTTGTTGATACAATCCATGAAATGTTTTCCATATTTATGTTAGAATACATGAAATTTCAATCAAGGCAAATATATATACAAATTCTACCAATAAATTGTTATTGAATTCTGCAAATAAATAAATGTGCATATGATTAAGTATAAAAAGAATGGCAAAATTCACATAATTCTTAAAATATAGGGGGCTTACTAAAAATACACATAAATGTTATATAATTACAAAGAAAATTCAAAATAATACATAAAGGAACATGTAACAAGAGTCTATACTGAAATAAATTTCACTTATCAATCAAAATAATATTTACATATACAAGCATATACTAAAGAAAAGAATACAGGGAAATAGCTATAACATTCTTCAACACAATAAAGTAAAAAGCAAAGAATTTCTAATTCTCTTTTTATCAAAAAATAAGAAATTTATATTCTTCCTGATTACTCTTCCTTACAGTAAAGTCTAAAATTGTGCAATTCATTCAACATGTTAAAGTGTAACTAAAAATGCAATTAATTGGTCTATTGAAAGTAATAACTTAAATGAAAATATATGGACGGATGAGGAGCAATATCTACAAATGTAAGTCAGAGGATGGTATCTATAAAAACACTTCACATAATTAGTAAAAAAAAAATGATTTCATTTTGATCTTATTGCAAAATGGCAGGCTTTATTTCAATCCATCCTCTTAAAAATATTATGTGCTAAATCAGTTTCCATTGTCTATATTAGAAATAGCAAAAGGACAGTATTACTAATCCAATAATGAAATAAACTACATTTACAACTAATCACCAAATTCTTACTTTAAAATATTAGAAATTATTTTATGTATGATAGATTATAATATTGTATTTAATTTAAAACACTTTTAGAAAGCAATCGTGTATTACTGAAGGCTCCAATTTAATAACTAATAATTCATATTTCTATCTTTTAAATTGAATCTGTTTAATATGATTTGAAATGATGCAATGAAAACCAAATGGTCCCAAAACGAGATCCTGAATTATAATGAAGTAAAATATGCATTACAAAATTTATGAGCCAGAAAATGATAATTACAATTCACAAAATTGATAAATTATGAAAAGACAAGCCTGAAAAACAAGGATAGACTAGCAATAGAAACTGAAGCACAATGAATATATGCATAAGAACAACATAAATCTTTTGGCATAGAGGAACAATTCAGAATTGATCACATTTTTAAAAAACATGCAGAAAGAAAAACATGTATTATGAAAAGTTATTCTTTTATAATTAAAACTGAGAGTGAACACCTATGAACAGATGTTTGTAAAATGAGTGAAACTATTTACATGATATCCTGTAAAAAACTGGGATAAAAAAAAAAAAAAATCTTTGGCCTTTAAAATGTTAAAATAAAAGCCTATAAGGCCAACCATGGATGTGATTTCAAGGCCTGTTTGCTTCTGTCTCCATAGTCATAACAAAGCTCTTCACCTGGTTCGATATCTCGACAAGCAAAGAAAGCGAGATGAGGATTTTCTTTTAAGTAAATTGATTGTGTTTTCAGATTTCCTTTCTTACTGTGATTGATGAGGCGTCCAAGTCTCCCAGATTCCTTAGTAGCATCTATGCTGAAAAATGAGGATAAAAACTTTCATTACATCTTATTCTGATTTCAGTTTCAAACACACAAATTAAAAGAAATATGTAGAAAATATAATAAATATGTTTTATAATAGAATAAGAAATGTTTAGTTTTTCTTTACCTTACATTCAAAATTGATCACAAGACTTCTTAACTATATATATACACTAATGTGCAAAGCAACTTTTTTTTATATTGGTCATAATTCCATTAAATATCAAATGGGATACATGAAATTTATAAAGATATAATATCATACTTACAGAATGAGGAAAGTATAGTAGCAAGAGAAATGAATATAATGTATAAACAATACACAACAAAGAATAAAAAATACAAAAAAAAAAAAAAAAAAAATGTCAGGCAAGAAAGGGAGAACAATAAATTGATGAGTCTCAGTGAGGGATTTGACCTCTTTTAACTGCAATGGTTGCATGGCACTATCGGTCCATTCTCAACTACAAATAATCTCATTTCTAAGTGAATGGAGTTTCCATTCATCAAGAAGGATCTGTTTCAGTTGTCTAGTGTTCTCTGGTGGGCCATAACATGCCAAGTGCTTCCCTAAAGTATCCCACACTTGCATAATGGGATTTAAATCAGAGGAGCTAGCTTGACAATCCATTCTGAGTATATCTTTAATTTCCAGGAGCTCCTCAAATAGCATAAGTCCTGCGTGCCTGTGCATTACCATTCATAAAAACAAAGTCAAGACCAATAGTACCTCAGAAAATATGCACATGGAGGAGAATAACTTCATCACAGTATTAACCTCTGGTAACATCTACTGAAAATGTGAAAATCCGTCTGTTCATCAAAATGCCTCCCATACGAGGGTTGCTATTTATATTTCTGGCCTTGGCAACAGTAAGTGTTGCTAGGCGACCGCAGACGATTTTAATCGAAAGTTTGATATTTTTAAACATAAATTCAGCAAACGATTTACCATTATAGCTTTATTTGTGTTGTTGACAGTAAATTGAAAAGTTCTTCTCTGTCAAAAAATGGAATTGAATCGTGAACATTTCCATGCCATTATTTTTCATAACTTTCGACGTGGATTGTCAAGACAAGAGTGCTTCGATGAACTTAATTCTTTATACAGCGATAAAGCGCCATCCTACAGCACTGTAAAAAATTGGTATAACGAATTTAATCGTGGTCGATGTTCGATCCAGGACGAATCCCGTGCAGGTCGTCCAAAATCCGTTGTTGTGCCAGAAAAGATCAATGCTGTGCGTGAACTGATAAAGCAAGATCGTCATGTGACATACCGTGAGATAGAGGCGTCTTTGGACATTAGTATGACTAGCATCAATAAAATATTGCATGAACATTTGAGCGTAAAAAAAATTTGTTCGCGTTGGATCCCGCATAATCTGACAAACGCTCAAAAAAAGGCTCGTGTCGATTGGTGCAAGGAAATGTTGGAAAAATACATTCAAGGTACATCAAAGGCTGTGTATAACATCTACACAGGTGACGAATCATGGATCTATGCATATGAGCCGGAAACAAAACAGCAATCAACTGTATGGGTCTTCCAAGATGAGGCAAAACCAACAAAAGTTGTTCGAGGAAGAAGCACATCGAAACAAATGATTGACTGTTTCTTCGGCATTAACGGTCATGTGGCAACAGTGGCGTTAGAGCAACGCAGGACGGTCAATTCTGAATGGTACACGACCATTTGTTTGCCAGAAGTCATCGGAGAAATTCGAAAAAAGCAGAAGAACAGGCGAATCATTCTTCATCATGACAATGCGAGCTCTCACACATCGACTCAAACAAAGGCATTTCTGACGGAGCGAAAGATCGAACTGATGGGTCATCCGCCGTACAGCCCTGATTTGGCACCCAATGACTTCTTCTTATTCCCACACATCAAAAATAAATTACGTGGACAACGATTTTCAACCCTCGAAGAAGCGGTTGATGCATTCAAAACGCATGTTTTGGAGTTACCTCAATCGGACTGGAAAAAGTGCTTTGAAAATTGGTTCAAACGCATGCAAAAGTGTATTGATCATCATGGAGAATATTTTGAAAAACAATAAAACCAATTTCGATCCTACATATTTGTTTTTTCATTATTAGGACAGAAATATAAATAGCAACCCTCGTACAAGCATGTCAGGACCTCCACAACCATCTCTTTCCTAGATGTCAGAGGAATGAAAGCATGTTCCTACCTTTCGCCATATTAACAGGCACCGAGAATCATTTGTCAGACTGAAGGATTCATCAGTAAAGAGGATAAGACTTTATTGATGAGTTTCCCGTCTAAACGTTTGCTACACTACTGTATAGGATGTCTCCAATGGACTGCTGTCAATGATATGCAGCATTCAGAACAGTGGACAAATAGGCCACCTTTATGAAGATGTTTGGCCACAGCAAACTTGTAGTCTGGTAGCTGTTTAAATAACTGCTGAACATTGTCAGGTTTGTTGCCCAGTTTCAGGTTTCTATTTTTTAATGCCTGCAGAGCGATATATTGGTAACCAGTCACTACTGTTTTCCTTGGGAAAACAACTGTACCAGTACTTAGAATGGCTTTCCAAGCTTGTGAAACAACACTAATATCAATTCCAAACTCTTGGGTGACAGACATCAAACTATACCACTCCTCAAGCTTGCCAATCATTCTACCACATCTAAAGACACCCTGATGCTTTCTTGAAGGCATATACAATCTCAATTTTACTTGCAGATTATGTTCAGAAATGCACCTTCCCAACTTCTTAAGTTGCCTTTCACTAAGCACAATGACTCCATACAAGTTGCATGTCCCAACATCATGGTGCTGATATTTGAATATGGATCACCTTTCTAATGAATTTGCATTTCATCAAACTGATCGCAAAAGGTCCTTTTCAACAATTTCATGGTTGTATGTTCAAAAATAAATTTGTTATTTTTTTTTTAAAAAAAATCATTATATATGTGTATATATATCAAAGAATACCACCATAAAATAAAAAAAACCATACCAGTATCTTTTGTCTAATGATTTAAAATAATACATATAGCAGCCTGTATTTTCTTTCATAGCATAAATTGCCTCTCTTCGTAATGCTTCCTCATAATCAATTAATTCTCCATAGTATTCAAGAACAAATTCTCCTCTTTTAAGAGCTTTACAAGTTACAACACCTCTTCCTTTGTCAGGAAATTCTTTTACCTACAGAAACAAAAAGAAAGCTCAAAGATTAAATATAATTTAAATAATAATAACTTCCAGTTAATAAACATAATACAAAAAAATTTAATCGGGAAAAAAATTTCTTGCAAAATGCAAATTCCCTAGTCAACAGCCATGGCTTACAAGATTCCTATTTTATTTCTTAAAATTTAACCTCTCAATATAATTATTATTTAGAAATTTATAATTAGAGATAGTTCCATAATTTGTCAAATTCCAATCAAAATTAGGAATCAATGTGCAAAAAGTCTGGGATTTCAGCATGTGAGGACAACTGATATGTTGAAGAAAAATAGGAATGAGACCGAATAACGATTGGATACCACAGAAGCAAGCTAACAAAGTGACAACCGCATTGGTTAGAACATTATAGGAGACTGGATCACAGATTGATGTCAGATTTTTTCTGTGATCTGTGGGATTTTAAAAGGTTTTTAAAGATAAAACGGAGAAGTTAATTTAAATGAATTTAATATTAAGTGCCGTGCCTCGATGCTAAATTTTGAATTTTAAAAACCGAAAATTTTGCCGGTCTTTTAAAGGCGAGGTGATTGATGAGTGAAAAGGTTTGGTTTTATTAGCGTCACACTAGAAGCATTGTGAGGGCTATTGGTGATGGACCTCTTAATTTTGAACCTCTGTCAAGTGACAAGGGTGGGACCCTTCTCCTAACTTCCACACCATGCCAATGGGAGGACTTTGGGCTCCAACGGATTTAGCGTGCATCAGCCTCGGCTACACAGGATGAGTAAAAAGAGAGAATTATAAAGATTGGTGTGAGTTATAGGCTCTAAATGATTGCAATTAAGGAGACAGTCATGAAATAAAATTATTTAAACATTTTTAAATAATTAAAAAAAAATTTAATGATCTTAGGAAGTTACTAAAAGCTTTCACAGTACACAAAATAGCAGTAACAAGAAGAATTTGATGAGTTTGAAATCCTACCAATTAAAAATTTTAAAATGTGAGGATTCGCTCTAATGAATTATTTTAACCACTTCCCAGTTTTGCCCGAATGCTGCTCGGGTATTTAAAAATGGGCCTTCCCTGATTTTCCTGAATGCTGCTCAGGCTATACATTCTTTGACATTAATCCACTGATTTGCTCAGTTTTTCCCTCCATTTTAATTTACGATGTTTCTAACAGGTGGCTCTAGTTATCCAGTAAAGATAGGATTATCAAACGAGTTTAAACTGGTTTCTAGGTCTGATTGTACTGGGTTTTTTTTGCTTGGGAAGATACAGAAATTTTATTTTCATTAGCTTGGCGAATCACATGTTACAAATAATATTTAATTGGAAGGTTAAATAAAAGCAGAATGAGTGACAATGAGTGGCTAATAATAAAAGGTAACTCTAATATTGGATCAGATAGTGAATCTGAAATTCCACTACATGAGTTACAAAAATTCATTATCGGACTTCTCTAGGGATGAGGAAACGGAAATTTTAGATGACCTTACTCAAGTCTGAAACTTTTGTAAAAATGATACTTCTTTAGCTCCACCGCAATTTCCTTTCACTGTGAATCCAGCAGTTCATTTAACATTGATCTGAATAATGGAACTCTACAATTTCTTTATATTTCCTTTGATGATAACCTTCTGGAAATGATAGTAGCTGAAACTAATCAATATGCAGATCGAATTATTCAAAACAGTGTTCTACAAAGAAACAGTAGAACAAGAAAATGGGATTAAACGACGAAAAACGAAATTCAAGCTTTAGTCTCTGAATATTTTACAAAGAATTGTGAAAAAGCCTGATGTTGAGCACATTGGAGTAAGAGAAATTCAACATCAACTCCATTCTTTTCAAAAATAATGTCTTATCAACACTTTCATCTTATTCATCGGTATTTACATTTCTCAGATGACACCAAATTTGAAGCTAAAACACGTGTGCCCAAGTTGCATAAACTGTAGCCGGTAATTCAGATTGGCAGGTGTTTCCAGTTCAGCTATTGTTCCGAAAAAAAGCCAACTTTAAGTAAAAATGTAATTATTTCACTATAAATAAAAATTAGCAAAATTTCTTAAAATTAATGTCTACAATTGTTTTAACTGCTGCTTTGAGTTTATAAAAGTGAATGGAATAAGAAATAGTGTTTCAAAAATATGTTTATTTTATAACATAACATGACAAAAAAAAAAAAAAAGAAAGAAATTGTTAAGTGGTTAAGATGTTCTCATTCTTTTTAGGACTGGGAAATGTTGGTAATTGTGGCCAAGAACAGCTATAGGCTTTTTCCGAGAAGATGGAATTCTTGGATCGTAAGCTGGAATGTTTTTTGAAGTAATTCATTACGAATTTAGGGAATCATGTTGAAAAAATTTTGAGATTGAATTTTACTGAACTTTAAAAGTGGTTTTATTTTTAGATCGTTATGAAGGACTTCGTTTCAGACAAACCAAGGACCATTGACTAATTTCCCGAGCTGATTGTTTTGAAAGACGAGCAGTGATTTCAGACATGTAGTTCCAGCGGATGCCCAGATGGGTGATGCATACAATATAACTGGTCTCAAGATAGATTTGTAGAGCAGATTTTTGTGCCTGATCGCCAGCTTACTCTTGCGAGAAATGAAGCAAATGAGCAAACGGCTCATTCTCGCAGCCTTTCTTGAAATTCCCAGATGTGGTGGACAAAGTTTAATTTTGCTTCTATAAACAACCACAGGTATTTTTAGGTAGTAACCCAGGGGATGAGTTGGTCAAAAATGGCGATTGTTGGCAATTTTCAAATGCACCATTGTTTTGTAAAGAGGAGGCAAGCACTTTTCAATGCAGACTTTAATTTTTCAGTCAATGAGCCAGAGTTGTAATTGAGAGATGTACTTCAGCAATATGTAAATAATTTTCCGATCGCAGATGTTTCGGAACACGATGGCAGTATCGTCGGCGTACATGGCCAAATGAATTTCCTAGTAATAAAACCTATATATAAAATTGAGAATAAAACATACAAATATTTTTCAAACAATGAATAGTGTTCTTTTTAGGGGGAGACTTAGAAACATTAAATCTTACTAATTACAATTTATTTAGAATAAATTACTTTCCCTCAAAATTATTTAAATTAAGTTTTAGATATATAAAAATATATATATCACTGAATATATAAAGAATTAGACTCATTAAAAAAACCTTTTACATTCTAATAAAATTACATCAACACATCAATTACATTTGAACATATTTCAATTGACTTAATGATAAAATTGCTTTTTTTCTTCATAATTATGGTCTTTTGCATATTTGATAACATACTGTCTGACACTTAAAAGAAATGTAAATTATATATACCCTATGCATAGAAATTTCATCTAAAAATTCTTTGACTATAAACTGAATGCTGAAGAATTTAATAATACATGAAGGATGAGATACGTATGTACAGGTTATATAATTCAAATATACCATTTTACTTGTTATTTTTATAAGATTCCTTTGAATTCAATCTTAACATTTTAATACAATGATCAAAATTCAAGTGGAGAGAAAATGTTAGTAGAACTTACTTCAAACCCTTCTTCTTTTCCAGACAGAATTGCTTCTTCAATAGTCTTATGCTTCTCTTTCTAAAATAAGGAGGAAATCAGCAATGATCAGGTGTACAACCCAACTTTTTTCAATAAATTATTGAGTTTTTAAAATAAAAATACAAGCATATTAAAAAAATCAAAGAACTAAATATACTAGGCAAAAGAAAAACCATTCTTATATAAATAATTGTAATAATGTTATCTCAATTTTTAAATTTGTCCAATTCTTGTCTTATGCCGGAACTGCACAGAATGTTACGATTCTCTAGATTTCTGCATTGTTTGTAAATGGAGATTGAACAAGCATTCTAGGATATAATACATGATTAACATAAGTGTGGTCATAATATGAAACGTTCAAAATAAATAGTTCCTTCAAAAAATTTTAATCATTACAATTAAAACTGTTAGAACCAGGGATCCAATGAGGAAAGATATGCATCAAAATATAATCAATCAAATTAATTTTACAATGCAGAATTCATAAAATTCTCTTTTCACAACTAAACTTCAATAACTGGAAGACATGATAAAACCATAAGCTGTCATATCACGGATTAAGGTTATCCCACATTAAGTGAGATAAGCTTTTTTTTTATCCTTAATCTCCCAAGTAAAATATTTTTGTCAGAGTTTTTAATCAAATTTATTCAAAATATAATGCATAAGCTAAAAAATTACGAGCTCTTTCTACTTTTTCCTTTTTTGCAATGATAAAAGAAATGATAGTTAATAGTCTTCCAAATCAATATTTAGAAATCTTACTCTTTATTCTAATTCTAATCCATATATAAATAAATGGATAATTGGATTGTATTTTATGTACCAATTTAATTATGAATAACAAAAATTTCTCTACATACTTATACATTATCATATGTTTAATATTCTAAGCAGTGAGTGAGTGAGTGAGTGAATGTAAGGTTTATTGGCGCAAGAGCCAGATATGGCTATGCTGCGCCAAACAAGATTAAACTGTGGTCTAGACATGAAGTTGAAAAAAAGTTAAAAAGTGGTTGACAAGAAGGAGGGTCGAAAATAGAGAAGGATCGCTAGGGTATCCCGGGAGTGCGTCACCCGTGTTTACCAAAGACAGTAAACCCCATGGGAAATAATATTCTAAGCAATCATAAATGATCTATTTTTTTAAAACTATATATTTTACTTTCCTTAAAAAGAAAAAAAAAGTCTACATTTATCTTGCATATCAAATGAGAACATGCTTTTTTTAGATAAAATAATAAGTTTAAAGCATGTTTTAAAAAAAAATAAGCAACTCACCATAACTTTAGGTAATGGTTTTCGATTACTTCTTCGCACAGGAAAGAAATCTGTCAGTTGACTATTACGAATCTGCTGTGGTTGTTTCCTTAAAATTTAAAATAAATATTATTGATTTTGAACATAAATTTGTCATTTAATTAAATGCAAGAAATTAACATACAATCTAATTTTAAATTTTTATACTCATATTTTCCATATTAATAGTAAATATATTTTTTACTGAATTTACATATAATATGAATGCATGGGTAAGAATTATAGAAATAATTCATGATCAATAAATAAATATTTTTAAATAGTGTTTTTCAAACATAAAATGTATGAGTAAGAAAGCAGAAACAACCTATTAATAAAAAACAGTTCATTAACAGGTACTTACATTTCTATCAAATAATTTTACATTGCTTATTACATTTCGGAACAAAAAACAATTGCTCATCAAGCAAGATATACTATATTTTGAATATAATGTTAGTTGATACGCCCATTTAATATTATTTGAAAACACACTTATGTTAATTTTGTATAAAATATTTTAACATATTACAACAGGCTCATCCTTTTTAAACATTAAAATATAATTTCATAATATCATATTAGCAATAAATACAACTTAGGTAAGAAAACAAAAAATAAATTTTCTCTTATTTACGATTTTAACCAGAGAAAAAGTTGTCAAGAAATAAAACAAATTGTTAATTAAGGAATGAAATTTCTTGTTTAAAAAAATTAGTTAAAGAATAAATAATATAGTAGATAAAAGACATAGAGTGTAACTTTCAAATTAAGTTTATTTCAAAAATGCATTCAGAATGACCACTTTTGTAACATGTTTAGGTAATATCTATTCTTCAGCAAAAATTAAACTGAATTATCTTTACTGCACCATGTCTATTTCAGTTGCTACCGATGATTAATCGCCATGCAATTCAAGAATATCACCATGGTTTTTCAAAAGATAGGTTTCACGAGTTTACGACGACGGTGTAATCAATACTTGATGGACGCCACTATATAGGACAAGTTGTGCACCTGTGGTGTGTGTTCATGAAGCTAATCAGTTTTCTTTGCACATTTCTTTTGTTTTGTGCACTAAAAACTCATTTTAAATTTTCTCCAATTCTGCTTAATAATACTATAATTTTTATTAGACAAACATGTTTTATTGTCATTTGGAATTTTAACCTTCAGACCTAAATCAATATATTCCAAAATATTGGGTGCAAATCAAGTAATGCGGATTTTTTTTTGAAAATCAAAGACAATTTTTTCATGGAACTAAATAACTTTATTCCTGTTATGTATTGCCCATTTTGATCAATGACCTTGCCATCTTTTCAGGCAGCATCGTCAACCTTACTGCTCATAAAACTTCTGGTTTTTATTAGCAAAAAACTGAATCAGGCACGCATTTGACATCATCAATTTGTTATTGAAAATTTTTACGCATTCAAGAGTTTTGTAAAATTGAAACAAAAAGTAATCAGATGGTGCAAGATCAGACTATATGGTGGATGTGGCAAATCATCCCAACCAAGGTCCAATAATTTCTTTGCCAGTGAACAAAGATGCGTGGCCTGCATTGTCATGATGAATACAACAATTTTTCGATTTGTCGACTGGCCGCTTTTTTGACTGCATTGTTTAATTCTCAAGTAGTTGTTCAATGTAGACATCAGACTGATAGTTCGTTGGGTGGTAAGAGTTCAAAGTAATACCTTTGTAATCCTACTAAACGATACAAAAAACTTATTTTGATGAATATCAGCTGATGTTGTCGGAGGTACACCTGGCCTGCTCCACCTACCTTTTTCCCGCTTTTGATATTGTTAGAAACAACCATTTTTTCATCGCCAGTTATCAATGCTTAAAAATGGATCATTACGCTTTTAGCAAATCGCGAGCTGTTAATGCGCTACCTTAAATGCGCTTTTCAGTTCAGGAGGAACCCATATCGAAAGTTATTGAACACAGCCGTTGTTTTTGGTGATTTTCACGTACGGGCGTGATACATGAAGCTTCTCTGCAATCTCTAATGTTGTACCGTGACGCATCCGAATCGAGTTGCTTTGATTTGGGCGCCATCAACTTCAACTGATGATCAGAGCGCGCTTCATCTTTGAGTGAAAAATCACTAAACGAATTTTTGCAAAATTAATTTTGATACTGCCGTTCTTTAAGGCTTGCCAATTATAACATCACAAAACTCTTTTTTATGAGCTTGCGATGTGTTTTTTCTTGTGAAATAAAAAAAAGCAAAATAGACAAAAATGTCTTTTGATTTGCATTCTTCAACGGAGGCTAAGCGAAAACTACGCGCAAATCGGATCAAAAACTTTTTTTTTACTGATTGACAGCTGAATTGCCAACTATCAAATAATAAAATGTGTTTACATTTGTAATACGCCTGCAAACCTAAAAAAATTAACTGACGCCATCTATGGGAACTGCAATTACTTAGTTGCCAACCCAATAGTTGAATAAATTAAGTAAGAATGATTAAATTTTAAAATTGTAATGAAATTATAAATGGATTTTCTTATTTAAAATAATAATAAAGAGTAAATGTTAAATCTCTCTTTACTTCTTTAAATTATTAATCTATATATATTATGTTATCAAATTTACA
>BMAW01085613.1:128513-146721 GCA_019974015.1 Nephila pilipes | reverse complement strand
TATATATATATATATATATATTAAATGACAAAACATAACAGAGAATTCAGCATTGCTACGTATTCTTTCATAGAGTCACATACATATTTCCAAAAAGAGAGAGAATTGCAAATTTATTTTACTTATTTTGTTTTTCTTCTTCTTGAGAACACACTTTTGCTTTATTTGTCATATAAAATCTTTGAATCTTTTTCTTCAGGCACTATTGTTTCATTTTTGTCTACATCTTTATCAGAAACTCACAGATTTTCATCTACAAAAATAAAATCTCAAACTAGTTTTAATAATGAATTTATATTAATTTATATATTTCAAATCTAAGAATCCTTAACAATAAAAAGGGGAGAACAGCTTATAGTTTTTAATCATTTGCAAATTCGCTTTACATACATAGAATATATAGAGATATTCTTTTAATACTACAAAACTATGCTAACAATTATCTAAATCAAATGTTAAATTTAAAAAGTTTCAAAAACTGATGTAATAATAATCAAACAACTACATACAGTACACATTAATTACAATACGTAAATTGAACGAAGTACATCAATAAGCCTTTATACATTTGTATTAAATTTTAGACTTTCATTGGAAAGAATTTATCACATGTAATTTATGTGATAAACTATTTTGCTTTAAATGCAACTGTATGGTTATAGTATTTTAATTAAATAAAATCTCATTCCACAATTTTTTCCTTTACATCTTCTAAATGCCACCAATTACAATCTCGAAATGTGTGGAAAAATTATTTTTAAAGCATTGGCAAAACATTAAAATTTGCCTCATATGCCATAAATCTTCACAGTCACTCATTCACTCAGCATCAAAAAAATTTTAAGTAGTTTTGTATTTTATACTATTTCTGGGTATGGGCTTGACAAAATAAAAAATTTTAGAATTTTGTTTCCTTTTTTATTTAACCATCCTTATATCCACTTTTAATAAAGAAAACTTTGTATTGCACTTGTTTTTTAATTTATAATTGACAATAATGTTACAGCTATTGCTTGAAAATGGAAAGTTTTCTTACAGAAAGAAAAGAAGGTACTGGTCTATTAGAGCAGCGCCCGTCAAATTATGATTATGCCAAGTTGTCGCCAAACTTGTTAAGCCTATTTTTTGATGAAACCTACTTGGTGTTATTTTTTACTTTCTAAGCGATTAATCATCGGGCGCCGCTATAATAGACAAGTACCATTTTTTATATATAAGAGCTCAATAAATACAGTGTGGCGTCAAGCATTATATTTGTGAAACAAGTTTTATTTCATAGTATAGTGTCGGGTATTCTAATCACAAAACACAAGCTGGTGTGACTATTTTTATTAATAGATTTTCTTACAATCGTTATTTACTTTAGCTATGTCTGACTTTCTTCAATTTCTATCATATTAATTATACTTATGCTACCACTTTGTGACCAAGCATATAAAAAATAAAGAGCACACTTTTATAGGGTTGATAAAATCAAGAAGAAAAAAAATTTCCTACTGAAATTTATTTTATTTCAAAAACTAACATTCTTTATCTTTAATTATTCATATTAAAAAAACCTTTTATGTGCATATGAATTTTTGGGTTTATGTAATTGTAAATAACAAAACAATTTATATTAGTCAAATGTTCAGCGTAAAAATAATACAGTAAAAACTAATTCCTCTTAGGAGTACTGAAATTGATAATTTTTTACACTTATAATTACAACAGCAATAAATCTCTGAGTAAGAAAAAGCAAAAAATCTGTTGACTGACTTATTGAATTAATGCAGTTTTTAATCAACATCAATAAGCTCAGCACCATATATTATTTCAGTTCAAATTAGATCTTCATAAGTTAAAAGTTGAAGCCTTTTTTATAAATTGATTTAAGAAAAAAAAATGTAGGTTAATCATTCAACTAGATTGATAACATTTAAAGAAATTGCCTTTATAAGCAGGATTGAATGAGGCTGAAGATGAAAAATTAAATACCATACAAATTTAAACAAAACAATTTTTTTAAAAAATTTAAGAATTTCAAAAATTATTCACATAAATTACTTTCTTTAAAGAAATTACAAATGATTCAAACATTTTTAGCATATAAAACACACCAATTGTACACTGCATTTATTTACCATGAATATAAATATATGAAAAGAATACAAATACAAAGGATAATATGGCGTGATTTGTTTCAAGCTTTCATTTCTTTATAAAAATCATAAGCATCAATTATTTAAATTTGCTTGCTTGCTGCCACATTAATTTTCGATTTCTGCATTCAATTGTTACTATTCACTGAAATAAGATTTATATTTCAAAAATACAACAATTTTAATATTTTTTATCGGAAATATAAAGAACGATAGGTATAACTGAAACAAAATAAAAATTCCGTGAAGACAAGAAGTATACATAAACTTTTTTTATACTTTTATTAAAAAAATCAAAGAAAACATTTGATAAAATTAAAAATCCGTTATAATAGCCAAGCTTACCTTTGGACATTCCGGTGAGATCAATGTAAGACCAAATAAAAGAGATTATCTAAAATAATTTATGCTCTATATGCACACAGATAGAGTGTCAGCTGCATTGACATGCACCTACAATCGTTAATAATTAAAGTTGTGCTATCTAACCATTCAAGATATACTATTTCTCTAGCTGCATCCAATTTTTTTAAAAAATTAGTAAGAAAAATACAAACATAACAACGCGCTTTGAAACTTTCAGTTGCCATTCGATATTTACATTTCAGCTATCACAGGGCGTTATTTCATTACAATGTATCAAAACAATTAAATTGTTTCTGATTTCAGATCTTTTAATATTACATTGAAGTATTCTTAAGGATTTCTTGAGCTGAACCAAGTTAAATTTGTTTTAAAAATAAATTTGAATTTCTACTTGCGCTGTAACTTTTTGGTTTCTTAGAATTAAGCCGCCTCAAAAGTTAATGATTAAAATGATGCTCTCAGATTAAATAATATCATAAATTCATAATATAGTAAGAAACTTAAGAAAAAGCAAATCTTTCAAATTATTTTTCAGTAATATCGTAATTAAAGGTCATCTTTTCTTCAAAATTTACTGTAGAGTTTTATATTTCCTAACGTAAGCATTCCATAAGAGTCCATGACTCCAAAGAAAGTACAATGGATTTGATAAGGAACTACTTTCTCTGCACTCTTGGAAAATATTCAAGGGATAAAACTATTATAAAATGATTATTTGAAGTACCAAAGTATCTAACTTTCAATAATGATGCATTATATTTACACTTGAGACAGTTGTAATATATTTTTTCAACAACAAAAAAAAAAAGATCTGGAAAAAAAACCACTTTTCTTTCAGAAGGTCCTAGGATATCAAAAGGATAATATATTATCCACTGCTAATGCAATTAAAAAGTTAATGAGTGGTAGCGAGTTCATACTAATACTCAGAATAACTTACGGGAGGAAAAAAGAGAGAGAGAGAATAGTGAGAAAAAGACATGAGACTTTCCGAGAGGATGGAACACCGAAAAATTTGAATCCTTAAATCATTCTTTTAGAAACGGAAGCATTGTAAAATTAATACAATATTTTAAATTCTAACAAAAAAATTTAAAAAGCAACAGGAGACGAGTATTGATATTTGCAGTTCGTGTTGCGAAGAGAGTTCATGCTCTAAAAATAAGATTACAGTGTATCGTTCCAAACTTTAAAAAATTTAGTTCCCATCCAGTGATAAACCATGTTGGAAAATATCTGGTAAATGAACTAGTAATCCCTAAATTTTTTGTTATTTATTATGATGTACAAATATCTATAATTTTTATGTATTTTAATTGAGTTTCTTGAACTAAATAAATAATGATGCAATCTAGAAAATTCACACTGATTTTCAAACAAACAATCATTATCACGATAGCTAGACTCGATTATCTTCTCAACTCTCAGCCGCGGGTTTTACTTTCAGTCTCGACGTGTTTAGTGTCAATAGTGACCTAAATACATTTCATCAGTAAATAAATTTGATTCTTTTCTGTTAAGTTAAATTTTTGAAAGCTGTCGTAAGTTGCATCATCTTTTAAATCTTTGTGAATTCTGAAATTCTATTTCATTTTTCGAAAAATTGTAAATTTATTTTATACCTGACACATGTTTGCACCAAATTATATTGCATCATAATTAATTCTTACATTATTTCATATATTATTTTTTGTAGTTAAACATTATATGTGTTTATCATTTTTTAGCCAAAAATGGATACCAGTCTCTCATCAAAACAAATCCGAAAGCAATTCTTAGATTTTTTCATAGAAAAATATGAACATAAGTATGTGCATTCATCACCTGTAATACCTCATGATGATCCAACTTTGCTTTTCGCTAATGCAGGAATGAATCAGGTAATTTAATTGCTTATAAATCATTTATTATGTATAATTTGTATAATTTTATAATTTTACAAAAAAGTAACTGAAGTGTTGGAATTTTTTTTTTTTTTTTTGACATAACAATTGCAAGTATGAATGTATTATAGTATTGACTCAATCAAGTATCAGATCAGAAATCTTCTTTTGGAGATGTTTATATTTTTAATGCACATTGTGAGATTAGTTGATGAAAATGCTGTTAAGCCCACACCTGCAAAAGAAGAATCAAATTGATTATCCCACATATGTGTTAAATGTAGCCATACTTTTATGGAGCTTCTCAATATTTCAATGGAGTTAGTATAGTCTGGATCTTTCAAGGACATGCTGTGATTGATTGAGAGATGGAATTCTTCATCCATGTAGCTATTTATGCCTTCAAGCAAACTGAACCCTCCAAGGCTTGCCTTCTTTAGGTAGGTACCAGTATCATCATCCTGAGGACCCCGGTGATCTTTTTTCTTTACCATGGGATTTACTACCTTTGGTAAACATAGGTGATGCACCTTAGGGATACCAAGCTTCATCCATATCACTTGACTGATGTTCCAAATTACGGAGTTCTTATTTCATAGCCTTTATATTCCCCCTAAGTTCATAAACAAAGGATCATTACAAAACAAAATGAACAATACAATGTATATTTTCAAAAAAAAATTGTCAAAATTGTCTTCTACTTTAAAATAATGAATAGGAATCTGGAACAGAAAATAATTAGCTTTTGTTGAAGTAATTCTCTATAAAATTTATTAATTTTTCTAAAAAATAAATTCACTAGAATGTAATAGTTATCAAACCTAAAAAAAAAAAAAAACATTTAATATGCATTTGTAAAACCATGATGTTTTACTTCAACCCTATTATCTTATTATTCTCATTGCTGAACTAAGAAGAGAGACATACTATGTAAAATCAAGGTTGCGAAATTTTGGCTCATCACATAATATGCTGCTAGTTGCTTTTTTAATTATTAGAGTTAAAAAGAAGTATCGAGTATCTCTTGGTGAATTTAGCAAAAACATAGCTACATGTAATTAATGAAGTCATTATGACATATAAAATTAACAGTAAACCTAAATGAAATTGTTACCGATGAAGAAAATAGCAAATTTAAATAAAGTTAAATTAGAATGTTAAGATTATAAAAATTTTATGGAACAAGTAACAGTATTTAATCATAAATAAAATTAGTTATAATGATATATTATAATAATGTGTATTCATAAAAAAATTAGGTACTTTTCCATTTCGCCAGTGCAGGTGATAAAGTCGCAAAAAATAATACAACTGACACCAAACAGAAATACATTGTTTTTATGTGTAAATTGTGTGTTGTTGCCAATAAAGTCTGCTTGGAGAGATTTGTGTTGGCAAAATGGAAAAGTACTAAAATGTATTATTAGATGCTTTATTATTTTATTATTACTTATAATGCATTTTAATTAGTTAAATTTGTATATTATGTAGAATATAAAAATAAGAAATAGAAATTTATTGGAAAAAATTTACTTGTAAAAAATTTAAACAACAAATTGTAATGTTATGCAGTAAGAATTATACATAAAAAAAAGACTTACTTTTTTTAGAATAGTTTCATGAAGGAGGATATATTTATTCATTTTTTGCGAATCAAACATTCAATCTGTATTAAAATTAAATCTTTATGCATCAATGTGAAATATATTTCCTTGTCACTGGAAATAATTAAAAAAAATCATAAATATACTTTTCAGATATACTTAAAAAAAAAAAACAATTATAGAATGCTTCCAAGATATTAAACAATATAAATTTTGAAGGGGAAATGGGGTTTTGAAGCAGAGAGAACTATGTAATGTTTTTATAAAATATCTCCTGCTGTTTTTCAAAAATCATGCGCTACTTTTAACAAATAGTAACTGAGAAAGAAAACACGTGACTATGTAGAAGTTTCTTTATAGAAGAGCTATCAAAGTCAACAAAATCTGATATGCCAGTTTGTAATTGTCATCACTCCTTAAAGTCGCCAATTCTTCACTTTAAGCAATTCTGTACAAATTTATTTTAAAGAGAAACCTTGTGTGGTGTAGAAATTTTTTTAAAGTTTTAAAATTATTTGTTTTTTGTTTTTTTTTTTTAAATACATTATTTTTTTTATGGTCAATAGTATGCAGTAGTGATTGATCATTGCTAATAATTATGTATTTAAAAAAGTTCTATGTAAAGGACTTTTTGTGTTATAAGTTATTCACATTTAAAAGACAATGCAAAATTTGGAATGGTTTCAATCGTATGCAATAATGTCAATTCAACTTATATTGTTAGACTTTACAATAATTGATAAATTATAATGTGTCATTCTAAAATATTAAATTTTAATATGTATTATTCAAGTTTAAAAATAAGGCTATTTCTGTTAAAATAGATTATTAATTTTATATGAAATATTTTACACTTTGAAAAATCTGCGAAATATGCATAGAAATTTTCCATGCAAATTTGTCATAAAATTTATTTGTATTCATCACTAGCAGTTTCAATTATATTTAATTGTAAGTAAAAAATATATCATGTAGTAGGAAATATATTATATTTAAGATTGTTTTTCAACATATTGAAAAATTATATATTTTAGCTATGAAACAGCTTTTGCAGTTTCAATTAAATTATAAAATTTGTTTACTAAAAAATGTTTTAGTTGCTGACTAGTTATTTTATTTTTATGAAATTTTAGTAAAAGTTAAACTTTGAAATTTATATAGTCAAGATTTTCAATTTTTGATTCATGTTACCGAATTGTACAATAATATTTTATCCTCTTTATTTGCATAGTATAAACCTATCTTCTTGGGTACAGTTGATCCAAATAGTGATGCAGCAAAATATAGAAGAACAGTCAATACTCAGAAATGTATTAGAGCTGGTGGAAAGCATAATGATTTGGATGATGTTGGTAAAGATGTATATCATCATACATTTTTTGAAATGTTGGGAAACTGGTCTTTTGGAGATTTCTTCAAGGTAATTCATATTTCTTTTTATTATTTTTTAAACAGTAATTCAAGTAATATAAAATCCTGTTTTTCTTAAAAATATAATATAATCTTGTTTATCTTAATCTTACAAGAGAACACAGAAGCAATAACTTTGTATGGCCGGGTTTTCTTTTTTTACAATAATCCTAACTAATATGTGCAATTTTTTTTTTTTTTGTCAATAAATGCATTTGAAATTGCATTTTCTACTTGTTTAATCTATGTTACTCAAATACAAGTGTTGTGGTTCCATGTTAGATCCTGGTACTGAGTATATAAAGCTGCAGAGGGTTCTTGCATTTATTTTTCTTGGAAAAATAATTTATATTGGAAAATATCATTTGGGATTACAAGTATCTGTTCAGAACCAAGTTTATAAATAACTATTTTGTTGCTAATGTCATGTATTAATCAACAGTAATGTTTTGATGAAACTTTTTTTTGTATTAAAACTGAGAATCAGAATCTCCATTCTCTCTCTTTTATTAATCACTGCATTTTTTTAAAAAAAAAATTCATCAATTTCTGAACATATCTCGAAAATGGATTTTTAAGGTATTCCAAAGTAATAGACATGCAGAATTAAGATTCAATTTCAGTTGATATAAACAAAGTAGTTATTTTTTTCATGTTTTGTTTTTCAAGCCAATAAAAGCACAGTCGAATTAAAATTGCAACAATTTGTATTTAAATTTTATTAACTTTTTTTTTCAATTGAAATGGAGTATAAGGAAATTGGCTTAAAATTTATTTAATAATTTTTACGAGAGAAAATTACTCTAATCTCTTAGATTTTATCAGTCCAATTTCTTAGTTAGTTAATTATAGTATTTTATGTAGCAGTGCACTGAAATGCTGTGTTATTTAATTCTTTTAATATCAATATTTACTTTGATTTTATTTATAAGCTTTAAAAAATCAGAAACATAGTTAAAAATACATTTTGGGTCAAACCCAAATCTTTTAAAAATGAATTTGTTTGACCTGGATTTTATAAAGATTGAAGGTGATTAATAATGAAGATAATTAAAATTGGTTAATATCTCTGTAGTTGCTATCACCATCTTTTCTCCTTGACTTCCAATTATGTATTTGTTGTTGGTTTTGTTGTTCATTGTAGAAAAGAGCTATTTCAAAAATGAAAAATCAAATTCTTTTCGTGAAAATTTAAATAAAAAAAAATTTCTATGAAGAAAAAAAAAAGTGTTCATATGTTATGCATATGAGGATTAAAAAAAAAAGTGGAGTTTTGTAATAAAGAATTTCAATATGAAGTCTGATTATGTTTGATTTTTCACATCCGCAAAAAAATTGTCTGTTAAGTTTTTTTAGTGCTATTTTTCATTATGACAAACATGGTGACGTAAAAAATTTTATTTTTAGCTTTATTTTAAAAATTGTTTAGTTTAAAATCAACCAATTGATATATTCTAAAAATTTATTAGTACTTTGCTCAATTTCAAGTTTGTATTTTTATCAAAAGAATTTCTAATTATTTGTCCCAAATATTTCCCCCCTCCCTTTTTTTTTTTTATTTAATTTAAATATTTAGAAATTCTACTTACAAAAATTCAGAATTATCTGTAAAGTATCTTTATATTAAAGTAAAAACTAGTTTTGATATTGTTTTGCAAATTTAATTGTTTGAATATGACTATATGACTGAACTTCTTTTTTTTTTTTTTTTAAAGCAAACTATTCTATAGAAAATAAATGGTTAAATTTTTATGAAATTAGTTGGAAATATGTTTTCTAGAATATCTTTTTGCATTCATAACTTCAGGATAAATTCAGCATTTCATTATTATTGAGTCTTCTTGATTTTAAAATGCATTGCATGTCCTCTCTATGTTAATGAATCTTTAAAGAAAATTTTACAATTAATGCTGAGGAATCTTTCATAGAATTCAAATCAGTGTGGTTTTAAGAATGTCTTTTAAACCTTATTATGTAATAAATAAAATAAGAATACTTTTCAGCAATATTTTTTGCAATACAAGTTCATACAACAAGAAAGATATTAGTTCATTGTTGTTTTTTTCACAGCGAGAAATATGTCATTGGTCGTGGGAGTTATTAACTGAAGTGTTCAAATTGGATAGTGAACGCCTTTATGTAACATACTTTGGAGGGAATGCTGATTTGGGATTGGAGCCTGATAATGAATGTAAAGATATATGGAAAGAAGTTGGGTATGTGTTATGAATAAAGCTACTATTGTTTGATAGAAAAGTATATTTCTTATGAATAATTCATTCTCATTTCTATTTTAAAAGTTATGCGAATTATTACATTATTTTGTGACAGCAAAAATTCCTTTATTAAATGTGTTCGTTAATTATCCTTAAAATAAATCTGTAATTCATTATTTTTATCAACAAATTTATTTTGATTTGTCTATTTTTTATATTTAATAGATTATATGTTTGTTGTATTTAAAATTTATAACTTTTATGTTCTAAGTATTCTTTTAATTGTTCAATAAATCTATTTCAATTATTCAGAAATTAAAATATTTTATGTAGCAGATTTATTATTTGAATTCATATTTTTATTTTCTTGCACAAATGAGGTATGAAAAGTTCAGGTTTTTACTTATTTTTGAATTTTTATTGTGCACTATTTACTAAATTGTAAACTGGTTTATTATTATTTCAAGACTACCAGAAGAAAGAATTTTACCATTTGATATGAAAGATAATTTTTGGGAAATGGGGGAAACTGGACCCTGTGGCCCTTGCTCCGAAATTCATTACGACCGCATTGGTGGAAGAGATGCTAGTAGTTTAGTAAACGCTGATATTCCAGATGTTTTAGAAATATGGAATCTTGTGTTTATTCAGTTTAACAGGTGTGTATTTGAAACTATAAATATATGTAGCATACATGATCAAATTTACTTCTTGCCCAATAATTTAATCTGTTAATTTAAAGATAAAGAAATTCTTTGTTATTTGTGTTGTTTTTCAATTGTGCAAATATATGCTTTATTAAATTCAGAAATAATTTTGTTGATTTAATTGACATGGTATATTGCTTAGATATAATTTTCATGTCAATTCTTTAAATGTGTACCATATCTTTATTATGATTGGAATTGATGTATTTCTCTTGTAACCCAGTTTACTTTTGCATATGTAAAAATTTTACTATGAATTTAGAAAAGTGAAACATTAACACAAATCAGTAAATTGTGCTAGATATTTTAAAACACTGGATTTTTAATTTATTACCATAGGGATAAAAGAAGACTGAGAAATAATGAAAATAGTTATTCAGCTAAATATGTAATCTTTACTTTATGTTTTAAAATTTGATGATTAAATGTAATTTGACTTTGTAAAAAATGATAAATGAATATTGAAAAGGAAATATGATTTTTAGGGAAAATGATGGTAGTTTGAAACCTCTTCCTAAAAAACATGTTGATACTGGCATGGGTCTTGAAAGATTAGTTTCTGTGATACAAGATAAACCGTCTAATTATGATACTGACCTTTTTGTTCCTCTTTTTGAAGCTATTCAAAGTGTAAGTATATATTTTTGGTTATCGATGAATGACATTATTATTTAGACTCTTATTATTTGAAACATATATAACATGCTCTTTTGCTTTCTTATTAAAAAATTAGAAAAATCTGTATTTGTAAACTATTGTGCTCACATATTTATAGTTATATACTTTCACCTTTATTTGAAAAATCTATTTAGTACCTTGTAGCATTGATATATATATTAATTCTTAATTAAATGAAAAGTTAAGAGAAATTATGTATTTTTGATGTGGGTGTATGCAATAGAAAATTTTTTGTTTTATACATTTTTGCTTTGATTGAAATATGTGTGTGTTGCATTGACAACTAGCTTCATAGCATCATTTGCCAAATTTTCTAATGGTGTTAACATATAGATATTATTAAGTTTAAAAATATCAAATTTAATACCAAGTAAAGAGCATTTGGGAGAAGTTTAACTTTATTTTGAAGAAAATTGTTTTTCAAAGTCAAACCTATAGAAGTTCATTGTGAACATATTTTTTCTCGGGATATTTGTGTATGTTAGTTTAGAGACTTAAAAATTAATTATTTTGATGTACAAGATAAAGGTAAATGGGGAAGTTTTTTTAATAAGCATTGATGAAATAAAAATTCTAATCAAACTCAAAACAAGTTACAGAAAATTAAATGTTGCTCCACAACTAATTTTGAACTGTTAAAAAACATTTGGAAATAATTTTAAAAAATGATTAATTGACATTATTTCAATTGAACTGTTTGAAAATTATATTTAAAAAGTAAGTGGAATTATTTTGTACATAAAGACAAACAATTTTTGCTTTGAAAAATATAGCCACGGTCCTCATTTTCAGAAAATTAGTAAATGCATTATGAATAATCTAACAAAAAGTATGATATTTTGTGACAGATTAAGTGGATTGTGAACCTGTTACTTTTGTAAAAATTGTTTGTCTTGATATGTACTGTAACACTTTATTTTGCTGATAAAGTTCAGAATTACTTTGCAAGTAACATTTCTTGAGCTTTTAGGTAATACTAAAAATAAAATAAAATAACTTTTGAGTATTTTTATCTATATATATATACGTAAAATAGCCATCCATTTTGTACTGAGAAAAATTAAATAAAATGTTACTGGAAAGGTCCAGACACAATATCTGTTATGACTATTTTCAAGAAATCTGATCAGATCTCTAAAAATATTATCTGCTCATTCAATAGGTATTAAGAATATTGTAATGTTTCTTTTTTAGTCTACCAATGCTCCACCTTACTCGGGAAAAGTTGGTGCAGATGATGCTTCTGGAACTGACTTGGCATATAGAGTTTTAGCCGATCATGCACGTACATTAACTATTGCTTTAGCTGATGGTGGAAGACCAGACAATACTGGTAGAGGGTTAGTAATTTTAAAGTACTTTTTTTGGTGCTGTAACTGTTAATGTATGCAACCGTTAATCAGGCGCCCAAGTGATCTTGAAATTAAATTCTTACAATATACAGGGTGTGATTATAATTAAAGTTGCACTTTCAAAGACTGTATAAAAAGAATCACTGGTTGAATTATTGATATTTCATCTGAGTATATGTGAAGCTATAAAAATTATTTTTGTGAAAGAAAAAAAAATTGTTCAAAAGTAGACAAATTAATGGCCCTGTACTAGTCATAAGAAACTAATTAAGCGATGGGACATATTACTGTGGCACTTGCTTAAGAAATGTTCAATATGATGTCTACCATTTCCTGCCTTAAGTTGAGAGCTGAAAACAGAATGTTCCACAACAGATCATAGTGTATCAGTTGTGATGCAGTGAATTTGTTGCATTATGCTTTGTTTAAATTCTGCTAAGTTTGCAATCAGAGCCTGATGCACAGCATTTTGGGTAACCCCATACCCAGAAGTCACAAGGTCAGATGATCATTGCAACCAGGCTGTTAGGAAATGATGACTGAGTGTGGGCAATTCCCCTCACACTACACATTCTCATAGTTTGTGATGGCGAACCTTCCTGTTTGCTTCTCATAGCTAAACTCAATATATTAACACTAAAAGTCAGTAAGTTGATCAAAGAGATGTTAGAACAACAAACACAGTATATATTGGTTGATTGCTAATATAACGACAATTATAAATGCTCATCCGGACAAGGCCTTAACTATTTTAACTCAATCTACCAGTAATAATTTAACTGACTCTTGCCACTAAGGCTATCTTGATTTCTTGTATACATTAACCAGCCAATAACTTGTAACAATCCCCGCCTCCGACTCTGGAACAATTGCTGTACACAAGAATCACTCATCCTCTCTATCACGATTCTCAATCTGAGTTTATATATTTCCTAACTCTCCTGATTCACTTCATTTCTACCTGCTTTCGATTTACATATTTGCATTTCGTTTTTGGTTGGGCAAAGGTTATTTAGCAAAAGCAATCAATTTTAATTAAAAGTCCACAAGGTTAGTGAAGAGAAAACCGCAAATAGCCCAATGTCACAAGTTTTGCTTGACGCTTCTTCCAGTGCTGTACTCGCATCCTCCATTGACATCGAAGCAATTGATTTCATCCCTCTGCCATATTTCATATCATCCGTCTCTTCGAGTTTATCAATAATTTTCTTCAGACCAAATGCAGTCATTGGGCTAGAGACGCTTTTCAAACCCTTTAATGTCTGGAATTTCATCAATGCAATTGTCGTGCAGTCACCGTTCTTGCAAAAATGCTTCACATGCAGAATCCAATCCTTCTATGATTGAGTCATGACTATCTTCTCAGGCAAAGAATAACAAAAACTGTATCTTCACAAATGTGATTTTGTGTGCTTTTTATCACAAGTGTAATCTGTGGTACACATGCCATGTCTTTAAATTAGCATCTTAAAATTCACATATCTTTTACAATAATCACTTTTTTAGCCTTTAGTGTATAGTCTTCTATCAGTCCACTTTTGAACTTTTTTTCTTACTTTCTTTCACAAAATAAATTCCAATTGCTTCACTTATTCTCAGATGAAATATCACTTCATTCTGACCAGTGGTTCTTTCTTTACAAACTTTCAAAAGTTTGCAACTTTAATCACTCAATATTTCTTACCTGATAAGCTATTATTCAATGATAAAGTGGTAACCTAATCATTTTTAAAAAGTGTTTCTGAATATTTTTTTTCCGGTGAAAATGAGTGATTAAGTGAATGATTAAATAAATTTAATTTACTTTCCATTGTCAGATTACGGTTTGCTTTATTGTGATATTTGATTGAGTAATTTAATTATTTTTTTAAACATTAGCTACTTTGGTGGCTAAATCTGTTCTTTAGAAAACTTTACATGGAACAATTTTTTACTATTTATTTTTTTATTGTTTTAGTCATTTTTGAGGGAAATTTTTTTTATTATTATTATGTGAAAGATTATATAAAAGAAATGAAGTTTCATATTTTACGTAAAATTTGAATATGGTTTTTTAAAATGGTAGTAGTAGGTATTTGATCAATGGAAAACCATATCAAAACTTTATTTATTTATTTTTTTTTTTTGATTTCATGTTTTTAAAAAAATAAATTCAAACTCTTCAATTTTTACTAGGGAAAAGTTACTTTAAAAGTAAAATTTTTTGCATCCCTACTTTTTTACTATATGAAACAAAGTGATCTTTTTTTAAAAAGCATTTACAAACTGTGTGATGAGACTAACAGAATATTTTATTTTCTTTCTTTAAATACAGTAAAAAAAAAACTTGCACAATTCTCATTACAACTAGATGGAATTTTTTTCAGTGGTAATGGCTCAGAAGATAACTAAATTATGATATTAATGGGTTAATTAATAAACATTGTTAATCACTAAGAAAGAATTTTCTTATCTCTCTCTTCTTTTTTCCCTTCACATATTTGATTTCTCATTATTAAAAAAAAAACCTTAATTTTAAATTTCCTAAAATTCTGTTTGAAAGTTTCAGAGTTATTGGAGTTTGAAAAATGGGTTGAATGTCTCAAACATTTTATGATAAATTTTTTTGAATATGACCCATTATTTTTTCTACCTTTTTGCATAAAATGTTAAGGAATATATTTCCAATTTTATAAACAAAATAGTATTGGAAAAAAAAATGTTGAAAAGTTTGACTTATTAACCCTTTTGTATGAGGGGTTTATCACATATACACCATTCCTGAACCTGCTTTCCGGGCAGCAGATCCAAGCGCAGATCATCTTACAACACTTGCTGTATGATAAACTGGGAGGAAAGGTATTTTGCATCACTAAGCCTAACTTAAAAAAATAAATAATTCAAATTGCTGTTTTTATTTTTATGTGTATGGCAATAGTCTCCTATGAACTCATTTATCATTTCAGTTAACTCCTACATTAAAAATGTTTTTCTCTTAACCTGTGCAAAAAATTTGTGTCTTCTATTTGAAGAAGATGCTATTGGAATATAAATAGAAATTTCTAAAGTTGAAGAAAAGAAATTTTTAGAACACACTTATCTTTCTCCATAGGTAGGAAAAAAAACAAATTTGAAGCATCAGAAACTACCCAATGTTTATCTTGTGAGCTACAACTGTGTGTCAGCCAAAGTTTTGTTCACATTATATCTTCCACTTCAAATAATCAGAATCGGAAAGTATTGCACAAACACAAGTCAACAATGTAAAAATTTAATTAAATTCACTATATTAAACATGAAGTTCCTTCTAGTGACTTTAAAAAAATTCTAATTTTGACTTTAATTATTGTAAATGTAAATTTGATATATCCATCTAGTACAGTTGTTCCTAAACCTTTTAGTCTTAAATCCCATTCCTACATTCAAAAATTTCCAGTAACCCTCCTTCCCTCTCAACTATATGCATGTTTGGAAAATAATTGTAATATTGTAAATGTAAATTTGATATACCCATCTAGTACACTTGTTCCTAAACCTTTTAATCTTAAATCCCATTCCTACATTTAAAAATTTCCAGTAATCCTCCTTCCCTCTTAATTATATGCATGCTTGGAAAAAAAAAAAAAACTATGTTTAATTTCTAAATTTAATTTAAAAATAATACATTAATTTAAATTCTAAAAAAAATGATAAAATTAAAAATTTATTTTATAAGATAAATAAAATAACTTCTCTTATAATAGTTATTGATATAAATACCAAACTTATTCATAGTATAATATATTGTTCTTAAAAACATAGACATTTATAACAAAAAAGAAACAACTGACTACACAAGAGAAGCATTTTCTCATTAGTCATTGTAGCACCAAGACTAATTGTCTGTGTTGTGCAGGGCATTATATATCATGTGCTTGTTGTCATATTTTGATTCTGAAAGATACTACAGTTGTAATACGAAACCTCTATAAAATGTGCTTAGTGGTATTTTTTCAATATGTAAATATGATTTACCGCTCAACTTGGTGAGTATTATAATTTAATGTTATATATTGCACTGCACAGAAAATATAATACATTAAATTAAGACAAGATATAAATTGCAAATAATGTTTCTTTAAAATCATTTATTTGAATTAAATTTTTGACTCCAACATTTCACTTTGGGGCTTATTTGCCACTCTGCACTTGATTCATATATAATATACCTGTCTCCAAATGGTTTTCAATGCCTACCATCCAGAAAAGGTTAAATACAGAAAAATCTATTGTCAATTTTTGTGATAACTGTATACAATATAGTTATTAAGATGTTAAATAAATGCATTTCAAAGCAGATTTGTTTTAAAAACATTTATTTAAAAAGCAATTAAGTTTTATTTATGAATTAAACATATACAATTGAGGTTTAGATATCAATTCTTGTCTTCAATTAAAATTATATGAATTGGATTGTGTGTGATTATTCATCTTTTCCCTGTTTCATTGCTATTTTGTTTTTGGTATTGTTCTCCCTCCCTTCCTTCAACTTGTTTAATTATTTAGTTGCACTCAGGAAACTAATTTTATTGTGTTTCATTAACTTTTTGTATTCAGTGTCTTGGGACAGAATATTTTTAAAAAAATTAATGAAAATAAAATTCTATTAAAATATTGAGACTCTGTGTTAGTCAATTTTAATATTTTTTAACTTTTTTTCCTTTTTTGTATATTATTTAAAATTTTTAATTCAATCATTAAATATTTTATAGTGAAATCTTATTTAATAATATTAAATTTGCCCATTATCAATGTTGCCAAATTTATTGTAATTATCGCCAACTAAACCTGATATTTCTGTTTAACCACCCTACCTATCGGATTTCTTTCTCCAAACACTCCTGGCACTATTAAGAATAAAATGCAAAAGTGATTGATAGAATAAAATTGTTATCCAATGCAAAAATCTTCAAATTTGGTGTTGCTGCATTATAATTGTAAAAATAACAGTGCTACTTTGGGAACTTCATCAAAACCATAAACATTCTGGCCTTAATAAGAACATATTGTGAAATTTCCTGTGAAATAGAATCAGTACGTTTTGAGTCTAAAGGCACACACCACAAGTGTGCCTTTTATGAGTAGAAAAATGAAAAATACTCTATCCTTGATAATTTTAAGGTTTGATAAATATTTATTTTCTCTACTGGTTTGTTCGTTTAGATTTTAAAATGTGACATTATAAATTGAAAAATATTTATCTGTAATGTAATTAAATATAATTCCCTATTGTCCTACAATATGTTAAATGTATTTTGTTTTAGAAATGTAGATATTATTTTGATATTTGAGTTTATTTCAAAGAGGCTCTAATTTTCATATATCGTGAAGATTTTGTTTATGTTTTATATTTGACCCTTAAATATTTCATTTTTCAACAGTATGATATTTTAAGAATATTTCTGATATGTTTGTAAGACTTTATTAAAATTTAATAGGTGGCAATTTTGTTGATTTTGACCATTATTTTATTTTCCTTTCCTTTAACGGTTTATCTCTGTTTAGGAGTCATTAGAATTTCATTAGTTAAAAACATTGTGATAGTATTGATATTTTATCAGTATTATGCTTTTATTACAATTCTTTTGTTTTTAATTTTAGTTTGAAGAATATTGTGGACAGTGCTGTGCGTTACTCATCTGAAAAATGATTTAAACCTGTGGTATTTGTAAGGATTTGGTTCCTGTAATTTATAAGTATTTTGGTATGTGTAATTTTATGTTAGAGATAATAGATGGGTTTTAAATTGTCAGATTTTTAATTATAAAATGTTGTGCATTGCACCAAGATTTTCTGTTTTATATAAATTGATTTACAAAAATTCATAATGTTT
>BMAW01085613.1:114331-128488 GCA_019974015.1 Nephila pilipes | reverse complement strand
TATATATATATATATATATATATATATATTAACCAACTATTAAATCTTTTTACTTCAGATTGTAAAAATAATTTTGGTTTTATTCAATGATTTATATTTATTTTCAATACTTTAATACTGAATGCTTTTGTAGATTTCTTCCTCAATTCTGAATGTTACTATCACATTTTTCAATCACTTAGTTAAATTATAATACTTTGTTGGTGTGTTGTGATGTTATTTTGATAAAAATTTTATTAATCTAATAAGATAAGTATTCTAATGAAAATTAATTTGATTGATTTGTTTGAGTTATATTGTTCTTGTATAATATGCTTTTATATCAGATTATGGACATAATAAATGATGAAGAAACACAGTTCCTCAAAACTCTGAATAGAGGCAGACAACTTTTAGAAAGAGCTATGAAAAAACTTGATTCTAACATTCTCCCAGGTAAATATTTTGGGGATAAAAAATATTATATTTAAATACTACAAAAGTATTGCTTTCTATCAGTATAAATTTCAACTGAAATTCACAAGACTTTTTTGTGTGACTGTTTTGGAAAAATAGGAAAATAATATTTTACTGCCTTAAATTTATTTATTAACTATGTAAAACTTATTATAACTTGCATATTAATGAATGATGTCAAATGGTAAGTAAATGTTTATATTAATAATGAGTCTTATTTATATTTGAAGGCTTATTTATTTTGACTTATTTTTTATTCTATTTTTTCTAATTTATTTTTGATGAATGGTGCATTCACTGCTCTTTGAATAATACTGTTGTACCAAAAGCTTTGCAATGTTATGTCATTCACACATAATCTACTAGTTAATCTTTGGATACATTTTTGTGACTACTTATTAAGCACTTCAGTAGATAGGAAAATAAATTATTTTATAATACATTTTTAATGTTTTACTATTTAAAACTGATAATACTTAATTAATACTAATTATTGACCATAAATATGATTAATTTAATATTTAGTTTACTCTTCTAAAAACTAGGCAATATTGCTTGGAGGTTATATGATACTTATGGTTTTCCTATTGATCTAACTCAATTAATGGTGGAAGAAAAAGGTTTACAAATTGACATGGTTGGTTATGAAGAAGCTAAAAAAGAAGCTCAAGTAAGTTTTTTTTTTTAATTATCATGAATGATTTTTTTTAAAAAAAAAAAAATGTGTTGAAGAATTTTTTTTTAATTTAATGTTAGAAACATTGAAATGGTAAAACTTAATATAAATTGCTAAGTTCAATTGTATTGAGTTAAAACTAAGTTAATTGTATTGAAACTAATCTTTTTTTTGTTACTATGGGACCTTTTTAATTATTTATTTATTATCTTAAACTAAGTATTACTGAATATGAAATAATGTTTCATGTTTAAATAAAACAGTATTGTATTTAATTTTGCTTTTTCAGCTTTTATCACAAGCTAAAGGTGAGGGAGCCACAGATGAAATAAAACTTGATGTACATGCAATTTCAGAATTGCAGGAGAAAAAAGTACCTGCCACAAATGATATGCCTAAGTATGCCTATCATGCTGTAAACAATGATAAAGATTCCAAATATGGTATTAATTAATTTCATTGCTATTTAGAATTGCTTTTTTAATTTGAATTTGAAGATGAAATAAGAACTTAATATTGCAAGACTTTTTTACTGAGTCATAACAATATATGGGGTGTTGAAACAAATCAGACTTGCTGCTTATAATAATTTTCATTTCTTTTTTAAATATATTATTTTAACTCCAAATTTTCTGTTGTTTTATCTTTTTTGATAGATTTATAATCTTGGAGATAATAAATATTGTGTTGTTCATTTTTGTTAATTAATCTGATCTTTTAAATATTGTGCTTATTTTTTTTGGATTTAACTGCCATTTTAAAATATTACAAATAGTGGCTAAATGTTAATTGTATTTATTCATATAACATAAGCTATAAATTTTATGTAAAAGTAAATTATTAAATTAATTCTAAATATTGTTATTCTTATTTTTAAAAAAAATGTAGAGCCTGTAGAAGTTAATGTTCTTTATTATTTACTTTTCTAGAATTTGAATCTTGTACTGGTACCATTCTGGCATTAAGAGTTCAGAAAGCATTTGCTGATAAAGTTGAAAATGGACAAGAATGTGGTGTTATTCTGGATTGTACATCATTTTATGCTGAAGCTGGTGGTCAGATATATGATGTTGGCTTTATGGTTAAAGAAGATGATGAGGTGATTGAATACTTAAGTCTGCTGTGTGCATCACAACAGAGATAACTTCTGCATGCAAAATATTTTAAAAAAAAAATGATTTATAGATGCTGGAAATAAAATATTAAAAAAGAAGAAAAGAATATGCAATGCTGTTTGTAAAAATGGAACCTGTATTTAATATATTGTAATTCTTCTTTTAATTATTCTTTAAAAGTTTATCTTATAAGTTTTTTAATGTATTTATAACTCTGACCATCAAAATATTATACTTTCAGGATACAGAATTTTCAGTTAAAGAAGTTCAACTTCAAGGTGGTTATGTCATCCATATAGGAACTTTGTGTGGTACTTTAAAAGTTGGAGATAAATTGAAACTTTTAATTGATGAGGTATATTAAATTATGTTTTGTTCTTTACCTTGTGTAAATCGTTGAAATTTCTTAGCCACACAAATAGCATTTATCTGAATAACCTACAATTTATATGCCTAATAAGTTATTTTATAACTGAAATTAAACTAGATTATGAATAAATGTTTTAATTGCCTTGTATGCAATGAGAGGTATTTAAAGCATATAAAATTGTTATTAAAAATTTATTTTTAATAATTTTCAGTTCTATTATTGACTTTGTTATTATTCTATATATTTTGATTGTTTGTTTAATAATTTAATTTTTAACTTTTTTTTTTTCCTATAGGAAAGACGAAAACTAATCATGAATAATCATACTGGTACCCATATTTTGAATTTTGCCCTTAGAAAGGCATTAGCTACTGATTGTGATCAGAAAGGATCTTTAGTTGCTCCTGATAGATTGAGATTTGATTTTACAAACAAAGTAAACTATTAATTATCTGTATATATGTATCATTTATAAAAACATATATATTTGTTATTTGAATAATTTATATTACTCAATTTTTTCCAGGGAGCAATGTCTGTAGCTCAGGTTAAAGAGGCTGAGATAGCAGCTAATGAAGTTATTTCGAAAAATGAAGAAGTTTATGCTAAAGAAGCGCCTCTACCAAATGCCAAGGCTGTTCAAGGATTAAGAGCTGTGTTTGGTGAGGTTAGTATGATTTTTTTTTAAAAAAAAATTATTAGAAAATACTTTTATTTCATTTCTAAATAATATTTTTTTATATTGCAGTAAGAAGTATGGATTATACTTAATGTTTTAAGAAATGCATAGCTTAATATAAAATGAACTTTTATTTTTTAAAACTGTAGACAAGTTATACCTTGTTTTGTATTTTATTGAAAAGTTGTAAGTTTATTGAATAATGAAAGAATTTATGTATAAATAATTTAGTATCTGGATTATAAATCATTAATCAATAAGTCATTCATGAAAATTCATAAATATATTTTCCATTCTAAATTTAATGAATTCAAAAGGACTGATTTAAAAAGATGCATTCTAAATGTTATGCTTTTCTTTTCTCATACAATTTACTGCATTTCAGAGAAACATCTAATCATTTTAAAGATTCCAATAAATTTTATCTGTAATGTATAAAAATGAAATAAAAGTTGCTTTACATTTGCTTAAAATAATCAATATAAAGTTAAAAGTATTTTTTAAAATGAATAGCATTATTTATCACATAAGATATTCATTAAATGTGAAAAAAGACTTTAATTTGAATACAAAGTTATGTGTGTTTTAGCAGCAAAAGATTTGTTTTAGGATTACTTTAAAGGACTTAATACATGTTTATTAAAGTTACATAAAGTTTTTTTAGTTTCTTTTCTTTTAAATGTATGTTGGATCCAAATCTGTATCAAAAAAATTTAATACGAATACTTCCTTAATATTGTTAAATAGAAAATTATTTAGTTTTATGTATGTATATATATGTACCTGTTTCATATATAGGTATATCCTGATCCTGTTCGAGTTGTTTCCATTGGAATATCTGTAGATGATCTATTATCTGATCCATCTGGTCCTGGGGGAACAGTTACCTCTGTAGAATTCTGTGGTGGAACGTTAGTAGTTTCTTTTGTTTGAGGATTTAAGTTATCAAAAATTTTTAACTTTTGAACATGAATGTTCTTATATTAACTTTTAAAATTTATCTTTTCAATATCTGAAAGTTTAATAATAAGCGGAACTAGTAAAACATTCAAATTATTTTTGTAATATGTGTGACTGTGTATGTTTTTAACCTTTGTCATCATAAGTATTTGATTTTATTGTAGTCATTTGAAAAGATCTGGTCATATTGGTGATTTTATTATTGCTTCTGAAGAAGCTATCGCTAAAGGTATTAGACGTGTAGTTGCCTTAACTGGTCCTGAAGCCACAAAGGTATTACAATTTGAAATAGTTTTTATTTTCTCTTTTATAAATATTTGATTTGTTAGTACTGAATAATTGTTGAGTCATTTGTTGGAATTTTATTATTTTTAGGCTATCAAAAGATCTGAATTATTTCAGAATGAGGTAGAAAATCTTAAGAATCTTGTTGATGATAAAAATAGAAATGTAACTGAAAAAGAAATAGTGAAGAAAATTGTAGAATTAACAGAGGTAGTATTTTATTTGTGATTTTTAAATTTTTTCATTTATTTCTTAGCATTATCTGAACTTATATATATAATTTTTCAATCTATTACAATTGCATGATATAATTGTTTAATTGTAAGAAATATTTTTATAGCTTCATAGTAACTGCTGAATCTAAATAAAAATATTAAATGGTTTTATTGTTTGTTTTTTTAAAAGTTTTGCTAATTATAAACCAAAAATTTTATTACTATGCAGCTATTTATTCTTGCTAGAATGCTGGATTGTAAAATGCAGAATTATTACAAATTGTTAGAATAACCTACAGCATCGTGCATGAATTCAACATAAGAATTAAAGTTTTATTTAATTTTTATTTGATAGGTAATCATGCAGTTGCTCTGGAATTTTATTGTTTATGTTACCTTTTGGTTTTTCAAATAAAAGTATATTCAAATAAATATTACTTATTTATTTCTCAAAATAATGATTAAAAATATTTTACATAAAATATGTTTAATTGTAAGGTACAATTGTGGTGTTATTTGCTCTAGTGTTAAATACTTTTTTTAAAAATATATTAATGCCCATAATACTATTTCAGTATTTTTTTTTCATGTATTGATGATAATGACATTTTGTTTGCAAAATTAGTCAGATTCATGAATATTATTTCTTATATCAAAAGGAATTTTAAAAAAAATATCTCATTAGTGTCAATCTATACCGTCATAAATGTTTTTTGTAATTATTTTGCAAGTTAAATTTTTATTCATTTTTTTTTTCATAGTAGCATCAATTTTCTGCCCCATAATACTTAAAAGCAAATTCAACAAATGCTTAATGTTCTTGCTTTTTTTTAAAAAAAAAAAAAAAAAACTATACCTTGCTTTTTATGATATTTGGGCCAAATAGTACTTTTTTTCAAAAATAGTTTTTTTTCTTTCATAAATTCAAAATTAAAATAACTATATAATACTTTAAGCAGTATTGTACAGTTTTTTATGCATAAATTATTTTTCAAATAAATAAATTACTAGCTATTAAAAAACATTCAGAATATTTTAAAACTGTACAATACAGCTTGTAGTTTTTTGTATAGTTATTTTAATCTTGAATTTATGAAAACAAAAAGCTATTTTTGAAAAAGAGTACAATTTGTTCCAAATATCATAAAAAGCGAAGTATAGTTATTCTTTTTTTTTAAAAAGAAAAGCAAATATATTGATAATAAAAACTTAGCAATAACTTCATAATTTATTATCCATTCCATTCTTTTCATTTTGATGAGTAACTTCAAATATTAATTTTCATTTCTTAAAGTTAAAATTTTAAATACCTAAAATATTTCTAAATTTTTAATTTTTTTTTAAAAAAATTGTGCTTTTCATGCTCATAAATTCACTTATTTCAGAATACTCAAGTGAAATGCAAAATTATATGTTAAAATATAACATATTATTAATGTGTGACTTGACATGCATGTCCATATAGATCTTTACTTTAAATAATATATAATAAAGTCTCTGAACTAGGCTCCCTTTTAGAACATGACTCATCACATTTTAAGTTTAATTTAAATTTTATCTTTTCTAAAGTACTTCTCATTTTGTATTTTTTGTTGATATATTCTGTTTGGTATTTTTATGGTGGCTGCACCAGTCTAGTGGCCTTGGTTGAAGACTTGTGGTTAGCAGTTTTCGTTAAATCATAGGTTCAAGCCTTGATGTCACAAAAGATCTGCTATGTAGTCAGGTCTAATGCACCTTAAATCTGTGTCAATCAAATCTTCCCTTTGGCATGGTGTGAAAGTTTGGAGAGAGAGGTATCAGTTCAGGTGTCATCCTTGCCACTTGACCAAGGTTAAAAAATACGTCTGTTGCCTAGACTTTGCGTTGCTTCTAGTTCTGCATTAAAAAACCAATCATCTGTATTTTTTATGTTAATTTATTTTTACTTTTATTGGGGGCAGGCATTGAAAATTTTCAAGAACAGTTTCCAAAAATATTTTTTCCTTCGATAAATAAAATTATTTTTAACTTATTCATGCATTTTTTAATGCAGAACTTTTATTGAAATGTACTGTTTCAGGAAATTTCTCAATCAAATATATCATATTGGAAGAAGGATGAAATGAGAAACAATTTAAAGAATCTTAAGAAAAAACTGGATGATTTAGATCGTGCTAACAAAGCAGCTATAGTTCAAACAGTAAGGATAGCTTTGTATTCCATTAGATAATGAGGTTTTTTAGTCAATGAAAATTAAAATTTGTTAATAATGATCTTGTATACCATTCACAGATTACGGAAGAAGCTAAGAAACTCTTTGAAGAAACCTCTAAAGATAAAAATGTTCAATATGTTGTTCATGAATTTCAAGCTGGTTTTAATGCTAAAGTAAGAATGTTTCTTGATTAATAGAAAAATTAGTTAATTATGCTAAATATGCATATATTTTGAGAACTACTTATTAAAATTCATAAAATTATTGAGTACTGATGAAGGTGTGAACTTCTCTCGCTTGTTATATTTTTCATGACCCTTTTATAAATAATACTCAAATGAATGTTTGTAAAATGTGTGTATGGCACATCAGAATGTTGGAACTTTGTATGTCAGTGGCTCTCTGGGATCAGTTGACTATCAGAGGTTTTATGCTTTATTTTTAGTGGGGCTTTGAAAGTTGAATGAAGGGGTTGTTTAGGCACCTTAGTAAAGCTTTTTTTTCCTCCCACTTGCCTGGTTTTCAAATTTTATGTGTGAATTTTGCCTGTGTGTGTTACAAGTTTGGCAGGGTCTTCACACAGCCCAAGATAAAGAAAGTAAATGAACAAAATTGACTCATGTCAAAATATTAGAATTATTAAAAAAGAGTGAGCTTTTGGATTATGACAGAACAGATGATGAAGACAATAAAAATTAAGATAGGAGACTTAGTAGACAAAAATTTTCAGTTCTAAGTTTTGTTTAAAGTTCACATGTTCTGTCACAATCTCCTTTTAGAAATCTTAAGTGATATTTTTTTTTAAATCTTCATGACATATTTTAAGTTAAATAGAGGAGGAACTGTGTTTGAGATTTTCATAGTGAATCGGAAGCAGATAGCGATATTGTGGTGAACACCTCAGAAATCTAGCTTCTTAAATTTGCCAGTGCATTGGGGTTAGTGAAAGTGTTTATATAATCTCTAAATATATTTATTGGTATTTTTTGATCATTAATCTAGTAAAATACACAGTTGTTCAAGGTAAGTTGAGTATTTTTTGTATATCAAATAACATTGTATTCATAAACTAATATTCTTATTCTGAATTATATTTGAAAATTTTCGTTTTTGATTCGACACTGCATTTTTGCAAATTTTTCCTGTGATGTAAAGAATTTGTATTTAGAATGTTTTGCTTTATTATATTTCATATTTTGAATACAAATTACAACTCAAATATTTCATTTTAAATCAGTTCTATTACTTTTATTGTTTAAAATTGCTTCAGGCACTAGATGCTGCTCTTAAACAAGCAAAACTACTTTCCCCTGACACTGCTGTGATGCTTTTCACTAAAGATAATGAAAATGAGAAAATCCTTTGCATGAGTTCTGTTCCTCAGGTAATTATTAAGATATATATATTTAATTAGATGTGATATGTTCAAAACAAATTAAAATACTTAAAAATATTTTCAATCTATTTACTCAATAGTAAACTAGTTTATTTCAGCATTATACTTTTGTTTTCAATGTACAATTACTTTAAATGCTTATCCTTATATTAAATAATAAATTTTCTCAGTACTAAAACATTTATGGAATGAATAAAATTACTAAAATATTTCTCTTTTCAAATGTTTTTGTTTTTCTGATCTTTGATTCAGTTTAAAATTAATTATTTTTTAATATGAATTACTTTATAAAATACATAATTTACATGACTTTATATATATCACAGTGTATGTGTTGATTAGAAAATATTTGACTTCCTTTGAAAAATGTCTAATGATTTGAGTATTTGGTCTAATAAAAATAAATCTTAAACATAATATTCATAACGTAAACTTATTTTAAAATTTAATTAGTTTTAATGAACAGTTATATGTAATAAATAGAAAAATTGTTGCTTAGAAATTCATATTTAATGCAAAAAAAAAATTTCAATGTATTATTGTTTTATTGCAGTCTGCAACATCTAAGGGTTTAAAAGCTAATGAATGGGTTCAACAAGTTACCCAAGTTATTGGTGGCAAAGGCGGTGGAAAACCTGAATCAGCTCAAGCTACTGGAACTAATGCAAGCGCTGTCAGCGAAGCAATGAACTTAGCCAAAAAATTTGCTGAATTGAAACTTAGTTAATATGTGCCTTGCTTATAATAATGAATTATGGACCAATAAAAAATTTTTATTTAAGGAACACAGTGAAAATTATAGTATGCATTTTCATTTTAGAATTAATCATCTTATTTCTGTGATACTGATTAACTGTGATATTAATTCTAATGTATTGACAGTTGTGTATATAATTTTTGAAGAACTAATCACTTATTTTAATTTAGTACTAGATGCACAATGATATATACTTTATTTTAATATTTGTTCATTTTAAAAAATGACATGTGTGAGTTTTTGTGTTAAAAAATATATAATTTCTTTGTAAATTTTTTAACTTAAAAAAATCCATCAGATTTAATTTTAATTAAATAAAAAAATAATAATAACTTAACTTTCCTGTAAGTTTCAAGTTAACTTGAAAGTTATTCGTGGGAATAGTCAACAGAATTGGTGTATGATGCACTTCTAAATCTCGCTGTAACATTATCTTAGACTTTAAATTTTAAAACATTTTCTGGCTTTTTTATATTACAAAATTTGTCTTGCTTCACTGTATTGTAAAGTCCAAATTATTCAAGATTTATTGAAAAATGTGCAGTACTTGAAATCTTTGTATACTATTTTTTAATAACTTTCTCATGTATTTCCATTAATTTATTGCAATATTTAATGTAATTATTAATTAGACTGTGAGTGAGGAAACTAAATGGGCAAGAATATTAAAAATGGATGAGGAACTTAAATAAATTATCAATTTAGAATTTATTGTAAAATCATTTACCAATGGTATAAACTTTATTAAAACTTTCCAATTTTTATTCTTAAAATTTGTTATTTAATTTTCTTTCTACAATGTTTTATTTGTATTGCATTATTTGATTTCAAAAAAATTATGTATGCGATTAAATTGAAGTTATTTTGTTCATTGTCCATCCAGAAAACATGTCTTTTCCCCCTAAATGAGTGTTATATTCCAGATCATTAAGTAAAATTTAAAAACATTTTTATTCGAAAAGAAAATTCTTGTAATATTCTAATTTTGTAATCTATAGTGTAAACATTTTAAAGATATGGTTTTATAAAACCAAACTATTTATCTCATTTATTGTTGAAACATTCTGTTACATTTCTTATTCAAAAAGTTTTAAATGTAGTCAAAATTTAGTTTCTCTATTCATAACTATTGTTAAATTCAAAACTGTGAATTGTCTTTAAAACTTATTTTTTTAATATTAACATAATAGTGATTAGATTAGTTTTGAGTAAATTAGCTGAGTTCTCATGCTTCTGGAGCTATTAGAGAATGATTTTTCAAAAGAAAAAAAAATCAGTTTAAATGTATTGCAATTTAAATTTTTAAAATTGGTACAATGAACTTGTAAAATAACATATTACTTACCAGATTTCTTTATCAACATCAAATCAAGAGAACTCTTCAATTGGTTTTGAAAATAGTATATTTAAAAATTGATAGCATATTGCTATCTAAATCTATAATTAAAAAAAAAAAATGGGAATAGAATTAGATAATTCAGATACCCAAATTCTCATATTTCTAAATTCTACACTAAAAAAGTTTTTTTTTTTTTTTTAATCTTTTGTTCTAATTCATAATTCTCTGCTGGGTAAAAAAAAATAGAATGTGCTGATATATTTTTTCAATTAGTATCTTTATGTATCGTAATTTATAGGATAATCACAAATCATGATTAAAAGAATGTATCCTAAATTAAATCATTTATAGGGCTTCAACTCATCAACATCATGAAGGAATATCATAAAAATTTCTCTTTTAGTTTTATATGTTTTTAGAATTTTTCTTAATTATCAAAAAAATTGTACACTGTCATTTAGGATTCCTGATTCAAATTTTTATTGGTTTCACCTTTTCCATGACTAAAATTTCCATAGTGAACAAAAAAAAAATTTCCATGAGAATATTTACAATTTTTTTTTTTTTTTTAATTTAGATTAAAATTTGATAAAAGCATCAAAAATTTCATGAAATTGACTGGAAATACTGTTGACTGAAATTTTCTAGTTTCATAGAATATACTAAGTTGCTTTTAAATCCTACTTTGATGAATACTGTGAAATTTGATATTTTTAGAGTTAAAAATTACGAAATATGCAAAATATTATATAAATAAAATTTTAAGCTACCTTGGATTCGAAAGCAGCAATAGCACTAAAAGTATTGGTTACAATTTGCAGGTAATAAATTATTACATCAGCTCTTATGGTGTACTTCATTTTGATTTGCGGAAGGGCTCAAAACATTCCAAGCATATGCTTTGAATATGGTACTTTTTGTTCCTTCTTATTATTGCAAAAAGCGCAATGGTTTCTATCGCTACAATTTAAAGTAATTCTCTGACATTTGTATGCCAGAGGCAGAGGTCACAATGTCCAATTTTTAAAATAGTAATCAGTAAAATTTTAAAAAGTAAAAGTTGAAAAAGGTATTATAATTTAAAAATCAGTATATATATAAAAGTCCACAGAATAAAATGTGCTAGGATTTATTGAAAAATGTTCATTAAGAAACAAAGATGTTAGTGAAGAAAACACATTTAAGCTGCACTTCTGTTAATTATCAAATGGATTTTATGCCCTATACTTTCAGCATACTGATATAACTTTGCTAATTTCCAAGTTTAGAGTAGTATATTGGTCGGGGATTATATATAAGACATGCTGGGGGGGGGGGGAAGGAGATCTTGAAATAAAAACAATTTTCCTCTCTGTGCTTTTAATGAATGATACTGGGGAGGGAAAAAAAACCCAATGTGCTTGTAATGCTCACATATTTCAAATTGTTACTCTAATTGTTGTAATAAATAAGTTATAAAGTCTTGATGAATTTTTTAAACTGAATATTAACAATTTTCATTTCTTATTTTGCTTCGTCATTATTATAATTAAAAGGTTGGCATAGAGCAACAAAGTCTATTTATTATTCTTAAAAGACTGTTTTCAGTTCTAAACTGTCATTTAAAAATATGTGCATGTGTTATACAGATTATTGTATAGCACTTTTCTAACTGTAAATTGGAATTTTAAATTTTTTATATAACTTTTTTTTAATGTAATTCTTGAGTTATTACATTCGAATAAATGAAACAAACTGAATAGTTACGATATGAACTGCAGCATGGATAAATGCTGCTCTAAAATTTCTGCTCCGACACTGGACTGTTTCAAACGATATATTTGTAGCAGAACATGTTCCGGTTATGACTTATTCTGAAAGATACAATCCTTTATTTTTTTACAGATGATGAAACACACAATCGCTATAGATTTGTTTCAAGTAAGTTACCTTACGCACTTCCCTTTAATGAAAAGGCCTTTTTTCTTTTCTGCACTGCTGTGTAAGTTCAAGGATAACATCCGTCACGCCATAATGTACACACAAAAAAAAGTTCTCTACTGTTTCCGTCTGACAAGAATGAATCATTAGGTGAAGGTAAAAGGAAGTTTTCATCGCTCTCACAGCTGAGAAAGCAAAGAGGGTCAACGGCTTTCACCCGCCGAAACCAGCTGACCTTACCTCGAAAACAAGAGTTTAGCCTCAAGTCACGAGACGCCGAATAATGCGACCTTTTTGGGTATTGAAGGAGAGGTGAAAAGTTTTTGTCGCTTGAGAAGAATCGTTTTTTAAAGTGTGTATTCTATGGAAAGTGTAGCTTAATTCGAAGCACTCTTTCAGAAAGAGCTATCTCCTAATGTTAGTATTAAGTCTCGAGTTTCTTTCACTAAAAACCCTTTACCACACAACTTCTTTAGAAGTCGAATACGTTCAATAAATAAGCAGATGTTAACTTTAATGTAGAATTCATTTGCCACTGAAATATATTGTGAAATCTTAGTAATACATCCCTGTTCTACGACTGGGAAGCTTCTTAAATGTATTAAATTGTAATCAAGATTTTTGTTTAAAAAAAAAAAACTGTTGCTTCAAAATTTCGGAAATTCGCTCTCCGTGATAATTGTATAAGGTATGTGGCATTAACACATCGATCAATAACTCCCGAGTTTAACATTGAAAACAACATTTTTTATGCCAAATTTTTTTTTATTCATCAACATAACACCTTTTGTTGATCACCTTTTAGGGTGATACAATCGTTCCAACGCTTTTCCAATTTTTTTTTTTTTTTTTTTTCGCAAGAAATCTTTTTTGTTGCGAGTAAATAGAGATAAACAGCTTTCTGAATCATCGACTCGTTGCTGTTTTTGTTCCATCGAAAGCAATCGCGGCACCCACTTGGAAAAAACCTTTTTCACTTCACTTCAAAAAACCTTTTTCAGTAAATACACTTCCATATGATATCTATGTCATCTCAGCAATCTCACGGAGCTTCACTTTACGATCTTTCATTATAATTTTTGTCACTTCACTCACATTTTCCGGTGTAACGGCTTCCACAGGTCTACCCGAGCACCTTAGTTTATTCTGTTTCACTCTTTTATCTGATTTTAATCTGATCTGATTAAGTTTTGTTTTACACTATTTTATCATATATATTAACAATGTTTTTAATTTTTATAACATTTGTCTCACTAGAATTTTAAATTTTACTTTAGCGCAATGCTTTAATTTTTGTATCACCGGGTTTGGCGCAGCATGGCCATATCTGGCTCTTGTGCCATAAAATTTCAAAATCACTCACTCACTCAGGTCTACCCGAGCGTTCCGCGTCATTTGTGTCGGTACGACCACGTTTAAACTCGGCAATCCACCGACAAATCGTTGCTTTTGATGGACAAGAGTCCAGGGTAACATTTTTCAATCCATTGTTTCAGTTTGCACGGTGTTTTTGCCATAAAAACAATGTTTTGATTCAGAACACAACCTTGTTTCTCTCATTTTAAACAAACTACAAAACGACTTCTCCAACCTCGATAGGTCAGCTGTTTCTGGTCCGATCGACTTGAAGATGTGACACGTTTCAAGCAAAAGTTACGTACTCAGAGACCTGGTTACTGGTTTACTAGAGCCATAAAACAGGTCTCGGGAGTATTGATTGATGTGTTAGTTGAAAATTCGATATGAATGTATTAAATATGGCAGCATAATTGTTTAAGCAATACACATGGCA
>BMAW01085613.1:0-94712 GCA_019974015.1 Nephila pilipes | reverse complement strand
ATAACGACAAAGGACCATTTATTCGTAACTCTTCAGGACAACACACATGCAACACAATTTGGACAATAACAGACACACAGCATTTACACAAATCAATGACACAGATACATGAGCAAAGCACACATTAAGTACAGTCACAGTTGTTATGTAGCAACGTTCAGCTCACCAGCTTATTACTCTTCACAACCTCCGCAGAAACGTTCTGTACTTCCAGGGCAGGCTCCGATGATTCCTGGCAGATATACGTTGCTTCTTCTCAAGTTCAACCGGCATGGTCCTCTTCTAATCCCGACAGCGTTCAGTCGATCCCTCGATCGATTTCCTCAACAGAGTCTCCAAAGACAGACTCTTCATAACAGTTCCGCTAGATTCAGGTCAAATCCCCAGCAAACTCACTCGGCTACGATTCCCCGATCGGTCTACAAAGCAGATTCCATTGACAACTGATTCCGTATATAGACCGATACCTCCTCAGACTGACTCGACTGGCGTATTTATACATTTCCAGCCAAGCGTGACGTCACATAGGAAAATTCACTAAAAGCCTGTAAATTTCTTCCCTTTCGGCTATTCACTTAGGTTTCAGTGTCCAAGTACTTTCCAATTCTTGCCAAAGTCTCCAAGTTTTTCGCCAAGTCTCCAAATGATTGCCAAATCCGTCGCCAAGGTGAAGGGGTCATAACCTAAACTCTCAGTTTGCTAACTAGTTATATCTTTGTAATCACTCTTTTCCTCTATAAGAGAAGCGCTGTAGGGAAGAATCAACTCATGTTCGTAACAATATATATATATATATATATATATATATATATATATATATACACACACACACATAAGGCCTAATGGTCAAAATCCATATGACTAAAAATAAAATGCATTTGGTTAATTATAATGGAACAAAATTCATTTCCCAAGTCATGCTTAGTTTCAAACCTTTTGGTGTGCGCATCGAAGTTGATGACCTGACCTGGCACTTTGTATTATTATCATGTGGTTTAGTAGAAGCGGTGTAATTTTTTTCAAATGTGGGGGTTAAGATCATATTCCTTGGTGTGGCCATATACCCCCATGTCTGACATTGCATGAAACCTATAAATTGATCCAATCTTCTCCTCTTGAAGTTTAAATAAAAATAGCTGTATTTTTTAATATATTTGTAAGTTTTGGGCTCAAATGTTATCACTTAATGGTGTGCACAATTAGCTTCCATCATGAAATTAATTTTAAAGTTTTCTTCGCTGCGATGATCGCTTAAGAGCTTGTTCCAATGTTTCGGCCGTATACGAGTAGGTTGAATCTACGTTTAATGCACTCAATTGAGGGTAGCGAAGTTTCGTTCTTTTTAAGTTGGAATTCCTCAAAATGTTGACATTTTGAAGCTCGGCTTCCATTCTGTTTACATCAACTTCGGGGAGATTTATTGCCATACCACTGTGGTCTATTCTGTAAATTTTAATAATTTTTATAGACATGTGTTTTTATTATTTCCAAAGTAAAGAAACTTTAGATTTTACTTCATAAAAATCCTCATTATTGCGAAGCCTGACTATTATAAGTAGTAGTTTCGGTTGTTGGCGGTAATTAGCTGCAGACGAGTTAGGAGTTGCCAAGATCTGCGAATATTGTACGTCATTTTAACGAAGGTAGCCACCATTTCAGAAGCTTCCTTTGTAATTTGAAAACTAGTATGAAGTCCCCTATTTGTCACCTTTTAGGCTTTGGATATGATCTTTAATTTGTTCTATTAAATTAGTAATAATTAAATTTCTTGGAACTTTTAAAATACATCCATTAGGTTCAGCATTGTTTTGTTTGAGCTCCAAATTCCTATTCGAATATTCACTCAACTTAACTCTATAGTTGTTTTCTTCCTCGGAATGTGAAGCATAGATTTCAAGATTATTTCTATATTTACTCAAAATCTCTTTGAATGCTTTAAAAAAAGAAATAATATAACTAAATATTTTTTCTCCTTTGTTAGTTCTGATTCTCTGATCTCCGTAGTTAAGCATAAAGGTTCAAAAATTTATGGGCTTTTCATGTAAAAATTCATATTCCTCAAAAGTTGGGACTGCTTGAAGAAGCTCCAAAAGTTGGCCGATTTCAAGAGAATCCACCAGAATGTTCTCTATATACTAATTTCACAAATCCAGTGTCTAATAACCTTTAATCGGTGCAAGATAATCGGTCATGTATTACGCAGTAGAAAGTAACTTAAAAACTAAATAAGGACGACACTTACTGGCCAGTTGCTGATAAAGCAATCAAATTAGCCAAAACAACATAAACACATTGTTACATAGTATGAAAATATTTAGAGGTTTCTGTACACAACATAAACAAAAGATTTGTTCAAAAACAACCCCAAGTTAATTCGACAATATAGAAACTGTTGTCTGTGGCTTGGACAATACAAACACAGGAACAAAATTTGAAGATCTCAAAGAAATTTTAAATAAATCCAGCAGAAACAATATCTTAGAGCTTTTGAGACCACATCATAGAATACCAAAGTCAATACCGGAAAACGGCAAGCAGATACTAGAAGCAGGCAGATAGTCGAAGAATTTAAGGCAGAAATGTCGGAAGAGGTCCCGGCTAGAAAATCGCAAGTCTTACCGAGAGCAGGAACAAGAGAAAAAAATGATCTCACTTCTTGATGGCTGAGGATAATTGGTGACGGACGTTGTAATTTTAAAACTCAGTCAAGCAATGAAATTTCATTGAAAGAATATTTAGATGATTACGAAGATATTTTACTGGGAAAGTTACCCGTTTTAAAAATGTTATTCTTGATTGAGAGAGGACATTCATAAAATGTATTTAATTTTATTTGAAATAACTATAAAACTATTGGAAATATATTGATTTATATGTGAATTATTTTTATGTGCGCCTATGTCTTTTTCAACTTTGTTTACTTATAAGTTTTGTGAAGGAGGACAACACTTTAGCTGGAACCTCCCTCTTCTAATTTCCACATCACGCGAACCTGGGATTCTGGATTCAACGTGCATCAGATTCGTTACACGATGCGTCACACCATGTAGTGAATTAGATGTCCTAAAGAGGAGAATCAGGGGGAGTCAGGACTCAGGGTCTTTAGGGAAATCAGGACTCGAATCATCGACTCGACGAAACAATGCCAGTCCTGGGTCCACTACCATGATCACTAGGCTATCATGGTCAATCACGAAAAGAAGCAACAAATTATGATTGTTCTGTATATTTCGAAAACTCAAAGAACCCTTAAATAAAATTTACGAAGAAATTAAAATGTTAAATGTTTCCTTGGATTACAAGAAAAAAAAATTACAATTAATGATTTCGTATTTATTAAAAAACTTTCGTTAGTAATTTTTTTTTTTTTAATATGACTCAGAAAAGACTTGGTAGTTAACAAAAAAAAATTGTTAAATATTTCTTCTCGATAGAAAATTTACTCTCTCTCTCAACTTTGGATACAATTCTTAGTAGTTTATTTTCCCGAGATGAATTTAAAGGCATTGATTTTTTTTGTTTGGTACAAGTTATGAAGTTTTGAAAAACAAAGTAAATTTTTTTTATTTTGATTTTGGAAAGGAAAAAATAATTGTTGTATCGTGTGGTTAGAAGGATATATAGAATATTTGTATTAGTTTGCTATTAATATAATTATATAATCGCACACACACAAACAAACATTTCTAACATAATTTTTTTTGTGGCTGATTTAAATGCGAAACTCAAACAATCTTTAAAGGGAGATAAATAGAATCCCTTTTTTCGCATCATACATATAATCAGATAAGAAATGTATTAACTTAAGATCTACAATTATTTCTATTTGTTCTCATCTTAAGGATATAGCTAAATTACTCCCATTTTTAATACACTGTAAAGACCTTAAATATTTTTGTTTAGATCCAATGTAAATTCAAATGTGTTTGATCTATTTGGTACTAAATGAAGAATTTATAAGGACAGCTTTCCTTTTATTAAGGAAAATTTCTTGAATGCAATTTTATTGAAAGAATATTTAGAATGTTACGAAATTATTTTACTGAGTTACTCGTTCAAATAGAGTCATTCTTAATCGAGAACAGAAATTTATAAAATATAATTAATTATTTGATTTGAAATAATTGTAAAACTATTGAAAACATACTGTTTTACATGTGAATTATTTATATGTGTGTCTTTTTTCAGATTTGCTTAATAATAAGTTTTATGAAAAGAGTGAATCTTATGTCCATGAAATTTAAGCCAGTCAGAAAGTGTTGAAAAGTATTTTGAAAGGTAAGAATCCATCTAAAACTATAAGATTATTCGGCAGTACCACCCATAGCGCTGATTGACCCAAAATCAAAGGAAGTCGATGAAATTTGGAAGGAATTTTTAAATTGTTCTTTCCGTATATCCATTTTATCAAGGTTTTTATTTTGAAGAACTCGGATAAAAATAACTTAGAAGATCACTAATAATAATACCCACTTAATTAATAATAAAGACCACTAATTAATAGGGTCTTGAGAATTATTATTATTAAATAAATTTTTAATTTAGCAAACTTTTCTAAATATCATCTATTAGACAAGATCGAATGTAGATTAATGCTAAGGTGGAATCATTAAATGAAGAAAGAAGGTACTCTTAAAATATTACGAGGGTGTAACTGAAGAAAAATCAACTAAATGGATTTTGAAAAATAATGTCTTTCGTGAAACATCCGCTTGAAATTCCTGTGTCAAATACCTAACTTTATCCACTCAAAATGACATGCTTCTTGTTCTCTTTTTGGAATCCTATCTTTCACCTACATCCTGCTCTTTGGGCACCGGATTTCTTTTATTTCTCCTTCCAAGAACAAAATCACAACAACAGATGTGCAACGCATCGTGCTTTTGTGTGTAAATAATGTCTAGATAGCTCTAGTCTTGCTCTACTGCTCCTAACCTTCGAGATTTCTAAAGATGATCGAAGGTCACATACCGTTAAACTGAGGAATAAACGGATCTTGGACTGCGTGTGAGTGTGGTCAAGCAGAATTACCACAGGACTAATTTTGTTCCATCTATTGTAAAGGTTTATGTCATTTTGTCTGGGGCATTGTTTGTTAGCCTTTTTGGTTCATGATCCATATTAGACTATAAATTTACTATAACGACAGAAAAAAAAAATGTGACATATATAAATATTTGATTAATTTTCATTTACAAAGACTGCAGCTGTGTGTGATTTTTTTTCCAATTTTAATTTCTTATTTGAACATGGTTTTATGGCAATGATAATGCAATAAAATCCTTTTTTCCCCCTGAATTCTAAGCAGCAATATCAACGAAGAAAGATAGATGGATAGAGACAGTAAGCATGAGGCATATATAGGCTCTGGTAACGATTGTCATATCTTACAAGTTTTTATGTAAAGTGCTATGTTCATATGAATGTATGTACAGCTTTCCACTTCATAATTTGTTCTCAAATTTTAATCCTTCCTAACATCCGATCGAGCTGAAATCTTGCATATACGATGACAATATACTATGATACGATCAAACAATGACAAACTTAGGGTGTCCTTGGGGCTTAGGCCTTTCACTTAGCAACGTCCAATTCAGTTGAAATTTTTCACACACACGCATAGAGCATATAATTGCCTTTATTAGTATTAAATTTCCTGACCAAAAAGAATTACATAAATTCAAGTTAAAAAATTTTTAGTCAAACTTTTGATAAAATATTGATTAAAAGATTTAAAAATATTTTTATTTGTAAAATAATGTACAATTTATAAAATCTAGAGGTGTTAATACTTCTTTTGATCTCATAAATAAGTAAGTAACTATGGTACTTAATTTATAAGTAATTACTTAGGTGTCTTAATTAAACGCCTCAAGCTTTTATATATTATGTATTATTTTACAGTAAAAATTATTTTTATACCTTCTAGTCTATCTTAAAATAAAGGCTCGATATAAATTTTTTTACTTAGATTTATTAAAATTATAGAACGAATTTGGTTTATTTCGAATTAATATTCTATCTCTCACTCTAAGGATTAATCAGTGACGAATTGTACGTAATTTTGAACTTTAATCAAGTAACAAAAAGGACACCTTAGCTGCGATTTCTGATTCTTCTGACTTACATATAATTTGAAATGAGGATTTTGAATACATTATTTGACTGATTAAAGTTCACGTTATCCTAAAAGCTATGAAAAGATCATTGACGAGACTGACTTAGTCATTTTGTATCCTGGTCAAACAACGAGGACTCCGCCTCAGCTGGTACTTCCATTTTCTAACTTCCTCTCCATGGAAGGACTATGAATCTCGATCCCATTTATCCATGCGTAACCCTTAATCTTTCACACAATAGTTCATTTGTGTAATTAGAACTCATTCCCTATGTTGACTTGAGTATAATTGGCCAAGGTCGCCAGGCTACCTGAATCGTATTGATTTTAAGATGCACGATTCCACACGATGGATTTCAGCAAAAGCGAGTTTCAAATTCAGAATACAAAAGCTACCTAACCATTGCCTTTCCAAGCAGGGTTCTACACTCCCCCGCTTATGAAATAAAGGGAAATGTTTTTCAGGGTGGATTCACGTTATAGTTATACTGTGTGCCCTTCGTTTATATTACTGAATTACTACCTGTCTTTCTCATACACAAAACAATCAACTGATCTTATACAAAGCCCGGTTTTAATAAGTTTAGAGATTTTGCTGATCTGGGGCCAGATTTCTGGCCTGATCTCTTTTTCTAACTCTTATGTTTAAATTGAAACTGCATAATAGGGCTTTTCTTGGTTAATTACAGCAGAAATTATATTGACTAATATCAATATGAAATCACGTTAGCAATTACATTGTTTATTTGTTTTAATGAACTATCAATTTTAGCCCGCCACAAAAGTGAGCTAACCTCAGCTAATGTCTTATAATTTTGACTTAATAATGAATAAATAACAATCGACTTCGAATAAAGTTCGTAAACTGTTACAAAACTCATACGATACAGTTGCTTAAAAAAAGGATTGTGACAAAACAATCTTTCCTTTTTGAAAGAAAAGTTAATAATTTAATTTTAACAATTAGTTTTTCTTACGCTTCTTATCTAATGACTAAATAAATTTTAAAAAGTTGAAAATTAAATATAGATACTAATCTCACTTGAAGTTTGATGGGAAAGTTTGGTGTTTAAGAGCTACTTTGCTAATATAGGTTTAAAAACTTCTGATAAATATGTTACCATTAGAAAACTTATAAATGCTAAAAGGAATCGTGGGAAAACCGAGAGGAAAATAGATGCATCATTAAATGTAAGAAAACCTACTGTTCATAACATTATTTCAAAGTACAAGAAAACAGTGTAGTTGACAACAAGGCACTTGCAAGGCATTCAAGACGAATAGTGCTTGCAATCTTAAAATCAGGCAGTAAAATTGTCGTTAGTAATGCGTCAATGATAGATTAGACAAATCTATCAATGTAGAAGTTATCAAAAATATTTTTAAAAAGTACAGTTTTCATAGGCAAGAACCTAAAAAAACTTTCATTCATTAATGCAGCAAACGAAAGGCTCGATTTCAATTCTCCTAAAAACCTACTATCAAAAGCCTCCAGGCGTTTTTTTCTGAAAATCTGTTATATTTGTAGAGGAGAGCAAGTACAATATTTTTGTAAGTGATGGTGAATTAGCTTCCCAGAAAACAAATCGATATCATCATGGCAAAGCGAACAACAGTCAGAAGCATTTCATCATTGTATTTTGGTTTTTCATATTTCCAGATGCGAGTACATGCTGGAGCGAGCATCACCAACATGCAATCGCACATTGTTGCTCTAGTGTACCAGATCAACATGATCATATTGTTTCTCTAATGCACCGACATGTACTTGTTCCTGTTGTTTCTCTAATTTGTACAAATGATGTGTTTCTTGATTGTGCTATTAATCTGTCCAAGTTTCGCAATCTATATTCGTCTTGTCCTGAATAGTGGTGAATAAAGTGTTATTTGCCCTTACTCTCCTTGGATTGATTTGTATCGTAAACCCACACGACGAATTATAGTAAACATTTAAGAAAATGGCTAATATCCTAAAACATTTTAAAAATTCCTTGACAATACCTTAAATTTTATAAAAAATTCGCACCTTATTACTTAATGTCAAATAATTGTGTTTTCTTATTCGTGATATGTATTTCAAATACATTCACCCGAATATCAAATTAATTCTTCAGCATATCGAATTTACATTATAATGCAATTATTGAACTATCGTTGTTACATAGTCATTATCAAAATAATAATGATTCCGAAATTAATAATTTATTAGATTTAATTGATATATATATATATATATATATATATATATATATATATCGAGTCATGGGTCTCAGTTCTGATACCACTAAGGACCCGCCGTGCGGCAGGGTTGACGCACATCATACTGTAGACGTGGTGTGGAGGTTTTAAGAGGGAGGTTCTAATGTAACTGTACTGCTCACCATTAGACAGATACTTAAAATTACGCGTTCCATCACCAATAGCCTCAGGGTTACTTCTATGTGCGAGGTTAAAAAGCAATGAATAAAAACAGTTTCTAGAGAAATGTAATGTTCTCCAAATTTTTAATTTTACAAAATCATAAGTTCCTAAAAATTTTTCCTGAAGCTTTCGGGATAACAAGTCTTAATAACAAACGATAATTTAAAGAGTTCATCACAATCAGAAGACAAATGAAAAAAAGAATTAACAAAAAACTGATTTGCAAAAAATGGCTGTGAATTACAACAAATCGCATTTTTGTATCAGAAAAATTAAATTTAAGCGTTCAAATTTTATATCAGCATTTAATTTAGTAAATTTTCAAAGTTGACTCTTAAAGGGGAAATAATTGGACTGATACAATATCAAACAAAAAGAAAGAAAGAAAGTCGAGGCCTTAATAGGTAACTAAAAGTATATCACAATGCGATTCATATTTTTATTCGATAAAGAAGAAGTGAAACTCGCTTGAGTAGCGAAGTGAATGCTGACGTCAGAATGATGTTTACGATGCATCAAAAAAGTGATTATTCTAATTCGAAAATGTAAGGAAAATAAAACAAAAGCAACAATTTGAAAACAATTTAATTGAATGACAGAAGCCTTACATTCGCATGGAAGCTTTCAAAACAGTTGAAGGGAAAACTGCCATTTCCACGTGTGGCTTTTAGAAAAACACAGTAATTGTACCCTCACGAAAACAATACGATAATAAAAAAAAATTTAAATGGTAAAAAAAAATGTCTTTTACATTTTCCTACTTGGTTTTAAATTCCATTTCTTGAGCAGTACTTTCTTGATATTAGCAGCAGCGGATGTATGAATCCCATATTGTTCTCTCTTTCGTACAATAATTTTTAAAACATTTTAAAATATTTCTTACGTTTTCTGAGCATTGTTTTGGAATTTTTTCATGTAGTATATAAACTTACGTGTTCTCAGTCTGAGAGAGTTATCAGACAAGTTTAGCTACTCTTAGTCTGTTAATAAATCCCGTTATTCGGATATCTCTCTATTCTATGTTCGATTCAACCTTTCCCAACATCTAAGTGACACACACACACAAACATACACACACACTCATATATATATATATATATATATATATATATACTTATATTGTGAGTTCGAAAAAAGTTTTGTGTGCAGTACCTCGATATGTGTATACATTTCGAACAATAACCTTTTCATTCATAAAGTAGAAGTAATTTATAGTCTTAATAAATCCAATAACAATCAGTAAAAATAATAATCCGTTGAGAAGACATTAATATGTAATTAAGATATATACTCAATTTCGTGAACCACTGTATATTACGTATTAACACACATTGTCATATTTAGATAGAAAATGTATAATATTGTAATACATTGATTTAAATATCGTGAAGTAAAAATATGCAGAACACGATGATAATACTCTCATTGGCAAAAAAAAAAAAAAAAAAAGAAGTTGAACCCAGAAGGAAGTAAGACTATAAATGCAAAAAAGACACTGTTTCGTCTCTGTAAGACATGCAAATTAAAGTGTCAGCGCCAATGATGATAGAAAACACGTGACTTACCACGCTACTTAAAACGCTTTCTCCCAAAGCGCGTAATTCTGATTCTAACTAGTTTGTTTGGGCTTAATTTATCGTTTTGAAGCTTAGAATCTTTTTGAGAAGAAAACCTCAACTGAGCCATTTGAGCTGTTAAAAGCCTTTGAGAAGGGTCGCATCACAGGACTATATGAAGGTGGACTGTCAGTCCGTTGGATTGCGCAGCATATCGTTCGCGCAGATGTTAGTTTCATGCTGTTGGCGGATATAAGGAAGTTATCCCTCACGACAAACAAGCTCAGGAAGAACTACAAGTAGAGAAGTTCGAATAAATGTCCGGCAAGCACGATGCATAATAACTACCACAATTCCGGACAATAAGCGAACAATGATGACCTTTCTGCATTACCTTGTAAGTGCCAGTACCATTAACAGGAGGTTCTAAGCTTCTGGATCGCTTGCACGGAGACCAATACGGAGAATTCTCCTGACGTCACCGCAATGTGGTTAGAGACAGCAATGGTGTCTCAAAAGAGCAATATGGAGCCATGCTAAAGGCAGCATGTCCTGTTTAATAACGAGTCTCGCTTTTGTCAAGTAAGGATGATAATCGCATTTGTGTGTGGAGGCAACGCGGTCAGCATCACGATGGACGATTTGTTGCCTCTCGTCACACATCAGATTGTAAGGTGAGATGGTAGGGGGTATGATTTCACACTGTGTCCAATCATTGTTTGTCTTAATCAGAGCCACTAACGTCAGATGGTACCCTAATGTGGATCTTCAATCGGTGGTCATTCCTTTTGTGAATGTCTCTACTTCAACAAGGAATCTTCAATTATGAATGTCTCTACTTCAACAAGGAATCTTCAATTGTGAATGTCTCTACTTCAACCCCAGTTCTCTACTTCAACAAGCCAACGCTTATGTTCATACCACTGCCATCTCAAGAGCTTACACTATGCCGTAGTGAGCAGCAGCACCAGACCTGACGCCCATAAAAATTTATGGAATTCTATCGGCCTTTTAGTTAAGATTTGACCGCTACCGCGAAATGTGCAAGATTTAAACGCCAAAGTTCAACCTGCATGAGATGAGTGAGTCAAGATATCATTACAGAGCGTCTAAGACTATATGCTAATGGTGGAATGCATTGGAAATAATGGCGCCCCAACCTTCTATTGAGATTTGTAATGATTTTGTATTCCGACCAATAAATTTTGTCGTACCTATTTCAATTTTCTATCCTTTATTGTTGTTAGTTGGTACTTACTTACATTCAAATATTTCCATCTGACCATTCCTTCAAAAAGCAACTGTTTTTTTTTTTTTTTTTTTTGATAAGTATATTGAAAAAAATATTTTTCTGTTCGGAAAAAAGCTCATTGTTTTGGCCTTATTCTTTAACATAAGGAAAGGTAATAAGTGTCTAATACTTAGTATGTCTCAATGGAATACTTTTTCAGTTTTTAAGTGATTTATTTTTATAATTTTAGTTTCATGTTATTCATTTAAAAGTATCTTAATGTAAATACTTTTAAATTCCTTTTAATAAATTCAAAAGACCTTTTAAAGTAATATACTGCTCAAAGAACGTCCCATTAATAATATGTATATTTTTAATTTATCATGAATTTTAAATTATTTTAGTGTAAGGCAGAGGTCTTCAAACTGGGTTCCCTAAAGCTTTGACAGGGGTTCCGCAAGAGATCACTATTTGCTTAATCAAAGCGCTAAAATGTTTGTAAAATTTTAATTTTTACGAAAGATCAAATTCTTAAAGGCAGTTTGCTTGTAAAAACAAATGTAAATAAATATTTTATGAATGAAATAAAATCTTAAATTTCGTAAAAGTCACGTGCTTCAAATACCTTAACCGAGACACGTTAGGTCACATAGTCTCCATTCTTTGCTCAGGTGAAGAATTGCTCACTTATTTGTCCACTTATTTCACTATTTCCAAGGTATAAAGTAAAATCGATGCAATTCTTTTAAAATTGAAATTTAGGGCAGACTGCATTTTGAAAGATAATATTGAATGCTTCCCTAATTTGCATAATATTTTAGTAGGGAGTAACGCTAATCCCGATAAAAATGAAAAAATTAGTTTGGTCCAACATTAATCAGATTTGCAAAAAAACATTTTTTGAATAGTTCCTTGCTCAAAAAGAAACATCTTGGATTCACTCTCCTTCTCAAGATTGTGACACCTCCAAACTCCCAATAAAAGACAACAACAAATTGATTTATCTACCGACACTCAATTGAAACTAAATTTTAATCAAGTTGATATTATGCATTTTGGATTGACATTAGAAAAGAATACCCTGAAATTGCCAAAGAGCTGTGAAACATCTGACGTCATTTGTTTCAACATATATATATATATATATATACGAAAATCTTGAAAACAGATGGGATGCTGAAGATGACATTAGATTGTAAGTTTCAACAATTATTCCAGATGTAAAAATACTTCGCAATAAAAAAAAAACAATAACAGCCAACTCATGAAATTTTTTCTTTTTATTAATTTGTTATAATTTAAAATATCGTTGCTTTTGTTTATTATTCACAAAATATATTTTAGAACCCCCCCCCTCCCCAAATACCCATTAGCTACCTTACCATTCATTGTTTTATTAAGACATTTCTATGATGATAAAATAGAGATGCAATAATAATTTTGTGAATTTGAGTAGAATAAAACTTTGATATTCTATTTTTCTTCTCTTTGATCAAGGGGTTCCCCGAAGCTTAAGGCTTTGAATACCTCTGGTGTAAAGTATAGTTTTAAATTATTTAATTTTCCTCAACAGTTTCAAGTTTATGTTTTTTTAATAGAAAAGCAATATTTTTTTTTGGTACAACATTAAGCACAGTTTTAATATGTATAATTTCAATCATGTTTATTACTATTTTGAAATATTTTAGGTAACATATTATTATGGAGTTTAATTTAATTGCTTTTGCTGTTATTTTTTTTTTTTAGGAATCACACACACACACAACTAATATCAACTAATTTCTTACAGTTATACTTAAAAATTCCTTCTTCGTATTCGTAAATATATAAATCAATGTTATTTAATAATTAGTTTTACTTCCATTTCTGCTTGTCTCAACAGATTGTTTTTATTTAAATCGGATTTTAGAATTTTTTATATTAGAATAATTATATATAGTCTTCAATGTAATAGTTAAAATGGCATAAAAATTGGTATTAAGAACAGAATGATTTATTATTAACTAAACATAAAAATTTGAAGACATATAACATCCTCAAAATGAGGTGCAAAAATTTACATATTTAACGAATTTATGAATTCAGAGCCGCGTAGAAGTAAAAATGATTTTAAGACACACTTCTCATGAGTAATGGATTTCATTTTTATCAGTACATTTTTACAAAAATAAATTCAAAGCAGTCATATAAATGGAAATTAATTTTGTGATGGAAGTAGATTATTAATTTATTAAATCAGTATCAGAAAAATAGCAAATTTAGATATAACAAATTTCATCAAACTGCGAATAATGTACGAGAAAAAAAATATTTCTTACAATTTTAATAATTTAATAATTATACTTTAAATGTATAATTGTAAAATCGCAATGCATTTAAAAGATGGGTCTTATTTTTATTTTTTCAAGTACTGAATATCTTACTTATTTAACAGATATGTTTTACTTAAATTTTATTTATTTACTTTGTCGTTTCGTAGACTTCTTAACGATAAGTGGCTATCGGTACTGTTTAAAATGTCATAGGTCTGATAAGATAACGGGTGTTTTGTTGAATTTCTGGAAGGTTTGTAGACAAAGCAACTCCTCACAAGCTCATTATTTTGATAAATATGCAACATTGTTATCTTCTTGAGATGAGGATTAAAAAGAAAATCAGCATTAAAATTTATTCGAATCAATGTTTCTGTTTTTAAGGTACATGGAGGTACAATTGAGTATTGAAATTTCTGGTCGAAAGCATCAGATAGTTAATAAAAAAAATTTCGGGTATAAAGTTCAACGAAGAAAAAGAAGAGAAAAAAATAAGTATCGTTAAAATAGATTAGTTTGATTTTTTCCTTTTTTAATCGCATTATTATATGGTGTTTCAGTAATTATACAAATATTTGAAAGAAAGATATTTGCATACAGTTTCACACAATTGAAGCTTTTTTTGGATCTTTATTTTTTTAGATATTCTCTCTTTTACAAAACTGACCTTAGATACAATTTCTATCTAAATCTTTCACATATCTCTTAGAAGAATAGTAGTGTGTGTGGGGGGGGGAATTCTAGACTTTAATTTCCAGTGATAATGGTCGCGAGCTTCGAGGCTCTTGATGATCTAATAGATCATTAACTCGTGTCTTGATTCCTCTAAAGAACCATTATATGAACAATAAGGAATAGTTATATGAACATTAAATAGGACTAAATCTCAAAACTCTCCGTGATGTGTGTGAAAATTAGAAAAGAAAGGTACTAGCTCAAGCGTGAACTTCGTTAGTCGAATTGGTGTTCCAAATTTTAGAGTTCACCACCATAATTTTCATATAATGTCTATTGCGACATTAATTCAAATTAGTTATTTTAATTCTGATAACATTTTTTTTTTTAAAAAAAAGGATGTGGTGATTGTATTTAATTGTAAATTACGTAAAGGAATAATGTATTTGTTTATTGATGGCAGTTTTACCCAATGCAACTACTAGCGGAGGAAGAAAAGTTATTTTTAAAAATCTATTCATAACAGGATGTTCAGAAATTTAGAACATTTGTACTAAGGAAGAGACACAAGTGGATAATCGGTTTCGATCGAAGAAAGCTGTGCAAGTTCGAGATAAGGATGTCTCGTGTGGAAGAAAAGTGCAATTTCTTGTATTTTTTTTTTTATCTCTTCTGGAAATTTGTGAGCCTGTTTTTATCACATCATTTCTTACATTCTTCTTTTAGTAGATATTACTACATTTTATTGATGGTAGCAGATATATATATATATAGAGAGAGAGAGAGAGTGAGGAGAGAAAGCATATATGTATATATCATCAAAAGAAATAAATACATTTTTGATGCAATTGATATGCATACATTAAATACATCTTTAGAATATTGTTTCTTTTATAGGTATTTAGTTCCATTGGAATAACTGGAACCAGTAGCAAAACTTAAAGGAAGGAGGGGTTGGAATAAGTGCGTTTAATTAGGATGGAAAAATATGTAATGAACTCAAAAATAAAATATATTAATAATTATTTAATATTATATTAAAATAAATGTACTACCACAATTTTTTTGTCATTTTTCCAGTTTATTTATATTAGGTAATTGCAGAGGCATTTTATTGCCTTAAGACATTGTTATTCATATCTAATTGCGCCCTCTTTCGGAAATCACAGCAACAACAAAGATTAAATAAAGCTTTCGAAAATTTACTTTGATTATTTGGATTGAGTTAAGTACTGTCGAGTTGTCAGCATATCGCCAATGTGTAAGAAAGTATAAGAATAGCGTCAGATTTTCATTTTTGACAAAATGGCGGAAATCTTTATCTGTATAGTGCCTATTGTTTCGTCCTCGAATGCCTGTTTGAGTCATGAAGATCATTTTCACTATGGAATTGCCGAAATTCACGCAAAACATAATTCAAGTTTCGTAACGCTGATGGCTAAACTTGAGCTGTGTGGTTTCTCTCTCTCATTAACTTCCATATCACACTACAGAAAGACTTTGAAGCCCAGTTCAATTTAACAGATTATTTGATATGATGAGCTAAAAGTGTAATTAGTATTTTGGAAAAAAAAAAAGCGAATCAGAAATTTTATTATATATATTAAAGGCAAAAAAACGAAGTAATCTAAAGCTACGAAGCTATGCTATGTTATCTATAAACTTACAGTTACCTAAAATTTGATAAAGTCGTATTAAAATTATCTAAAATTTGATATGGTTGCTCTGAAAATTATCTACAATCTGATAAGGCTGCACATATTGTTCAAGAGGTTCAGAGTTCCTCATTCGGAAACGATTTAATAAAATTGTTGAATAATAATACTAAATTGGTTTCTATGAGTTTCTTAAACACAAATTACTCCTGCTGCTCTTCATAATTTAATTCAAAGACCATTGTTCCTTTTGGTTAAACTGTTATTTATTGCGAAACTCCATTTCAATATACAAAAGAGCAAGGTCAAATATTTTATTTATCAATGAAGCATAAATAAGGTTCCAATTAAATCGACAATTCCAGGTTATAATTTAAATATGAAATTTTAAATTACAAAATCACTCGTTATGATACAATCACTTCACAAAAACAACCGATTCTTATCTTAACATTTTAACTAGAATTCGCTTCAATCCACAAAACTCTGAATTAAGAAGCAATCCAAACTATAAATCTCAATTATCAAAATAATTATTCTCTATTTCTCTTCGTTTCCTTCAATCGTATTTCAGACTCGGAGATTAAAAGCTACAAAACTAATTTACTGGAAATCCATCAACCATGTGTAAGGCTATTCAAAATTATTTATCCGATTTCAAAATTCTATATTTTCAAAAATAAAAAACGCAGAATGATAAGTAATGCGTGAATACAAAGGAAAACCACTGAAGTTTTATACTGAGTAAATATAGGTGACCCTCGATATCTTTTGTGAAGCTATTTCATGAAAGCTGTTTTAGAAGCTTTTACGGAGCTACCTAGTAGTTGGATCAGCCGCAGTGGACCAAATGACCAGATGTTACACAGAAATCCATCTGAGTCACCTGATATGTGATTCCCATGCGATTTCTTCTTTTGGGGGTTTATAAAATATGAAGTTTATACGCCACCATTACCCAACAAATTTATTTGAACTTAAACAACTGATTTCTGCTGTTGTACAATCAGTTACCACCGATACTTTACAAAATGTTAGGCACAATTTACATATACAATTGACATTATACGAACAATTAAAGAAAGATATGTCGAACACTTGTAAAAAAAAACACTTTTATATTTTCCTTTTGCATTCAAGTATTTCTTATCATTCTGAGTCGTTTGGTTTTCAAAATATGAAATTTTAAAGCTGAATGAATAATTTTGAATATAACCTGTATTATCTCTCTAATTCACTTCTATCATCTTCTAATTTACCTAAACGCGTTTCATTTTGGTTGGGAAGAAATTGTAATTTTATGCAAATGAAATTATGATTAAGTTCCCCGGATTAATGAAGAGAAAATTGCGCATTGCCCAACGTCACAACTTATGCAAAGATTTTCTTTTTGACAAATATTATGAAGTGGATTTTCCAAATAATCATGATATGCTTGATGAAAAATCATACAGTAGCAAGATCAAGTATTAATTCTATTACTAGATTAGAACACGCCCGATGTTGAGAAAAAATTCGTAAAAATTTAGAAACTAAAAAAAAAAAAAGTTTACTTAAAAAAATTTGGTGATACTATTATTAGTTAAAATTACTCCAAATTGGGGGAAATAGAATAATATCAGAAGAACAAGTATTAATAATTAATTCAAGAATTTAGAATAACTTAGAAAAAAAATTAGGAAATTTTTTTTCTCCTAAACAATAAAACAAAAGTATAACGGAAATGATTAGAATAACTCTTTTTTTCTTTCTTAAATTATCACTATTATTATATTTATGGTATCACAAAACAAAGTAAATATTTGAGTATAATTAATTTTGTATCATAGTTTTCCCAAATTTTTATTTCTTATTCATATTATTTTGAAGAAACTGAATAAATGACGAAATAATGTAATAACTTAGTCACATTTTATGCAAATTTAAATTTTGTGGATTTTTGCATTATATAAATAATGACGACTAAATAAGAAAACCGACATTAAATTTTGAAGGGAAAAAAAAGCTTATGAAATAATTATTCTTCGCTTATTTTATGCATTAGCATGGGTATAATACATATTTTCAGTCTGCAAAATTTGCATAGGAACTTCCTAATATTTCTAAACAAAATTTATTAAAAAAAAACATTTTATCAGATAAAATAAGAAAATTATTAATCGTAAAAGATAAATTGCATTATTTTAGATTAATTTATTTCTTATTTTCAAATGAAAGTCAAAGAAAAAGATAAAAAGAAGAAAAAAAAAATGCACTTTTGAGCCGCTGTTATTGTTATTATTTTTTTTTTATCTTTAATCTTATCTCTTCACCATATGGCAAGTATTACAATGATACTTCTAGAATTATCTTTATTCTTGGTTGTGATAGTTTCGAATAAATTCCATGACGTACGTGCAAGAAAAAAAATTGATAGTTAGAAAATTAATCTGAGGGCGCTAAGCTTGTTATAATTTACAAAAACAAATGTTATATTGCTATTCATAAGTTTATTTTGCACATTTAATTATAAATCATTAACTTACTTAATTTGTTCCTAATATTTGTGTTTGAACAAAATTTTTAATATTGCACTTTATATACAATATAATTGAAGAATTCTATTATCCATTAACTAGAAATGTGCTCTCACACATAACAAAAAACTTGCTATATCCACGAGTATGTGCAAAAATTTATAAATAATTCATCTAATCTAATCTAAAAAAATTTTTAAAATTTTTCTTTTCACTTTAAGAAATAATAATAATATATATACTTTCTCCACTTTTAAAATTATATCTATTGTATATAAGAAAAAAAAAAAAAAAAAAAAAAAAGCACATACACGGTGCATAAAAATGATTTGGAGCTTCAATGCTAATTATTTAAAATATAAAAGTTTTGACATCAGATATATACATATTTACTCGTAATTATACGCAACGTTTCTGTAAATTCACGCAAAAAGGTAATGGTCTAAAATGTTTTTAATTAGTTAAATATACATTCTCTCATGAATATAATCAGTTTACGAAATATAAAAAAAAAAGAAGTGGGGGGGGGGGAGTTAACTGCGAATTTGCAGACTATACTACCAAGAACATAAATGTTATATTGTATTCTTAAGTTTTTCAGTGCCGAGTTTCCCAACCAATTTCTTTTCTAATTTATTTTCTCTCTCTCTCTCTCTCTCTCCCATATTACTTTTGATAGGGCTTAAAGAGTTTCGAACACTACCTCCCTAAACATTTCTTTTATCTCTACTGCAAGATGTATTTGTGAATATAAATATTTTTTATTCGTTTTGGAAGGAATTATTGAAGCTTTTTTAATAAACCAATCAATAAAAAAAAGAAAGAAAATTAAGGGAAATAAAAATATTCTTTTCAACTCTTTGGATCATATTCTGCCTTTTTCAAATTATTCTCTCTCTATTTAAAAAAAAAAAAAAAACTACGGCTTTAAAATATTGAATTAAATGCTACAAAATTAAATTTAAATAAAAAAAAAGTTCCATGCAATGTTTTGCTACGAACAGATTTAGCCACCCAAAGCGCGCTTTTTTTTTTTTATATAATTATTATTAAATTACTCTATTAAATATAAAAATTAAAGTAAACGATGAAATATCGAGAAATGGATAATAGTAAACTTTTCCGATATTAAAATTAAAGGAAACCATAAATTATTAAATTGAATATTATATCAACTACATGTAATTAAAATTAAAGCAAAGATAAACTATTAAATTGAATATATTTAAAAATGTAATTAAAATTGAAGCAAAGGATAAGAAAATTGAAAAGTGATCTGGTACGCCAAAGCGCCCCACTAAAACAATAGCCCCTTGGGTAGCGAATAATAATTATTTGATGATGTTAATCAATATATAAATTATTTAATGTGCATTATTTAAGAATTATAAAGATGAAGTCTATAAAAAGATAAATTGGTCATATCAGTTTTTATGCGCTATAAAAATCTGTTATTATCGTTATGCCCTACATAATTTCCAGATTTCAATAAATTGCTCTGGATCTAAGATTTTAACTGGAACAGTTATATATTTTAATAGCATATGAGTTCTCCTGAACTACAATTAATAGCGTGACTCTTCGAATGTTTGCTTTAAATTCAGAGACACACATTCGAATCAATACCGCCACGCATCTTACTTTCAACAAAAGTTTTTATTGCGTTGAAATCCGTATCAAGAGGTACATTTAAACAAACACGAAATAACTGTCAACGTATATATTATATCCATCAGATTTAAAAAGGAAAACGCATAACATTGAAGCCCCATGATCTCTTTCGAAATCACTGAAGTAAAACATCCATCGAATCATGACGTGACAACTCGCCCACGTGATTAATACCCGGGACTCTTAGACCAATAAGAATTTGCCAAATAAAGCTTACCGCGGAGAAAAGTAGTGACAGTCATATTGCATCAGCTACATTGTAGTAGAGGATCGTGTAGGAGATTTTACCTCTAGTGTGTCTACAGTTGTTGTGTGTAGTACTTGTTATTGCCTGAAATTTTACCGATATACTGATTAATACTGTCAGAATTCAAGTGTTTCGTAAGTAATAATTTTACTCAAATTCTGTCCATGTGTTAAAAATCTTCGATGTATTTTTCCAATGTTTTGATGGTTCAGGGTCAAATGATTGACACCAGTTCGTGCGGTAGAAGTATAATAATGATAAAGTTTCGGATGTTACTCGGAAAAGGGAAGTTTGATTTCTGCTATTATAGGGAGATTATGTATTGACATAATTGCTTGAGAGAGGTATATATGAATTGTATATCTTTTTCAAAGCAATCTCGAGGTAGTAAACATGATTCCTCATTTGGATTGTCTCGTGCTGTCTGAGCAATTGAAAACTTGAAGTAGATGTGATGATGTTATTAGACTAGCTTGTAAAATTGCACTTTAAAAAGGCCAGAATAATTTTGTCGTAATTTTCGTTAAATTTTGTAAACAGCCTCAGAAGATAAAAAGTTGTACGTCATCGAGTAATTATCTTTATTAGTATGATTTTCTTAATACACATAATGTAAGATACCTTCAAAATTCGTTTATCATAATAAATGTATGTGAATTTTTTCAAGAAATTTCAGATTTTTACTTAAAACTGTTCATTTGTTTGAATTAACATCATTGCGAGAAGCGCAAATGCTTGCATTCATAGATGTTTTAGATATTATTAAACTTTAAAATATTCACAAATTAAATTTTAAAATTGATTTACAATTAAAATATGGTTGAAAAGCCGGGAGTTATAGTTATGGGTTTAATCACCTGCACGTACCGGTTTTGCTCCTTCTACGAAATTTAGTAGGTAATTTGTGACTTTTATAAATATTTGAAACATTTTCTCTAACAATTTAATTCTTATTGTAGTGGGTTTAGGGAGAAATTATCTAAAATGATTGTTATTTGAAACCCTTGTTTTAAAAATGGTACTTTAATATACATCATGAGTATTGCTTCATCAGCAATTTTTATTTTAAAATTTATAATGAACTTTTTAGCTATACAATTTTTTTTTTATTTACTTCTAAAAGTATCGTTTCTAAAATCTTAAATGACTAGTTTCCTTCAGGTTTTGGAGGATTCATAATTATTGAATTTAGCAGTATTTACATAGGGTTAACCAATTTCAAAATTCCACATCTTTTTATTGCTGTAAGTGGTTTTTTTTCAACTTTAAAGATTATTTTGTAGTACTATATGGAATTAAGAAATTTTCCATTAATTTTTGTTGTTTATTTACATATCAGTTCCTGAAATAAAGAAAATGTCTTTACAATTGATAATAAAGTCAGCGACTCAGAGTGTTGAAGACTTTACTTTGCCTTGTGAAATAACATGGACGATTGCCCAAGTTAAAGATCAACTAAGCACATTGTATCCAACAAATCCTGTGAGTAAGAATGTGATTTCTAGTTTTTCATTAAGATAATTGAATATATTTTATTAGCATGATTAATATATATCATTAGCATGAATGTAGAAATTCAAATCTACTGTAATCTTGAATGAAACTTTAATGCAATCTTGATTATTTTAAAATTCTGTATTGCTAAATTTCTTAAATTGTTATAAGTACTTTGTATAACTTATTTCAAGTATAAGAATTAGTATTTTAACAGAGGTATGATGTAATGGATTCACTAACTTTAAAGTATCTTTTTTTAATAAATTGTTATGTTAATGGTAATTTTGTAAGATTTTGGAAAATTTTATTCAAGTGTTAAGAACCTGATTCTTTATATTGGCATTATATAATTATCACTTCCATGGGATAATGTCTTTTCATGTTATTATATCAATAGTAATTCCTAAAATTTTCAAGTAATATATTTGGTTCTTAATTATTAAGTTCAAGACATAAATGTCAGGTTGATTTGTGAAATGGAGAAACTTCTAAAAAATAAAGTTACATATATAAAGATGAACTGATTATCCATTAGCTTGATACAATATTTCAGAATATTTAAAAGCAAAAAAAAAAAAAAAAAAGTGGTCATAATAAAAACATTCTAAACTTTCCATTCTTCTGAAAATACTATATTAGTTGAAATACATTAGTTCTTTTATGGCACTACTGAGAAAAGATCTTTGATTTCCAATTGAATATTTTTATTTGAAAGATTTGAAGCTCCTTGGATTTAAAAGAAAAAATCTTTTGTAAAATAGCTTAATTTCCTTTACATTAAAACCTTGTTAAGTCTGATAAATTGCAACTGAAGCTGGTCTGGTGTTACAAAAGCCCGAGTGAACCAAGGAATGGAAAATAGAATAAAACATGCATAAAATCTTTATATTGAACAGAGTATGAATTATAAAAAAAAGGAAAGTATACTTTAAGAACAATATAACTATACTTAAAGTTGTTGTATAGCATTTTCCATTTAAATCTACTTTTAAGTTATTTGTCACTGATGTACTAAGGTTTTGTTGACTGCACAGAACATTTGTAAAGTTCTCCCCTCCTTACTTTGCTTTCATAGATTCATAGCTGTTTGAATATTTCAGTAAAGAAAATTTTTTCAGGGATTAAACAAATGTTATTTTGAAAATTTGCAGATTTCTTGTTAAAATTTAAAAAAAAAAAAAAATATTCATGTAGTCTAAGATTATCTGTAGATCAGAGCAAAAAAGGGTCTAATTTAAAGAGGTACTTCTATGTGTGTGTATATATATATATTCTGTTATGTTATTGTACTAGACAGAGTTAGAAAGAGTTTGTAAAATTATACATAGTATCAATTTAGGAAATAGAATTAATCTGAACTTATGAAAATCTGATAAGAGGCATAAAAGCTATAGAAATTTGTATTGGAATTGTAATTTTTTGTGCTACATATTTTGCCAAATGTAATAAATTTAAATATTTTGAGTTGTAATTTTTGTTTACATACTTTAAATTGCATGCTGTCTGTTATTTTTAACAGTAAGCTTAAAATGCTCGAAAGAACAAATGTTACTTTATATATAGAAATTAAAATTCAAGAAGTTTCTTTAAAGGAGTATATATTTATTTCAATCTTAAAGTGACGTGTAACAGGCAAGGTGTGGGAATTTGGAAATGTAATAAGTGTAATACAAGATTTTTAACATTTCGTGTGTATAAGTATAGATTTATGTTCATTTCTTCATTCATATTAAATTTTTCTGGATAAATTGTCAGAATCAACCCATGTATGTTTTATTCTATGATCATATATACGAATTGAAGAAATCGATAAAAATTGTGACATGTAGCTTTCATTTAAACTTGAACTATTGAGTTTTATTGAAAGGAAATGAATTATTTCACACACAAATTCATTGAGACTTTTGTTAATATTAAGGATTGATCCTACATGTTAGGCATCTAAAAAATAGAAATATTTCTTTTGAGTTGTTTATATGCAAGACAGTATTTTTTAAAATGCAGTTGGCTCGATTTTGATAATCAAGAACTGTCAGATTTTCAGAGAAACATGAATTCTTCGAAGCATTAAAGGAAAGAATATGAAATTTTTTTACTTGCCTAATTTTCTGCTGTATTGTTTAAATGAGGCTTTTAAAGCATATTTATGTCTTTAAAAGTGCCATATAAATTTCATCTTCCATGGAGCAACTATGTATTTTTCTCTAAATATTCTCTCGAGTAGGAAATCAGATTCTCCCTTAAAATAGTGATTGTGGTTTCAAAGGAAGCATTTTTTTTGTATTGCTGACCAAATACCTTCAATGGAGTTAGTATGCACTCTTGTATCAGGACCTTTGAATATCAGACTGGTTGAATTTTAAATGAATAAACTCTTTGTTCGAGAGGCTGTCATAAAATTTTAATCAGATTTAAACAATCATAGCCTCTGAAAATACTTTTTAATAACAGCCTGAAGGGCCTCTTCCATACATCTTGGCAGCAGTTTATTAAATGACTTATTAAATCTTAATTTCAACACTCATTTACCCTTCACAGGCTTTTCCCTTCTATATTTCATTTTCCAGTATTTAGACTCATCCACTTCAATCATCCATGTCTTCCGAATGGTACACTATTATTTGTCATATGAGTTGCTCAAACTTGTATATATCCATATCACTATGATCTGAACCTCTTGTAACAAACTTATTCCTATTTGTGCCAAATCATAATCTAATCGCTCGGAGAATTTTAGATATATATACAGAAAACCACAAATCTCTCTTTGCACTTCTACAGATATCATGAGAATTTTCTCCTGTTCTATTACAATGCCATTCTTATCAATTAGTCGTTCCTTTCCTTTCGGACAATTGCATGTTCTCCCCACACTTCAGACATTCATAGGTGGACAAAATTAAGCTGATATGAATGCACCAATCAATAAAAAACTTCAATGTACAATCATTAATCTCTTTCAAACTCGAATTAGCAGCTGTAGTTAATTCTTTGACTTAGAACACTAGTAAAAAAAATATCAGAAAAAAAGGCACATTAATCCAAAAAGTCTCGGGTAAAATGACGATTAGTCCACAATTTTATCAAACGAAAGTTTCATTTTCGGAATGAAGCATAGTAAACTCCTCCTATAAATTTAAAAAATAATCTTGTTACATATGTGACAAACCTATTAGTCTTTAAATAATTTCTTAAAATCAAGAATTTTAATAGTTGATTTAAATTGAAGATTTCTAGGGTTGCCACATTAGGTAATTTATTGGCAAAAATTTCCGTCATGAAGGGTTGTGGGGCTAAATTGCATTTAAACCAAAATATTTGTATGTAGATGTAAAATTTAAATGATTAAAATTCTGAAAATTTTTTAAGTTTGCAAATTTAATTGAAATTTATCTCATTTGATGTAATAATTTTAAATCTTTTTTGAATTTATTCTTATTTTCATTTTATGCAAAATTTTTGAGTGATATATTTATAAAACAATTAGTGAATTGTAAGAATTGAAACAATTGTAGTGTAAATATTGTAAAGGAACTGGATAATACTGCTTATGTGAAGTCATGCATTGTGACTTATTGTAAAATCATAATGTGTATAATGTGAAGTTTAATTTTGCACTGTATAAAGATGGATTATTCATGAGATTACTGGAAAAATAGCTAAATTATAATTTTAGTGCAAAGTATCTTTTGGGTTTTCCTCTGAAACATTTGATTAAGATATACAATGTTGTATATTAAAATTTATTTCCTTAAATCTTTGACTGTTAAGAGAGCAAGAACTTTTTATTATTCTTATACACACAGTTTTTTCTTCCTTATTAGTGTTACGATCTAGCAGTTGCTGAAAAGTGGGAGCTATTGTCTCCCAAGCGGCTTTTGAAAATGTCATAATTTTTCTCATGGTGATACAGATAGCTCATTCACTTTTAATAGATAGTCCTTAAAGAATTATTTGCATTATATTTACAACCATTGTAATTGACTCTTTTAAACAATTTAGTTAATGATAAATGTTATCTGTATTAGTTTGTATTGTAAAATATTAAATTAAAAGATCAAATGCATTCAATTTAAAACATTATGAAACATTTAATTGTTATATTTACTTCAACTTTTTGTGTGATACTTTAAAACATGGGAATAACTCATCATTTGCGCACATATATAGATATCATAAAACTTATCAGAATTATTTAGCTTTCACTTTTGATCCATTTCAGTAACAAACTCCCACTAAAATTACTCAAGAAAAATAACTGTATCAACAACAATTAGAACAGTAACATTTTCCCTCATGTAAAAAAATTTCATTTTACCTATACTGCCATCTGTATGCTATCAGACTAAATTTTGTCTGAAGGTATAGTTTGTAACGGAAGTAATGTAGGGTAATATATGTGGATTAACTTTTGGCTCGATAGCGCACATCGGGGAGAAGTTTCGCTAGATGAGTTGGGCTGGGCTGCAGCCATTTGGGTTGAAATGCTTCCGGCAAGCTGAACTCAGCTGCACATAATAATGTGTGATTTGATTGTGAGCTTGTCTTGTTCATAACCATTTAAGGGTTAAATTAAAATAATTTTCTAAAAAATAAAGTTTTATGAATTTTTGTACGTTTTCTTACAAGTAATCTGCTTCTATTTTACTGAATTATATTTTTAAACAGTTAATTATGAGGTTACTATCCTTCAAAATAATTATAACCTAGATATTTTTTGCTATTGCTTAGTTTTTTTTTCAAATACCTATTTGAGATTTTGGACTATTTATTCATATAACATTCATTTACAAAATTTTAGAGACTTAAAACACATAGTTAAGGTAAAACCAATTTATGTGTAATTGTACTTTTTCTAGAATTGCATAGTACATCTTGTTTGAGTATTCATATTTTAATCTCAACTTGTTCCAAACATTTTGCTGGACAATAATATTCTATATATATGTATCTGTAAATAACTGCATATAATTTCTTGTTTTTCCACTTTTGTGTAATAATATTAGATTTTAAATAATCCTTCTATTACATGAATAATTTTCTTAATTCTTAGTGTTTGGTATTGTATGTCGTAAGAAAATTCATAGCAACTAATATTCATCTTATTTAAAAGATAAAATTTCAATACAAATTTGGATTTTAAATGTTTTGAAAATTCTGAGCTTTTATCATTTGTTTTTTAGAAAAAAGATCATCAAAAGCTAATTTATGGAGGACGACTCTTGCCTGATCACATTTCTTTAAAATCTGTTTTAAATCAAGTTAGTATTATCAATTAAGTTTTTTTCTTTCATATGTGTTTTCAAAGGATAGTAATTTTTTTTTATCAGTCTATTTGTGATAAATTTTTCCTATAAATTTCATTTGAATTTTCATTCATGTAATTCTAATTTTCATTATGCTCAAATGATGGATATCTAAATTTTCATATGATGGATATTATTTTGCTATATTATGTAAACTAAAATTAAGTTTTTAATAATTTATTCCAATTTATATATTCTATTCCAATCTATATATTCTATGATACATTAGAATTATCTTTTTATTTGTATACATGTTTAGGAAATCTTTATAAATACAGCCATGATTAACTCTTAATAATTTTTGAGTTAATTTAAAAAAGGTATTCTGGTATTAAATTATGCTACAATGGGAGGGGGGGGAGACTTCTTGTATTGTGAAAAGAGAAATTGATTGTTGATTTGTTTCTTAAAAGAAAATGAATAAATTTTTTTTTAGCATGATTAAGCAAAACATAAATATAATATAAAAAAATTATCTGAAGTAATAATAAATAGATCAAAATTGTTTGAATTTTATATAAGCTGCATTATGTGGCCGTGGTAGCCTAGTGGTCATGGTTTTGTACTCATGGCCGGCAGTAGGGCTGCGGTAACCTAGTGGTCAAGGTTGTGGACTTGCGGCCGACGGTTTTCATTCAGTCGTGGGTTCGATCCTTGGTCGCTTAAGACCCGCCATGTAGCCGGGGCTGATGCACGTTAAATCTATCGGTGCCCAAAGTCCTCCTGTTGGCGTGGTGTGCATGTTAGGAGAGGGGGTGTCAGCTCAGGTGTCGTCCTCATCGCTTGACCGTGGTTCAAAATTACGAGGTCCGTCGCTAATAGCCCTTGTGTTGCTTCTAGTGCGACATTAATACAAAATAAACTAAAAAAACAAGCTGCATTATTTTTAAATGAAAAAATAATCTGTATTAGAACATATGGCAGTTAATGTATGTTGAATTTCTATCTTATTGATTATATTCAGTGATTTATCAGCATTCATAATTTGTATTAATCAGTGTATTCAGTTGGAATAATTTTTTTTTTAAATTACATGATTTTTTGATTGTTTATAAAATCAATAGGGGTAGTAGCCTTTTTAGATTTTTTAGAACATGAAAGTTGCTTACTTTTATATATAAAGTAGTTTACAAGACTTAATTTATAATTTACGCTATCCTAATGGCTCTTAATTTTTCTAGTCTCAAGAAGTACATATAGTTCATTTGGTATGTTCATCTCCTAATGCATATGATACTGAGAAAACAAGTCCAAAGAAAGAGGTAAGTTTTAAATTTCATGAATTTTCCAGAATTTTGGTTAAAGATGTCTTGATTTGTTTAATTTTATTATAATGAAAAACAAAATAAACTGAAAAATTTGGAAAACAGAAAACAAATATTTAAAATCTAGTTTGAAATTATCCAGGGATTTAAAGTAAAGGTATCTTAGTCACTTTTTAATTTAGTAATTTATCTTAGTATTTATTTTTAGATTAGTAATCTCTTCTAGGAATATAATTTCTACCATTGTAATATAGAAACTTGCATTTAAAAATAGTCAAATACTTGTAGGTAAAACAATTAATTAATTTTTTATGAATTTTGTTTTATAGAAAATTGAATTTTTTTAAAATTCTTAAAATATTGATTTTTTTTTTTTGTTTTGTTTATATTTAAATATAATTTTTTTCTCATACTAGCAATCAACACCTCCTGTATATACAGCTTCTCCCCCTCCTCCTAATTCGAATGGTATCTATCCACAAATGAACAACCAGGTGCTTACTTCAGACTTATCAAGGTATGCCTTATTTACATATTTTTGTGTAATAAAGGTAATGCTCTAGCATGGAAAAACTGTGAATATAATTATTTTAAAGAATATTTTTCAGAAAAATAAGATTTAATTTATTTTACATTAAAATTGTATTTAAAGAACATTTTTTTTTTTAGTTTCAATGCTATTTTTAATTTTCCTAGGGTAACCTTTGAGCACGTGCTCAAAATCTTCGAAAATATTGAGCAAAATAGTTTATTATAAAAGAAATTGTTAGTTACAAATCTTAAATGGACATCCTTGCATAAAAGACTAAAGCTATAAATTTTGTATATTTGCCTCTCTTGTAGGTAAGGGTGTGTTATGCAAAATAAAATGCCATTGTAGGATACTTTTTTTTGTGAGAGTTTTAGTGACTTCCATTTTAATCAGCAAAATTTTGATTCATGGGTATTCAACTTCCACTCTTTAATTGTAAAATGACTTAAATTAACAAATTTTGCTCTTATTCTTTATTGTTGAAAGCTTCTTAATACTCTGTGTAAGTTTATGTAGTTATCCATTCTAAATGAGTTAGTTTTTATATTGTTAGTTTTCTTATTGTTATCAAAGAAGAAAAATGTTGATGGAAGTTGAAGTATCTGAAATTTGTTATTTTAAAATATATATTGTATTGAATTAGCCTATTATGAATAATTATTTTTACATTATTACTTAATAGTATTTGTTGAAAATTACAATTCAAGTGTTTTTTTTTTTTTTTTTTTTAGTGGTTTGCCAGGAGCTACTTGGTCTTCAGTTTATAATACTGCTTCCAATCCAACACAGCAATATATGGCAATGCAGCAGATGTACATGCAGATGATGTCTCAGTACTATGCACAGTATGTATTACTTGCTATTTACATTTGATATTTTTTGCTCATAATTATTTTGTAATGAATTGCTCTTGTAACATTGTATAGTGGATATTGTTTGAAGAAATTGTGTGTGTTCTTGTTCCTACTTATTCATATCTATATTTTTTTATCCTGATGGTTATCCTTTTTATTTTAGTAAAACTAAAATCTATTCTGTTAAATGAACAACTATTAATTTAAAAATCTGTTGACATAAATCTTGTATTGAATATATGATTTACTGGATAGTTGATTTTTTTTTTTTTTTTGATTGACTTTCGTATAATTTTCAAAATGCAAATGATTAAATTTTAATTAATTTACTCGATATTTTCAAAAGTTATATAATTGGGGAAAGTGTTTTTTTTTAACCTTCCTGTAATATATTTTGCTACAGTCTTTTTAATTCAAAAAATAATTTTGCCATTAAAAATAGAAATGGATTTAATTTACAAAATAGCTTAATCTTGTTAATTAGAATTAAAAATATTGACCTGATCATAGGTTTATATTAATTTAAAATGTGGAACAGTTATAGCACTATCATAGGATACATGACTGATGCCAAAATCGGTGATTTCTTTTATTTTTAATTGCAATTCAATTGTTAAATTAATTGCATTTTGTATTGGCTTAAAATAATTTGTACATTTTTAAAAGTAAAATTAATTTGCATTTTAAAATTTAAGATTTTTGAAGAATTATCTAGGAGCTTAGTACTATTTATATGAAATTTTTAATATCTAGCAAACTTAGTGGTTTCGGTTTATATTTACTATGAGATTAACCTTTTTTTCTGTACTGTTTTCTTTATGAAAGAATTTTTTTTTTTTTAGCTATAAGGAATAAATGCGAAATTGAATTCGATGTATTATTTCTATTTTGAAACATATCTTGTATCATAACTACAGAAACATATAATTTCTGTGATAATTATAGGATATCAAATTTGAACCAACAATTTTTCACAATTAAGCTGACTTTCAGTGAAGCATAATAGGGAACAATATATTTGTTAAATGTATTGAAAGTGTTCAGAAGGAACCAAGCATTACTATTCTTGTATCTTCAGCATACCAAGTTTCTGATAGCTGAAATATACTTTAGTAGATACTTAATAAAAAAATAGAATAAATTCATCATATAATGATGACAAAGATATTTAAATCTCTAGGCAGGAGGTCTTACATTGAAGTAATATGTGAATAGAAATTTTAGCATCAATACAAGAATCAGAGAAAATTTTTAACAATTACAATATTAGAATGTCAATTGTAAAGAAAAATAACTTTGGAAAAGTTTTGTTTATTATATAAATCCAATGATTGTGTACAATATTGTAATGTTTGTATGCTTATGTTCTTTTTCTTCATTTTTCCTGCTTATCATTGTACTTTATAATGGAGATGCTTGCTCTTCAAATGAAATAGGATTATCAAATCTTTCCAATAAGTTGAAATTGGGAAGATTGTATCTAGAGTCTTTTATTGAAAAATAAAAGTTTTCAGTGTAATTGTATTCTGTCTTGGTATCGGAACTAGTTCCCCTGTTTTGGATGCTACATGATTAGTATAAGCATTGAACAAGATAAGGACTGTGTGTGACACTTATAGGGTTAAAAAAATTCATTTGCCTGGATCACTTGACTGACATCCATAGCTTAAAATTGTTAATTTCTCTTGTGTCTTTTGTGCGAGTGTAGTTAGTATGCTATTCACTTAAGTCTGATAAATCTAGTAGTAATATAAAATAAGATGTATTAGCACATATTTTGCAGTATTTTATGGTTAATTATTATACAGCTATATGATTTTTCAAATCACATAGCACATTGAAATCAGTCTTTTTATTGCATTATGTATTGTTTTACAAATTTTTATATGGATTTCCATTAGGTTTAATGGAAGCATTCCATACGGACCATTCTTAGCTAATCCTCCTCCTGTCCAACCACCTTCAACACCTGCATCAAGGCCAAATGTTCCTCAGAATGCACCAGATAGGCAAGCAGAAGAAGAAGAAAGGGACTATATTGACTATCTGTATATACTTAGCCGTCTAGCTATTTTATTTGCCATACTGTTTTATTATTCTTCTCCAGCACGTATTATTGGAGTCCTTGCTATGGCTGTTCTTATTTCATTGTAAGTAATGTTTATTTTAATATGTATAAGCGTAAATGTTTGGTATGAGAATTTTAAATGTAATAGAGGTGATATAATCTTTCAATCAGATCAAAACACTCTAAGAAATATGTCTTATTTTAATGTACATAAAAACCTCAATTGGCATTTAGAATGTGTTCCCTGATTACAAAGAACCTAATGAAGCAATGTTTAACAAGGCAATTTTAACTCATAAATGAGAAAGGGAACACATGAAGAAATAAATAAATGTTACTGTAATTTAAAATAATTTTTACGATATTTTGCATAATTTATGTTGTAAAACTGGTGAACATTCACGCAGAAATCTGTGGTTTATTTCAAGTAATGCATCACTTGTCATATTCGTATTCACTCATCAGGCAAATGTCAGTAGCAAGAACTTGTATTCAAAATGATTCCTCTAGCTTTTGCACTCCTTTCAAAATCTGGATACAATTTGATCAATGATTTTGGTTATCATTACCAAGCTGTTACAAAAGAAATCTGTAGTAAATGTTTTGGCTTCTTCGATTTTGGAATTGCCATTTTGAAGTTCTACATGAATTCCTTATTCTGTCAGTTCTTGATCTTCTTTTGAAAATCTTTTTGATATAGTCAATGGATTCACATATAAAATAATTTATAATAAAAATAAGAAATTTGGTGACGGGCAAAAAAATACTAAGTGAAAGTTTGTGAAACAAAGTTACCATGCTGTAGAATCGTCATCAATCAAGGAAATGATAAACAAGGACATGCTCTGCATATGAATAATTTAATAACTAATGAAATATTGCAACTTAAAAAAAAAAATGGTAACTCAACATTTTTTTTTTTTTTTTTGTATATTTTCTTTATTTTTCTCATCAATTAGTTTTCCATCTATTGAAGATCAACAATAAATTGATGTGTAGTTGATTGAATATTTTGATGCATTATTTTGGACAGTTTTCACATTTTATTTGTAAAAATCTTTTTCTTCTCCTGTGTTTGTTATTTAAGTTGTCTATAGTATTTTTATTTAGTAATCTCTTTTCTTTTAATGATGAATGTAATTATAATATATATGTATTATTTTACATATTTAGGTTTTTGTATAAAGTAATAACTTTATGTTGATTTTTCTTTCCAATAAGCATTTGCATAAAATTTCAATATTTTGCATAATTCTTTTTTTTTTTTTTTTTTTAATTCTAGTTTTGCAAAAATGAATAGACAACACCGACGTGAAGAAGTGCAGAGGGCGAATGAAAATCCAAATGCATCAACCGAGCAGGCACAATCTGACAATCAAGCTTCGGAAAATGAGCAGGTATATTTTTTCAAAATTCAAATATTATAAAATTCTCAAATCTCTGAAACTCCTTATAGTTGAACATATTTTGTAACACAAATGACTTATTTATTAAGAGTATATCTTCAAGTTTATATGTAGCTGACATTGTATGATTAATATATTTTGTTTCTATGTTATGTAAAATAGTAAAAAAAAAATTATAAAGAATTTTTTTTATTTTAATGTGGTTAAATTGCAAACCATATTCTAATTTACATTATTGTGAAATGTAATGCAAGCAAGATATCTTAGCATTTAATTCATTCTTGTTTCTCAAAATAGTATTTCTAGTTAAGAACCATAACATCACTTTATTCTTCAAAAATGTTGTTTAAAACAATGTAGAATTTTCTTTATCTGTTTGTATCTGGTCCTTATTGAGGGTGATATAATTTATGTTGTAATACATAGATTACAAAATTAGGTTTCTTGTGTAATATCCTGTTTACCATTTTGCTGTCACCATAAGGATATAACATCAAATGTGTGGTTTTATGTAACTTTATTATTTTAAACAGCTGTTAGAATTACAATTTCTGTTTTTCACCCTATGACTATATTTTAGGGGGAAATGATAAAAATTTGGGACCTGTTTACTTCATTGTTTTCAAAGGCATAGAATCTTGGTATAAAAATGTGTGTGAATAAAAACTATGTGCCATTATACTTGAAAACTGATTAACAATAGCATTGTAATAAAGATTACTAAGAGGAAGTATATAACATTTGAATTTTTGATAAAATGGTGTCTACTCTTCCTCTAACAAAAAAAAAAAGAAAACATTGAAGAAGTATGTACCATTTTTTCGGGCTCATGTAAAGCTTACGAAACTGAAGAATTTTAAACTGCGAAATGTTAACATTTCAAAGCTACTGCCGAAAAATTTTGCTGAAGATTAGTGAGCATGCATCAAAAGTTAAAAAAAATTAAGTTTTGTCTGAATGGTATAATAAAGAAACATTAGGAATTTATATGCCACCACTTTGAGGATTTTTTAGATAAATTAATGTGGTGTTGGATTTATAACAAAGAGGGTCCATTAAATGAAATTGGGGATTCTTGGTTGCCTAAATGATTGGTGTAAGTTTGGCTGAAATTATGCTGGGATGATGGGGTTGTACACAATTATTCGAAATTATATGGATTGATAATTTGCTATGTATATATTTATTTTATAAAGTTATTCTGAAAGCTATCTAATAAAATCTCAATGACAAAATAGTGCATTTCATTTAAGTAGTAAAGAAATATTTGTGATTGAATTAATTGTGTTAAACTCGATATATTTCTAGGTTCCGGAATCTTCTGTGGGTACAGAATCTGCTGCGGATACAGAATCTACTGCTCCAGAAAATCAAAATGAGAGCCAATCTGCAACATCAGTGCCTTCTACTATTTTCACTCTAGTTACAGCATTTTTTTCTTCACTCATTCCATCAGATCCATTGCCTGTCAATGTAAACTAGTTTTCTGAATGAATTTTTCTTGTAAATAATGCTATTGTATTTATTTTCTTCACTATAGAAAATTAATCTTTGTACAATAGGCTAAATGCTAAAGTGAAGTTGGAAAATTGAATGTATTTTTCTGTGCTTTGAGTGTTCTTTCATCTCATAACATTTACTTTTATCATCTAGTCCATGTTTATGTTTAGGCACTTAAACTCTTAATGAAAATGATGGATTCTTTGAATTGCTTTAAATTTGCTATTGAATCTTTTTAAATCAATTTGTTTTGCTGCGAATATGATTCTAAAGATTGGAGTCATCATGTATCTATTGTGATAATTGAGATTTTAATTTATCTTTTTGTTGATCGTATTGTCAAAATATTCAATTTACTTTCATGTAGTTTTATTTATTTTATAAAGAAGGATGTTCTTAAACAAGAGAGAAAAAGGGTTTTGCTTGCAAAACTGGTTTCCTTCCTGCTTCATGTTTGTAAATAAAATGTTTTTAAATTTATTCTGTGTTATTTGTTGTTAATAAAGTGTTTATCATTTGCTCTTGCAATTAAATATACAATTTTATATGATTAAATTTTATTTTAAGGAAAGTTTTTTCTGGGTGTATAGGAATTTTTTTTAAAAAAATTTACATGTTTTTATAACTCTGAGAATTGAGATTAGTTTTTATTTAATAATATGCAATAGCAATAAAAATTAAGCAGTAACACTTTTTAAAGTTATATAAGAGTTAAAAATTATTTATATTGGTTTGAAATCTTAAGAAAAACATATTTCTGCTGTTTTAAAAGTGTGATTGTATAGTGCTCATTGATTCAGAATGTTATTTTAACTCTTGGATATAAAAACATAACTGAAATCAATTTTTCATTAGCTTCAAATACTGTTGAATTTAAAACCTATTCCAATGGTTCTATGGTGTAAATGGATTTATATCCTGTAAAATCTTTTATACTGAGTGTATACCAACATGTTGGAGGAAAAAGTATGTCTTATAATTTTTTTAAAAAAAAATATACATATTGACTAAATTGCCTTTAAAAATTTTTCATTGATGCTAGGAGTAATATAAAATAACTTAAGTTGTCTTTCACTATGAAATATAAGAATTTTTGTTGTGTAAATTATAATTTGAGTTTGGAGAAATTGTCGTAGATGTGTGAAAGGGGAATTATAATTGCTCACATGCATCCCTTTCATACAATAATTTTCTATTTTCTTTTCAATTAAATAGCATGGTTTTAAAAAATTTCCAGCTATGTAGATTTATCATAACTGATATAAATCCTATGTTAGTAAAATGTTATACACAGGTTGCCATGATTTCAATCTTTGCACTTACTTTTTAAGATCTTCAATTTCATGTAGAAAAAGGAAACACAAAGAATAATGGAAACATTTATTGAGACATATATAAAATATATGTTCCTAAGAAGGAACATAGAATATTATTAATTTAGAAATTAGATGATTATTAAAAATGTCTTTATGAAGTCCCAACTCAATTAATACATTCTACAAACTAAACTGTCTAATGTACTTTATATGAGCCGCTCAGAAGCCAATGCGGTTAAGTCCAAAACACAAAAATTGAGAAAATTAATGTTTTTTGATACATTAGTTTTTAAAATTCTTGGTTTATTAATTTAATTAGAAAAGTGTATAAAGTCTTTTTTCGAGGTGTAAACTCTGCAAAAAAACAAGATATGTACAGGATGTTTAAACAAAAACGTAAGTATTTATTGAAATAATGACAGCATCTTAAAAATTTTAGGACTTATACCTTTTGGCAGCTGAAAAAGATAAGAAATTATTAACGGTTACAGTTACTATGAATTTCTTGTTTTTCAGTGTTACCAACAAATATCGAAAGAAGAAGAAGAATTTAATTTTTATTTCAAAGTTTATATAAAAAAATATTGATAAAAGGTGGACTTATTCACAATGGCTTCTGAAATTATTATACAATATATTCAGAAGCTATTAAAAAAGGGGCTGTCTAACCTAAAAAAAAGTAACCAACGAGTAAATCCTTTAATAACTAAGAAGATTATTATTTATTTCATCAAAATTTCTAAAATTCAGAAAATATCAAAAAATGGACTTAACCGCATTGGCTTCTGAGCGGCTCATATAATACCTAGATTTCTCAATCTAAAACACATTTAAAATATATATTTTACAACCCTGATATTTTTTCCCCTCTTATTTTCAATGAAAATATTTACCATGAGCTACTTCATATATTTTTTTATAAAAGGATTGGTACAAAGCTATCATTCTTATCGGAGCAATCATGCTTCACACAAACAGTTAAAAGATTTTCCTGATTTAAATCAAATACAATTTATGAACTGTTGAATCTCAAACCATAAGTATTAAAATTTCTAATAAAAAAATTGTAGAAATGGGAATATTCATATAATTAAATCAGTTTTTTATCTTTTATATTAAGGAGTCAAAAATAAATCGGACTATGTACATAATTTCAAATTTATGTTAACATCCATGTATTTGTTAGGGAGTATCCTAAAAAGGTTGATTTGAAATGAGAAATTTTTAATCTATGATCTTATGGTTCTGCTGTAAAAGCTTAAATGTAATTCTATAAAGAAGTTTATATAACTGAAATGCATATAATTTTAAAGCAGCTTTTAAAATTTGTATTTAAAATGTCTTGAATTTTACATTTCTTAACTCAGAATTTAATGAGTAACTTTAACTACTGAATAAAAATTTTCGCTTTCGTCGTACATCTTAAACAGAGCAACAAATGAACAGTTATTGCTACACTTTTTCCGCATTTTTAAGCAAAAAAGCCGCGAATTTTACATGTTTAAAACTTTAGCGGTTGCAGCGATATTGCATGCATTTAAAAAAAATATATATTCTATAAGATTTCATTGTGAATAGTTAGGACAGATCACCATGGTTCATCCCCCTCGCTGAAGACAACCAAATTGCTTTCTGTGAACTTAATTGCACGTACTATTATTCTTTCCCTTGAACGTATCTAGATGCCTTATTCATCCTAAACGTGGCCGCGGGATCCTAGTGGTCAAGGTTTCGGATCCTTGGCCGCCGTGTAGCCGGGGCTGATGCACATTAAATCTGTTCGTTGCCCTAAGTCCTCCCGTTGGCGTGGTGGGGATGTAAGGAGAGGGGGTGCCAGTTCAGGTGTCGTCCTCGACCCGTGTGGTGACCGGGGATGATTGAATAGTCTCACTGTAGCTCATGCATGTCGTAAAAGGCGACTAAAATGGGTACCCTGCCCCTGGGGATTATATCGGGGGACCTCAGGGACTTGCCTTCTTCAGGTAAGTACGGGCATCATGACCCCGAGGCACCTTAGTGATCTTTTTCTTTCCCATGGGGTTTACTGTCTTTGGTAAACACGGATGACGCACTCCCGGGATACCCTAGCGATCCTTCTCTATTTTCGACCCTCCTTCTTGTCAACCATTTTTACCTTTTTTTCAACTTCACGTCTAGACCACAGTTTAATCTTGTTTGGCGCAGCATAGCCATATCTGGCTCTTGCGCCAATAAACTTTACATTCACTCACTCACTCAAGTGTCGTCCTCGTCACTTGACCGAGGTTCTAAATTACGAGGTCCGTAGCCAATAGCCCTTGTGTTGCTTCTAGCGCGACGTTAATAAAAACTAAACTGTTGAGACTAGGTTCTGTTGGCGTGGTGTGGAATTTTAGAGAGGGAGGTGGTAACTAAATTCTCGTCACCTGATCGAGGCGCAAAACAACGAGGTCCGTCGCCAAATCGCTTTTGTTGTGATGTTATAAAACAACCGTAATAGTTTCATTTCAGGCTCTTGCTCAATTTAGTACTACAATCACTCAAACTGCTAATCAGCTTCCACCACTTCGATGTCTAGTCTCCTCATCGTCCACTCCATTTCGTTTTATAAACCATTGTATTTTTATCAACTATTTTTAATGTGAATAAAAGCAGTCTACAAAAGCACAATGGTTTATGCTTAAAGAAATATTTAGGATAGCTTATTCAATTTTGACTCTCGCATCATAAACTTCAACTGTCGCTCACTAATGGTTTCGTTTATCTCAAAATTAGTAATAAAACCTACTATTTAATATCAATCTCAGATAATAAAATCCAGGAACTTGTTTATAATAAGTAATGTTTACCAAAGAAATTTATGTTCAAATTTTGAAATTAAGTATAACGAATTAATTGCTACCTAAGAGCCGTTATATTAAAACTTTGATACTCATTGCGCTGAAGAATGTTATGCAGAAAAAGGTGTTTAGCTTTAAGTGCAACTAAATATGCTTGTACGTGTCCATTAAGACTCCCGTCTATCAGCCATTTTGAGTTTATGAATGGCTGCTAGGAGAGGGGGGTGCCAGCTCAGGTGTCGTCCTCGTCACTTGACCGTGGTTCAAAATTACGAGGTCCGTCGCCAATAGCCCTCGTGTTGCTTCTAGTGCGACGTTAATAAAAACTAAACTAAAAAAATTGAGTTCGGGAACATAATGGTAATCCTATGCCATTTCTACTACTGTACTCAAATTTATACTATTTATCCTCAAATCCATACGCAAAAAAGTGCGTCTGAAAGAGAGAATAATAATGAAGGCTTGTGCCGAATTAAAGTAAAAAAAAAATTTTTTTTTGACTCCTCTGTTAATGATTCGTTTCTGAGTTTTCAGGACCTTAAAAAATATTTTCAAAATTCGTGGAGAAAATATAATTCCGCAGAAAACTATTATTTTTTGGTCTTCCGGATGCACTTCTTTGCATGGAAACTGTTACGACCCGCGTGTGCAGATGGCGCTAGTAGTCATATTCTTGTTTTTCACAATTTGTATCATTCTTCCTGTAGACATCAGCCAAGGAGCACGACGTACCAACCTTCGCTCAAATAAACATTCATTTTTTAGTATACAGTCCGCAGCTCTTTGTTTGAATAGATAAGTTTCAAATAACTCAAAGTCTAATCATTCAACCCCCTTTCACCAACAGAAACTGATAAAATAGTATAGATTTGAGGACGGCTATAGAAATTCTGTGGGATTAACATTACGTTAATAATTAATTAAATCGAAATGGCCGATCGACGAAAGCCTTAATCACAAAATTCAGAAGTCTATCACACTTTTTGCAGGTACTATGAATACCTGCGAGAGTCCAAAGTCCTTCCGTTGGCGTGGTGTGGAAGCTAGGAGAGGAGGTGCCAGCTCAGGTGTCGTCCTCGTCACTTGAACGAGTTTCAAAATTACGAGGTCCGTCGCCAATAGTCCTCGTGTTGCTTCTAGAGCGACGTTAATAAAAACTGAAACTAAACGAATACCTGTGAGAAGACGTTTGCATAGCAGGGTTTAAAATCCTTGTAATCATTCTCCATATAACTAAGTCATTTTCAGTTTGATATCGCAACATAAATTTTACTGATAACCATGCGTACAGAAAAGGACTTTTGAGTGGTACATCTCTGTCCTAAATCTATATTCATACTAAATTTTATTATAATCTGTACTCTAGTTCTTCAAAAATTCGAATACCCTAGCGATCCTTCTCTATTTTCGACCCTCGTCAACCATTTTACCTTTTTTTTTTTCAACTTCACGTCTAGACCACTGTTTAATGTTGTTTGGCGCAGCATAGCCATATCTGGCTTTTGCGCCAATAAACTTTACATTCACTCACTTCAAAAATTCGACATAATGTGAATTAATTTTGCATATGAGGGTATATACATAAGTTGTGTATTGTCACAATGATTGTTTTCAACAAACGGGTTGCAATAAACTTTTTATTAGGTCCGTGACCCGTGTGGTAAACGAATGGTCCCACTGTATCTGATGCATGTTGTAAGAGGAAACTAAAATGGATACCCAGTGCCTGATGGTATAGTAGGAATGGGGATTATCTTAGGGGCTTGCCTTTCTTCGGTAGGTATGGGCATCGTGACCCCGAAGTGATCTTTTATTTTCCCTTGGGGTTCACTGTCTTTGCTAAACAGGGGTGACGCACTCCCGGGATACCCTAGTGATCCTTTTTTTTTCCGACCCTTCTTCTTAAGCTTTTATCATTTCAATTTTTTTCCTCTAATTTCTGGACCACAATTATATCTTGTTTGGAACAGCATAGCCACATCTGGCTTTTGCGCCATTAAACTATACTTTCACTCACTCTTATTGAGTCCGCCGAGGCTCACTAAAATAGGATTTGACTTTAATAATGATTAATATGATCACTTTTTTCAAATCGAGTTTGTTGCTATGTATGTTTATTCATAATTTCAATATGTATATTTGATGAAGTTGCATATCTAATCGCAATTACCTTTAAGCTCTTTTATCCACTACCTTCGAATCATTTTCTATATCAAGCTTTCCTCAATTTGTGAAAGGCAAGGATTTCCTCTTCTGCTGCATTGATCGCTTATGTATGCTTCCTAAATCTTGCAGCAAGCTTCTGTATAAATTTACTTAACGAAAAAATTCTTCCCAACATGTAGCACATCAATATCGGGTTTGGTCTCAAAATTGATAGATTCGTGTGTGATATTAAGTACAGGTTTTTTTTAAATAATTAGTAAGCCATTCGTAGGTATTTATTTTCTGTTTTAGGAAATATGTAATAAAGCTTTTTGTGAAAATACCACACAAAATGTTATTACATTGTAAAAAAATTGTGCCTCTTGAATCGTAATTTTCTAAACTCATATTTCAGTTTAGCATGAACTTTTTTTTACATCACAGTTATTCAATTAATTATAGTTGTCTTTTAAGATTAGAAAAAGAAATGTATATAATTCTCTTTTTCACACATTAAAATATAACTAAATATTTAAAATATTTTTCGCTTGTATTATTCTCTGCTTATGATGTTACTGGGGCCGCGGTAGCCTAGTGGTCAAGGTCGTGGATAGCGGCTGGCGGTTTTCGTTCAGTCGCGGGTTCGATCCTTGGCCACCAAAGACCCGCCGTGTAGCCGGGGCTGATGGACGTTAAATCTGTTCGGGGCCCAAAGTCCTCCCGTTGGCGTGGTGTGGATGTTAGGAGAGGGGGGTGCCAGCTCAGGTGTCGTCCTCGTCACTTGACCGTGGTTCAAAATTACGAGGTCCGTCGCCAATAGCCCTCGTGTTGCTTCTAGTGCGACGTTAATAAAAACTAAACTAAAAACTAAACTTATGATGTTACTTCCGCCCCCCCCCTCTTAAAATGGATCTTTTCAAAATGAGCTCACGGGACAATCGATTTGAATTATTTTCTGCATGCATAACCGTATTCGGCATTTTAATTTAGAACAGAAAATTTATTTTGCTTATGTTTTTTCGGTTTCTTATAACCTTTATTTATTGAGCGTGTGTGTTCAATCTTTATTTATTTTTAACTAGTTAAATTTTTTCTCAAAATACCTGTAAAAAAACTTCATTTTTTACAATTTAAACTTTTTTTTACAAATTTTGAAGTCATAATTGTTTTCAAAATATCATTATTTATTGTAAATTTCTTATGAAAAATACATTAATTGATTACTCGGTTTTTTATTTTGTAATTAATCAAATTTAATATTTGTTAGAAAATTATTCAACAAACTTACATTTCATACAATCATATTGATAAACAAACATCTAAGATTACAGCTCATATAATAATATCGAGATAATTTATTTATTTTGGCCAATTCTAGTGATTCGAAAATAATTGGACTTCTTATTTCTTAATTATTTCAAAATCCTTTGTTCTTGCTTTGAACATTTAAAATCGCATTGTGATTATCTTTAGAACAAAATATAAGCAACTAAATTTTTAGAATTGATAAACCTTATGAATAAAGTTGCGAGTTTGATAGTTTGTCTGTTATACAAATCCATACGCTGATCCTATCGCTCCAAATTTCTTTACAGTGCTTTGGTGATGTGTGGAAGGAGCCGTAACCATATATATTCCTGCATTTTGTATAAAATTATCAAATTTATTTTTGGCGCGATATTTTTTCAAAACCACCTTCTTTCCCTTTTTCTAAATTTTCCAGACGATGCAACCGTTTTTTCCCAAACTTTTCTACTCTGCGTGTTTTAACGAATTTTCTTACGCAATTTGAATTTAGAAATTTGTTAAAAATTAATGAAACCATAATAGTTTTTGTTCCAGACCAAATCTATCTGCATAAATAAAAAGAAATGTTTGTGTGTATGAGTTTGTACACTCGACACTGCACAAAAATGGAAGGTCTCTGAGACATGAAATTTGGTATGCTGAAACTATGAGTATGATTATGTAAACCTCGAAGAGATTTTTCCAAAAATCGCTTTAGTTCTTTTTTTTTAAAAAACTTAATGTAAAGGAGCGCATAATCCCGACGCATGCTTAGAAGACATCTCGGTCTTACGCTGCTTTTGACTATATTCACGTAGCTCTTTATTATTATTATTATTTTGTAAATCGTAGAAATTTGGATTTCATTTGATAGTTCTTTATAGTGGAATGTAACTTTTTGGAGATAGTTATCCTTTTGTATTTGCTTGTTTTGTGTTGTACAATACCGATTCTATTCCGGATGAATAATTTGTTAATGATATTCGATGAGCAATCGAATTTCCTTACTATTAAAAACAATAAAGTTCCGACAAATGTTCTAAAATTTAATAACAGTACCTAGGATACTGATTATCTTTCTGTTCGAAGCACTCCTACACTTCCCTCAAAGTCCAAAATTAAACCTCCTCGAAATATTCTTTGAAATTTTTGTACTAAATTTTGAGCTTTTAGTTCCTCTGCTGTTCCGTAACAAACTCAATCCAATAAATGGATTAAATGCTCGTGTTTGAAGTTACTGGCCGAGATTCAATTCCCCATTTCATTGTTCATCTGCTTTGCACGTATCTTTTCACTTATTTCGAATTATATATATATGTATGAAGCTTTTTGTTTCAAAAATTACTCTTCTTTAAATTGCTATTTTTCATTTTTTAATAATTTTCTTTTACGTTTTTTTGTTTTTGTTTTGCTTATATATCTTTATAATGTTGAAGCAATATTTGCGTACAGCATTTAGAATTTTTGAATTGTTGATTCAGAAATCTATGAATACAAACAACACGGAATTCTTACTGTATACGGAACGAACAATGGGCTCTGGTTGTTTTTTTTTAAATATTCATTAGTGGATTTTGTACAAAATTTTAATTGCATAGCAGAGGGTTTAATCTTTTTTGCTTTTTCCCACTGTGCGTGTGCCAAGATTTCTGCTTTGCATAGTTCTATGCATATTACAAGACATAATGTAATATGCGTAATGAAACAGTCTCTATGTTTCTGACTATTTATTACTGCCCATAAATTTTTAGGAGATGTTATATTTATTCATTTTCTTGTTCCCATTAAGAAAGTAAATTAAAATATTTTTATTAAATTTTTGTTGAGTTTTATTTTTAATATTTACCCGGACGATAAACGGATTCTCCAGCTAGTATATAAATAAACTTGAAACATTAATCGAAAACAAACAGCACCGAAAACTAACGATTAATATTTTTAAGATAATGAATATTTTTAAGAACATTTTTTTTCATTAGAAAATATATGCAATTTTTTTCACGTTGTTTTTATACTCTAAATTATTGAATAAGATCTCTATCTGGGGTTATAAAGTCTTAAAAATTTTCTTTGTATTATGTAAAATTCCTCTAAAATCATGCTAACTACGTTTGTTTTTGAGCATTTGACTATTCAGTATTGAGAAATTCTGCGGTGTCATCATTATTTCCTATTAAATATTTTTAGAATTTCATGTACATACAGTACCAGTGTATTTTAAAGAAATATTATTTCCTTAATGTATTTCAAGAAGCATAGAGCTCACTTCCTTTTATGAAGAGCCTTGTCAAAAGTAAAATATTTATAGGAAAAGATCTTTTATATTCATTTCTTTTCATATATTCCAAAACTCTTATCTTAAATGGGTTATCAAGAAGTTGTTTTGAAAATACTCGTAAACCAATAAAATAACTCTGAATAGCTATTTCACTCAGACTGTTTAACTAAGCGATATAATAAAAATTAAAAACATGCATTTTTACGACAAATGCATTGTTTTTATCTTATTGATTATTTTTGTGAGCTTATCGACATTTTTTTTTTTTCCTTATACAAAAATAAATGCAGAGTTTAATTTCGAATTATCATACAAAAGTTGATATTCAAAGCCAATTTTAGTCTTAAATTATTACATTTTTAAATTTTGATTAAAACATAAGTTACAGTCCTTTAACTTTACTTTAAGAGTTTTCATCAATGGAAATTATTGATTAAACTTTACAATGAAGCATATTTAATTCTTAACTTTTATAAGACTTTTAAGACATCCTAATTTTTTTTTAGAGAAATGGGCTGCAAAAGGTGAAGAATCTGTCTTACATTTAAACGGCTAATTAACTGAGGAAATAGAGCTTTATAATTGATTTCTTCTAAAATACAACATTTTTAGTACATTTTTTAAGAAATGCATCACACAATTATTTAATTTCAAAAATATAATGAAATATAGTCATTAAATACGCATGTGTTTGTGTACCCAATATTTATCTATTTATTTTTGCTCAACTTATTCCTTGATGATGATTTCCTTCCATATATTTCTGTTTAACTAGAAAATCAAGTGAGTATATTCGCCTTATCTGAGTTTAATTTTTCTTAAAGTTTGAGTCAATAATTTATTTAAATTATTTAAGGGGCCACAAAACGTAAAATAATCAATTTTTGGTGGAAAAATTTTAAAAAAATTTAATGTCTTTTCATTTTGATTATATGCATTCCCCCCCCCCAGAATTAATGTTTTTTGTATTCAAATGTTCAGTGAAATTCAATTAAAAGCCATATTATTTTAAAATGTTTTTATTACAACATAAAAGAAATCAGCCATAGTCTTTTAATTATTGTAAAAATTTATGAAACTAATCACGACTGAAATACTTTTTGGAATTCTTTATTTTCAGGGGAAAAAAATTCTTCGCAAAGTTCACCCTACTCCTCTATTAATAATTCAGTAAAAACTTACATATGAAATTCTTTATTTTATTTTTAAATATGAGTAATAAATACATATGAAAAAAAAAGTGGCAAAAATTTTGATAACTCAAGTAGTTACAGTTTTTTTTTTTTCCCCAAAAAAATATTCAGTGTATGAGATAAAAAAATATTGATGATTTTTTTTCTACCAAATTTGAAGAAGATCGTACAACAATTAGAGATAATAGCATTTTGAGACCAGAGTTCCCTTAAATGTTTTGAACTTTTTGCATACCCTTTCGCGTCATTTTACTCTTGTTCATTCTCAACGGTACTGCAGTAAAGTTATAATCTTAACCGGATTTGATTTTATCAATTTTTTTTTTCCAGTTTTACTTCTATTTTTGTCATGTACTTTTATCTTGTGGACTTTTATCATCAGTGATTAGCGTAAGGTTCAGTTATTTTAACCAGAGCAGAAAGTTATATATAGCTGAATGAATATTTTATCTTCTTGAACTCAAAGACCTTTGTCCTGTAGGACATCTAGCGATTTCCCTTTTTGTGAATGATGAATATTAAGTATAAAATGTTTTTAGACTTCAGCACTTTCAGAAATATCTTAAGTGATAGTTAAAATAATTGCTTTCTTTTATTTAAAAATATTTAGATGAAATTCATTATCGAATAAGAAGTAGGAACAACATTGTGTAATTGAGGATGTAAAATTTTTTAAGATGAAAAGCTCGTTAAGAAAGTGATAGTGTTAAAACGACGTGTCACTGAAAGTAATGCAACTCTTCGAAACTTGAGACATTTGGCCAGTTGCCAAAATAATTATGTAGAGCATTTAGTTTAGATTGAATGTGATAGCTCCTGTGAAATTGTTCCCATTTGAAAAAAATGGGTTCCTTTACACAACTAAATATCGAAATATTTTTTCTGTAAACAGGGAAGAATATTTATATATATATTTTTTTAAAAATATTTTTTTTTCTTAATAACTTGAATAGAGTCAAGAATGATCAAACTCATTCGGGTATATCATCTTTTCAATTAGAAATCCGGTAGAATTGTAATTAATTTAAAAATGCCTTGAAATTCAAGAATATTTCTTAAAGGTTTATTTTTATATGTTTTGTGTTTAAATTATATTTCTTCCCACACAAAATAGCAATAAGATTTTAAAAAGTAGTAAGACCAAAATTTTTAAATAAAGAAAAATTTAATATTTTTTTTCTAAATAGAAATACATGCTGATACAAAATCTTAAGCTTTCAGTAACAGGACTTTTCAATAAGCGAATAAAAAAAGAATTAAGTAATGAACTCCTGTTTTTTGAAGTTGCTCTCTAACAATTCACAGAACCAATTACTTGTATTGAAATTATTGCATTTTTCAGCTAAGGTAAATTTTAGCTTTTCTGAGTTTTATAAGCAAGTAAAATAGTTTTTCCCCCTGTCTTTTCATTGCAATATTCAGTGAAAACGAGCGTGTAAAATTTAATAATCTAATTAAATTAAGTAATTTTAATTACACACACATATATATACGGCTTATTTAAGAGAAATTTTTTTTGTAAAATGCAAAAGTTTGTAAAACATATATTTAATGGGTTTTCTTCTACTCACATTATCTGAGTCAAAACTTTCGTAGATATTCGTTCTCTTGTATCTTGTAAACTTAAATATAGCATGAGAATTCTAGTATATTTAAAGTAAAAATGCATGTAATTGAAGAGAATAAAAAAAATATACCAATATTACATTACTGACAATTGTAGTCTTAATTTTATTCACCAGTCGTTTATTTTTTACTTTACTAAATATTTTCCTCAAATTAGGAATTCTGAGATAATTCGCTTTCCTTAAAAGATATATATTGTGTATTTTACGTAATGATTAGAATCCTCCCAAATTAAAAGATTTTTCTTTGTTACGTTATCAAGGAAAATCTATTCATATGAATAGCTTCCGATACCTACCGACTGTAGATATCATTCGGAATTCCTAATTTCTATTTTTTTTCACATTTAAGACAGGAGAAATCTGGTCATTTAAGAGATGCTATGGAATTCTGTGAAGTACAAGGGCTGCTCAGAAATCATGGTAGGAAAAGGAAGGATGGTTCAAGCATAGGAATGGGGTAACATTCACTATAGTATTGTCCAGTGATCGTCCCTCCCTTTTTTTTTAATGAGAAATTCTTAAATATGGCAACCTTCTCATCTAAAAAAATCTTCGCAATCCCATCTCCGGCCGACGGGACTATCTTCCCCTTCTTTGCGCAGCCGCTGTAGACCAGTGGTTCTGGTCGCGCCGACGTGGCTTTCGTTTCATCGTGAATTCGCACCTGATGTGACGGAAGACCCGCAGTGTAGTGGGCTGATGCACGTTAAATTAATCGAGGTTCTTTCTTTTGTTGACGTGGTGGGGAAATTTGAAGAGGGATATGCCAACTCAGGTGTTGTCCTCGTCGAGCTATTGGCAATGGGCTAGGATTCAAAAATACGAGATCTGTTGCCAATAGCTCTCGCATTGTTTCTAATCGCGACGTTAATAAAACAATCAATCTCTTTCTTTGCAGTTGATTCACCATTCGGTGACAGTGGTTTTCGACCCCTTAGAAAGAGAGAGCTGTTTGTTGACCTTGGATTCCGGCCGCTGTTTCGAACCCTGGACCAATGGGTCTGAAGAAGAAAGTTTACCGGTCATTTCTTGTTGCGCCTTTACCAACCAAGATAAGAAAGACATCTCTCTTCGGCAAGTTATTAAGGAGTATTAACTTCTGGCGTTGTTGCTGAAGAGAACTTCTGCAATCAGAAGCAACACATTCTTTTGATCATTGCTTGGTTTCCGATGTATAAGGATGAATCCAGTCTCATCGAAAGTAATAACTCGATGTAAAAGGACGACGGCAATTCGACGGGGTAGTGGTGAAATTTTGATTGGGTAGCAAATGTGTGTGTGGCTGCCCCCAAAATTAACCTACGAACTTATGTTTTGATGATAAATTCAGGTCTCATCGATGGGAAAAGCTTAGATCAAAAATAGACTCTTCTTGATTTTTGAGTTCTTAGTTAATCTGATTTGGTTTCATAAACATTTTATATTACACAGTACTGTCTGGGGAAAATTGGACCAGTAATTTTAGAATCAACTGGAAAAACTGTCTTAAGCCAGTTTCAGTATTTAAATATGTTATATTGCTTATTTTTACTATTTTACTTTCTTAGATTTTGATAGAAGTTGCATTTTTTTCCGAGTGTGTTTTTTTGTTAACTTTTTTGGCCTTCATTTATAATACTGTTTATTCCTGATTTTTGGCAATTTTTTTAACTTTCTTACTTTTATGTTTTGCCAATTTTTAAAGATTATTTCTAAATGGGTTGTGAATTTTACTTATTCTTTAAGTAATTAGAACTGATGTTTACTCTGTAATAATAAGATCTTATGTTTTTACTATTCTAAATTTTGTTTACCTTCTAAATATCCTTTTTTTTTTTAAAGAAAAAAATAAGGTTTCTTTTCTCTTTTTTAACTTTTAATAATATTTTTACTATTTTTTTAATTCAATATTTGTTTTTTTTTACTCCTTTTTGTTAATTCTTGTTTCGGTTATTTCTTTATGTGTGTGTATATATATATATATATATTACCACATAAATTCTAAATCTTGAGTGAACACACACGTGGAAAAACTTGGACGCATTAGAGGCATAAGTAGGAAATATAGCGCTTATGTAGATCAGCAGCATAAATAGAAAGCGCTTGAAACAACAGTTACTCTACACTTTTAAAATAACAGTCAGCTCACTAGTTTGCACAAATCTCCACATTAACATTTCAAACAGCAACACAGAAATTCACAATAAATCTCTCATTTTCAAGTAACTTTTTCAAAACTTTCAATAGCTACTTTTCAAATTCAAATACATTTTAATAAACTGTTAAATTTTTGTTTTAAATTATCTTAAACAAATTTATTTTCAACATTAATTAATTTTAATTGCACTGGGTACAAGGAGAATAGCAATGTCGAACATCAGATGGGAGATAAAAGCCCAGCAGGGCTAAGAGCTCCCTACAATCGCTACGTACAGACTCCGACAGCTTTCGGCAGATACATGCTGCTTCCCGGCTGATTCACTTGGCACCATTATCTTATAAGCAGATCCACTTATCCAATGCCGATAGATCCAAATATAGATTCTACTCAGATTTCGCACTTCTCCGTATTTATAACTGTTCTGAACATGTGGGACATCACAGGAAAAATTCAGAAAATATCCATAACTTTCACCCTAATCGAGATATCGTCAAGATTTCTTGTATATATATATATATATATATATATACATATTATTATTACATACATATACATATACATATATGCTGCACATGCGGAGTGCACATAAAAACATTTTCTTTATAATTTCATTCATAGAATTGTCCTTGAAGCCTAAGATAATGGAGCTGCTGTAATAATATCTTTGTAATTGTTAAGGATTCGTAAGGTTCGTTGAATCTTTTTTTGATATGAATTGGCTATAATTAATTCTTTATATTATGGATATATTTCACACTAATTAACATAAAACGCGAAATTTCTTCTTTCCTCTTATAACAAGGTCTTGTATCGCTTTGATACTTAAATATCGTAAAACTCTCATTGAAATTTGACGTAATATCATTTATTTAATAGTGAAATGAGCTTTGGGTGTGATTTAGATATTTTATGACAGCAATTTATTAGATTTTCCTAAAGTAAGGAGTTGTATCAGTCAATCCCTGCAATATGTTAATGTTAATTTGCTGAAAATTACCAGAAAAATCATCCTTAAAAAAATTTCCTTGTACTAACGATTTAATATTTAATTAAATGATGGGAGCGTCTCTCATCTCGAAATGATATTTCTTTCCTTTGTCGTATTTCATCAATCGTTCATTTTTTCGAAATAATAAAATTACCAGAAAAGGTATTTCTTTTCTCGCATCTCCAGACACGAATAATTTGATAAAAAAATTTTTAGATTGTTATGAGAAGATTCTTTCTATATTTCCATTCACACACCTTTAAATTGATTGATTAGAAAAAAAAAACATCCAATAACACTGTCATTAAACTTTCTAGTGTTCAGTCATAAAAGGCGTTAACAAATATGAAATGTATCCTTTCTTTATAAATGTTTCAATGAGGAATTTCATTAGTTTATTTGGATTACTTAACTAATTTTTAATGTGAGGGTCATGATAAATTTGATTCAAAGTTGAATTGGCACGAATATTTTGCATAATATTTACAACAGTATTAAACGTTTATTCAAATTCTAACTGTGCAAAGACTTTAAATAGTATGGATCAGCACTTCGAGGTAAAATTTGTCGAAACATTCAGATCTTTAATTTCATAATTATTGCTTGAAATTATTTGCTATAATGTTGGTACGTATTCGACATAATGATTTCATATTTACCCATAAAAACAAAAATATCCGGTTTTCCGAAAAATATCCAGTTTTCTTCACCATGTTCAATATATTTTGAACGGGTACGTTTAAAATACATGTACTGATTTCATCTTACAACAATGACTTGATAAATTCAAGTGGAATTAATAGTATATTGAGCAATATGCCAGATTTTGTGCATGCAAGTATCACTTTAAACTCATTTCTGTCTCTTCTATTCTCATTTTCTATTTCTAATCTCTTGATAAAATTCATAATACGTGTTTTTAATCATACACTGCGAAAAATGGGTATTCAAAAGTGAGTACAACGTACTCACTTTTGAATACTTCACATACTCAAAATGGCTCCGTTCCCAACGTATTCATATTTAAGACTCGCACGTACTCATTTTTAGTAACAGGTACGTACTCAAAATGGAAACTTCACGTACTCATTTTAAGAAACAAGGTACGTACTCGAAATGGAAAATTCACATACTCATTTTTGAAGATATTTCTGTATCAATTAGGAGTGTGGAATGGAAAAAGTAGTGTCATGTATTTATTTCTGAATCTGTTCCTGCATCAAAAATGAGAATCAAACAATCAAGTATGTTTCGAATTTATCTTCGATACTGTTGTTGAATCGAATATGAATTTTAAACAAAAAAATATATATCAACTTAAATTTTAAGGGAGTTAAATAAGAGCTCCTTCATTTGCTAGTATCATTTTCTTCATCTTACATATTATTTAACATACATTTTATGAAGTTTTTGTTACAAAACTTCCGATTCAAAATTCTTGCGTTTACTGTGACAAAACTGTTACTTTTAGAAACAAAAATACAACTGTTACGTGATCATAAACTGTACTTTGAACTTATACCTCAAATTTAAATCAATTCGAGTGGTTTAATAAATTTTTGATTAATGAAAATGCACTCGATTCAAGAATTAAATTCTTTTCAAAACAAATGTGTAAGAAATCTGAGCTATCAATCCCAGAAGCAAACCACACATTCACAAAAATAGTTTTAATTTAGAGGGCTTTAGAACTATTAGCTAAGGGACAATTAACATGAACGAGTGCGTATCATAATGAAAAAGGAAGATAAAAGTGCAAGAGTAGGTGGGTATATACTTGCGCGCAAAAGCGTTCTCAAACGACTTTCCAAGACCATCTTTGAAGATAACCTTGGCTTGGCTCGCATATGTATTCAGCGTATACATTTGCAAACCGAAGCGCCCGCAAACGGTTCGGCTCTCTGATGTATACTTGTCAAATAAACTGCTTATTGGCCTTTTGTAGCAATCCACCTTCTGTAGACTTTTTGGCAAACACAAAAGAAATTCAAGTTCAGATTGGGACGACATCGTTATTCTTTCTTTTCGCAAGCATCCAGGTTTCATCAGTATCTTGTCTTGTGGCTTAGGGGATTCGCCATTTCACATGAGTCATTGGACATTTGATGGGACAATGATTTTATCGAGCGGTTTACGAGCACCTTGCGTGCCGTTCGACTCGCAAGCGTACTCATATCTTCGCACAGAACAACTGCTTGCAAACCACTCGCAAAAAACCATATCTTGTCAGTTTTTTGACGGACACAAAAGGGGCTCGCAGTTAAGATTGGGAAGGCGGTGTGAGAAGTTCGTTGGTTTTCTTTCAACTCGCGAGTCTTCAAGCTCCGTCTTTTGATCATGGCTGCTTGTAATTCGCGATTTTTTTTTTTTTTTTTTCTTTTCCTAATGTTCGCTGAAAGTTCGTTGTGAAAATAATTTAAATAGACGGCAGGTATATATATATATATACGTATCTTAGTAATCAACAATTACATGAGAATGTAGTAAAGTATATTTGCTGAACTCCTCTGATTGTCACACTAATGTTGAATACCGTGCATAAGTATTAAATTTTAAGTATATCTTTAAAAGAATTAAAAGTATGAGTAACTTTTCAAAAGAACAGGCTCAAGACGAAATTTCAGTATATTAAATGCTCGAAATGTTGCATAAAGTCGATAATTTACAAAAAAAAAAAAAAAATGCTTAAAATTACTGCGTTGAGTTTTGTCTATCAAGTTTACATGGTAAAATTTGATCTAATTCAAAGAAGGTGAAGAAAACAAACAAAAATACAAAATAAATCGTATATTTTTAATAAATAAAAACACTGAAGAAATAATGAGACTTTGTACAAGAGTTTAATTTTCTCAACTTTTCATTTAGTGAAACCAAACAGAATTTTGATAAATTCAAAAATAAGCCGTAGATCCATTCTCATTTCATACAGCTTCAGACATCCTTTAAATATCCATTATACTTGGAAAAGTAGTAGTAGTGCATCTTATAGATATAAAAAAGCTATAGTTGTAACCGATTATTAACACATGGATCAATAAGTCCCGAGACTGTGCGGTCGTTTTTTTTTGCGATTTCCTCCTTCAAACGCACCAGCAAGTCAATATAATAATCACTGTTGATGGATTTACCTTTTTCGAGGGAGTCAATGAAAATCACGCCATGCGTATCCCAAAAAACTGTCGCCATGACTTTGCCAGCTGACTGCTGCGTTTTCGGACGCTTCGGACGGCTTTCGCCAGCTGTGCGCCACTCAGATGACTGCCGCTTCGACTCTGGAGTGTAGTGATGTATCCATGTTTCGTCCATGGTCACGTCACGATCTTTTTTGTTGCGAGTAAATAGCGATAAACAGCTTTCTGAATCATCGACTCGTTGCTGTTTTTGTTCCATCGAAAGCAATCGCGGCACCCACTTAGAAAAAACCTTTTTCATGCTCAATTTTTCATGAAGGATAGTAAATACACTTCCATATGATATCTGTGTCATCTCAGCCATCTCACGGAGCTTCACTTTACGATCTTTCATTATAATTTTTGTCACTTCACTCACATTTTCCGGTGTAACGGCTTCCACAGGTCTACCCGAGCGTTCCGCGTCATTTGTGTCGGTACGACCACGTTTAAACTCGGCAAACCACCGACAAATCGTTGCTTTTGATGGACAAGAGTCCGGGTAACATTTTTCGATCCATTGTTTCGCTTGCACGGTGTTTTTACCCATTAAAAAACAATGTTTTATCAGAACACGAAACTCGGTTTTTTCCATTTTTTAAACAAACTACAAAACGACTTTACTCCAACCTCGATAACTCAGCTGTTTCTGGTCCGATCGACTTAAAATTTTGACACGTTTCAAGCAAAGGTTAGTACTCTAGAAAGACCTGGTTACTGGTTTACTACGAGCACCATCTCTGGGTTAGTCTCGGAACTTATTGATCCATGTGTTAAATATTATATAATTAACACATCATATCATATGTAAACATTGAGTCAAAAAATATTGCATCATAAAAAAAAACAATTTAAAACTTCTTTTAAGCTTGTCTACCACTTAAAACTTGAACAAATGACTGGTAGTACTATATTGCTTGCCGTCCAAGAGTTTAGTTAAGATTTAATTAAATTGAGACATTGATAAGCCTTTGAATTTAAGTGTTCATAGTTCTGATTAGAGTTGATTTTCTTACAACAAGTAAAAAAATCTGAGCATTAAACATTCAACAAAGTTGGTCATTTATTTAAGAAAATGATTTTTTTTTTTTGCTAATTAATATTTATCTACAATCAAGAGACAAGATCCAATGCAAAAAACACAAAAAGTCTTTCACAATATTCTGTTCAGTGAGACATTGAACATTCATGAACTTTAAAAATTTATGTTATTTAGGTTTTTCTTTTAAAACTATTGGCGTATAAGCGTTTGAAAATCATGTGAGAAATTTTGATTGTTTAGAAAATCACAGTGAGTGAAGTAAGCAAAGGCCTTGAGCTCCATGCATAGTTTAAACAAAAGACAGGTGTCAACTTTCATCTGTTTCTACAGAAATAAATTTATTATTTAAATGAAAAGAGAATTCGTGGCCTGTTTAAATTGTTCTGAATGCTAGTAATGAATATCATTAGAATTAGGTTTTCAATTCAAATATTTTTGGTCTATTACCCCTTTCTCGGAAAAAAAAAATACTCACCACTTTTTTTTTTTTTTTTTTTTTTTTAACTTTCTGAAGAAGAAGTACCGATTCCTGTTCTTGAAATCAATAATGTATAGAAGGGAGTTTTCAATATTTAATAAATGTTAAAAAAAAAAAGAGTTTCGAAAGTGAGAAAAATATAGTAATCATGTAGATACATACTTTTTTTCATTCTTTCCGCAGCTTTTCATCCCATATATTTCAAAACAATGTTTTAGCGTTGAGAAGAAAAGTAGAAAATTTTTAGGATTAACATTACGCTCAAAAATTCGAGGTGGCATGTTAGCTGGAGCTTTAATATTGTCACCACTCGTTCAAACTTTTTAAATATAAGCTTTGTTGATAGAACTGAAACATACGCACACATATTGTGGCGCATCCTGTGACTCGTTCGTGTACTTGTCAAAAACGTTTGGAAACAAAGCTATAAAATACCAATACCTACTTTTAATACAGACTAATCTTTCTTGAAAGATATTTTAAATGGTTTACTGAAACACCAGTTCAATAATTTTTAATATTAAGATTTTCAGCTCGTTCTTGTGAGTGTTACCGAGGGGGATGGTAGTTGGTCCTCAATACCCCCTTAGACTTCTTCAACGCCAATTAGTGAGTGACACCGATGCCGTTTGGAAGCACTGATCTGGAGTTGTGTTTATTCAAAGTTTACAAATTTTTTAGTCATGCTAATCCTTTGAACACGAGTAAAAGCTTTTAAATAGTCTTCCAGTCCGTTTTACTAACAAGTGTTGATTATTTTTATTACTTAAGGACAATTCATCCTTATATTTCGGAATCATTTCAACAAAATTGGCTTACCTGTAGATATCTTTCGATCATATTTGAGGTGATTGATCATAAGCAACATTATCATCAATAGTTGCACTGATTTATACAGTCAAAAATTATTCTAAAGACCATCTCTCTCTCTCTCTCTCCTCTCTTTCTCACTAAATTTGGAATGTCTTTGAACCAAATCGTATATAAAACAATAAGATATTTATTGCAGGCGTTTAATATAAGAGGAATAATAAATTACAAAATGGAGGAGAAAATTTTTATTATATAAAATAATTATTGGTGAATTATGTTATGCTTATTCAAATAATTTAGTGTGTTCATAAAGATGTAACAGATTGAGTTGTATTTAGTTTATTTTATTATCAACAGAACCGTCCGCGTCTTCTTGAATCAAAGTGAAAAGGGCAATCGAAACTATCGAGGGATGCTCTGGCAAAAGCACTTAAGGCTGAGTTTATTGTTCTGGGTTGCTGGAATGGAATGCTTCTTCTTCTCAACAAAGGAGGAAAAGTCTTGGGTTCAAGACCAGTTTGATGTCTAAGGAGTTCCATTTCAAGCCTTGATTTAGCTAAAAAAATAAACATAACCAGTTTTATTATTTTCGATATGATAAGACTTGGTAAGTGATTGAATTGTACAACCATCATGGGAATGAAATGGCATCTAGTGTTTTTAAAGGTGCAACTTATAAGATATTGAAATGATAATATTATACACATTTAAGTCCTTAAAACATCTAATATTATACACATCTAAGTCCATTTACAACAGTTATATGTTTAAATTTTATTTCCAAAGAATATTAGACTTCTAATTTTTAAAGGAGAATTGTTTAACATACTGCCAATCATGGTATTAGAAGTACAAATAGCTTTCGTGTACTTCTGACTATTTCAGTTTCCGATAGGAAATATTTATAAAATAATGAAAGGTTAAAAACTTATTTAAATCACTTTGAAGTTTCAAAGGTTAACAAATATATTAGTGTCCAAATGTTAAGCATAATTCGTATAAAATATGAAAAAAATGGCAGTAAATATTGGTAAATTTGTTTAAAAAAACATGTAGCATCACTGTTGAACTTGAAGTCTTATTCTTTAAGTAAATTTTTTCAGACGATATCACCTTGAGCAATGCACCTGCGCTCGTTTACTCGGCATAATTATTTCAGACAAGTTTCGTGTTATTCATGAACGAATGAATTCTGTTAACGATGCAGCAGAACGAAAGAGGCCACAATGACGATAATTATATATGTTTGCTAACTGAAGAATTGTTGGAATGCTAGAATATGGGCAATTGCAAACCGAAGGGCCTCGAATTCTGAATGTATATCAGTGTGAGATCTTAAGATTGTGGCAGAGGTTTCGAAGTGCAGACGATGTTAGCCGACGACCTGTACCAGGTTGGCCAAGAGTCACAATCGTTCATTGAGATCGATATCTGGCAATAATTGCTTGACGTTAGAGAGGCAGTGCCAGAGATCTGGGTTCAGTGCTCACGGCAGCAACAGGAGTACCAGTTTCCAGACAAACTGCGTACAGGAGACTCAATCATGTTGGTCTCTATGTCAGACGGAATAATTTGCACTTCAGTCACATCTGCACATAAAAATGCTCATTTAAACCGAAGTTTGAATTATAAGTACTGGAGTTCGGGACAGTGGGCCAATGTAAAGTTCAGTGACGAATCTCGCACTTTAGTCTGATCATTGATTCTCATTGGTTAACTATATGGAGAGAACGTTGAACTCATTTTCACCCGGGAAACATCACAGAAAGACATGGCTTTCCCTCAAAAGGAATTACGGTGTGGGTAGGCATCATGTTGGACGGATGAACAAACTTCTTTGAGACGAGACACGTGACTGCTAAAATATACAGAGATAAAGTTAGTGAGCCTCTTGTTCACCTGTTCCGAGATTCTTCATGTTTACAAATGATAACGTTCCTTATCCCTGTGTGAGCCTTATTGACGACTTCCTTTGAACGGAAAAATATCTAACGCTTGCTATTGTTTGTTTACTTACCTGATCTGAACCCTGTCGAGAATGTGTAGGATGTGCTCAGGAAAAAACTTGCAGCCGTTCAGCACCCGCAAAGCTCCGTTCCAGAACAGATTTGTCACCCATTGAAAACATCTGGTTATGGGTTGCTGATATATATCCCGCCGCCCCTCTCCAGTTAATGCGGTTGAGGAAGTGTGGCATAGACTTGAAGCAGCATGGAATGAGTTGCTCGTTTCTGTCATCCAAGCCCAGTTCGACTTCATATCTAACTGGTAAGAGCCATTTTAGCTACCAGGGGTGGTAACTGTTTCTACTAATTTCGCACCCCCGTAACCCCCCAAATTACTTGCAAATTTAATCATTTTGTCTTCATGTCATACTGTTTACGTACAATAAATAACTTTTTTGTATTTGCTTTCCTTCACGGTGTTGCAATGTTGCAATTTTAATGACCAGCAGTATATATATATATATATGTGTGTGTGTGTGTGTGTGTGTGTGTGTGTGTGTATTATGCAAACCTGAAAGTTCTGTTCGCTAGTGAAGTGAAAGAAAATAATACATTTTTCGTACATTTAATAATATTTATTGCACAATAATATTTCCGTCGTTACTAGGATTCCTATATAAACATTCCAGATGGGTGCCTCGTGAGTTAAGGGAGAAAAATTTGTTTAATCGAATCGTCATATGCGCATCTCCGTTTGTTCGAAACAAAAACAAACCCATTTTGGACTGGGTGATAACTGGTGATGGAAAATGAATTACTTTTGAATACATCGTAAGGAAAAGAGCATAAGAGAAAGCTGTGCATATGGTGGAACGTCCAAGAACCAATACATTTCGAGCTTTTGAAACTTAACGAAAAGCTGGATTCGGAGAGAACGGATAGTTTAAACAAAGCACTGAAAGAAAAGAGGCTGGCGATGTTCAGTATGATGTGTATTATACTACATCATGATAATGCCAAACCATAAGCTGCTTTGGCGGTTCGTCGAAAATTCACAAAGTTAAGCCGGAAATTTCTGTCGCATCCATCATACTCATCAAATCAAGCACCTTCTAATAATGTATTGTTTATCTTCCTGTAAATTTTCTTAAAAAAATTCATAACAAGCATACGTCAGCCTAGCAGCACCTGAGTTCGTCTCTAAAGACAAAGCATTTTTCAAAAATGGTACTTATAAATTACCATCATGCTGTCAAGAATTCATAAATAACGACGGAAAATATATTATACAATAATTATTATTAAATGTATGAAAAATTTATTGTTTCTTTTCACTTCACAAACGGGCAAAACTTTCCAGTATATATATATATATAATGTCTAAAACATAGCGAATTTTCTATTTTATTATTAATTAAATATTTTAATAACGTATTAGATAATCAATCTAACATATAATATCATACATATTTCGACAAAAATAACTTCAAAACCTATTATTTCAGCAATTTATTTAGTTTTACTATAATCCCAACCATGTGTCTGTACAAGTAATTATTTGTAATGTTTTTAATAATTTTTTTCTTTATAAAGTCATACTTTATAATTTAGTCATGTAAATAATTTATTTTGTTAATTACTATCAATTTATATTTCGAATGGCTTTTATTCGTAACTAGAACAAGGTTATAATTTTAAACATTCAATTTTTTTAAGGCATAGTTACCTTTTCTGACGGTTACGTCTTGCCCGTGGATGACATGATTTCCGTGCAAAACCACCTTGTCTACAGGATCGTAATCATCAAATTCAACAAATGCAAATCCTCTCATAGTATTCGTGTTTCTATCCACCATGATGTCGATCTTCTTGACTCTTCCAAAACTCCCAAAATACTCTCTTAATTCTGATTCCTGCACCTCTTGGCGAAGGCCACCGACAAATATCTTGTTCACTGTTAAAAGACCATCAAAAATCTCGAAAAACTCCCTCGGCACCGCTCGCTTGGTTGTCACCTGGAAAAGGCAAGAAATGTAGTAAGAGAAACAAAGATGACAATATATCAATGTATAATTAATTTTGGTCTTTCTTTACAGTTAGAAAATTTAAATTGGCACATAATTTATATTGTCGCCAACTGGTGACTTTTTTTTTATTTAACGAGTTTTGACTGGGACTTATATATATTGCCACAAAGCTTACAAGCACCGATGGTGCAGAGGTAAAGCGTTCATCTACGGAACAAGAGTTTCCGTGTTCAAAACGCAGTGCTGAAAACATGAAAGTTGCACATTAAGGTTTTGTTTAATTATTCTCTTCTTTTATTTCTGTAACCTCTTCGCCAGATTATTATTTACGTTTCCAGAACAGTGTTCTGGAATATTTTTTTTGTAATCTATAAGCCCATGTGTTCTCAAACAAGTGTAACTGTTCTTAGTCTTCTAATAAATCTCGTTATTCACTTCTCTATTGTGCTCAATTCAACCTGCATCGATATCTACCGGACAATATTTCTGGACACCTTGTTATGTTTAAGAAGTCTCTTGATTAAATAGGTTTTGGCATCTCTTTTGGCGCTTCTCAAACAAATTCACCAACAGGAAAAAAAAAGTCGCTTGATGAAACATATTTTAGGATATCTTTTGGTTTCCAACTTAAAAAAAAACTCATCAATGGGAGATCTCATAATATGATGTCTGTTACAGCAAATTTGTATGACGTTCAGTTTAGTAAAACTAGCTATCAAGCTATTACGTAATTGATTAATAAAGTCTAATGCACTTCATATTTCCTCAATATTACTTGTGCTAAATTTTGAGGTTTCAGAAGTGAATATGTGTGTAACATATCCATTTTCTTCCGAGAGTTTCAAATAATTTTAATTATGTTAGAGTTGATTAATTTCTTCTTTGCTATGGATATTGACGATGCATAATAACTTGTGAATTCAGATTTAACGATATTGGAAATTATTTTGACATGAAGCACATGTAATTCTTATTCCAGTACATTGTGCAATTAAAACTTTATAAAATGATTTTTGAAGAAAGCAAAAAAGAATAAAGATACAATTAAGTAGTAATGCTGTAACGATTTATAATAAACTTTGGATTAAAAATTATATCAATATGTAAGATAAATAAACAAAAATGAGTGTTTTAATAAGAAATCTGCTTCACATTCAATACAATTTTAAAGGAAAAATACTATATTTATTTTAAAAAAAGACTTTTGGATTCAGAAATGATTCTTTCAGCAAAAGAAAACAATCAAAATAAAAGATATTGAGGGTATATCGACTTATTTGTTGAGCGTATTGATAATTTATTAGCCCATTGTTGTTGTAGTTTTCGAATAATTTTGTTTGAATCATTTATAGTTGACTTTCAACCATATTTTTCAAATGAAGATAATGAAAGCGTGGAACGCTTAAATATTCCGAGTTTTAAAACTCATTTACATAATAATTTTTTTTAAAAAAAATTTCATTTTGAACAAATTTTTAAAAATATTTTTCAAATGAATATGCACGATCAGTATTCATTAGAAATATTAAGAAAAATTGATTCAAAAAGGTTCAATACAGCATCACACATTTTAAGCAAATAACATAAAATGAGATCTAAAATAATTCGAGATAAAAAAAGAAAACCAACGTTTTTATATGGTGGTAAAGTTTATTAAAGAAAGTTATTGAAATATTAGTTAAAACTGGTAGCAAATATCTAAGTATTGCATTCTTAGGCAAGTAAGAACGGTTCCCAAAATTTCAGAGCTCTAGCTTGATAGAAAGTTGGTTAAATTAACGATAGAAAATTTGATGACACACTGATACACACACACACACAGAAACACACACCAAGTGAAATACATAAAAACGTTAAAAGTAACTAAAATTAATTAATTCATCCGGTAAATTAAATGGTTGGAATGCAGTTTAACCCAATCACTCTTGGCGACAAGAATTATTTGGCAGTATTTTGCCAAATGTGGCTACCCTGGTCCGTTTTACAGACTTAACGTTCAGTCAAACAAAAAAATCGCCAAGTTTGTTGCCAATTTTTGAAATCGAGCCAAGTGGTTGAGATAAACTGCATTATTGAAGAAAACACTAGCTAAAACTTGTCGCAAATGTCTAAATATCGCATTGTTAGGCGAGTGAGAACGATTCCCAAGGTTTAAAAGTTCTAGGTTGATGGGAAGTTGGTTAAATTAACGATCGAAAATTTGATGACACACGCACCAAGTGAAATTCAGAAAAACGTTTTAAAAAAGTTTTAAAAACGAGAACGGCTTACGTCGCAAGTACTGATAGTATGGGGCCGGCTGTTTTGGACCGCATCTACAGCGGAAGAATCTTTAAAAGTGACAAATCCGAACCCCCTCGACCTTCCAGTGTCTCTATTGCGGTGGATGGTGCATCCAGTGATTACTCCAAATTTCTCGAAGTATGCTTTGAGGTCACTCTCAGTAATATCGGAATTGATTCCTCCAACGAAAAGCTTGCGGAATCGTACCTGGAAAAGGGCACATAATTTTTTTCAGATATTAAAATTTCACAAATATACTTACTAGAACCATACGAAACTACTAATTCTTCAGTGAACTTTAGGTTACAACTTTTGCATAAATAATGAAAATTATTAAACTTTAAGAAATGGAATTTTTCAGAGTTTTGCTAGTTATATAAGTTACCCTTCACTATCTATAATTTTAAGGGAGAATTAATCAGTACAACATATACATTGATTTTCTAAAGTTTAGAAACCCAATTTTCGAAAGCGTGTTTAATTTAGGTACCTTGAAATCGCTTCAAATGTAGATGGCACAATACAAATTCCATATATATTACAGCTGATTGCGACGGAATCAGGCAATCGTTGAAGACAACAACGTTCTGAAGGATTTGAGAATGTGCAGTTGAATGCTGACGAAAAGTGTTTATAAGTTTCATAAGATTATTTTCGATGATCTTCGTGTTTTTATGGTTACAAGAAGATGAATTGCAAAAGGCGAGCACTATCTTGTCCGTTGCATTGAAGCAGGACAGTCAATAAAAAATGTCGCTCTTTTCTTAAGCTTTGGTTACTCAAAAGTTTCTCCATTATGTAAATAAGGACGAACAAGACAATCAGTTTGAGATCTGTATTCGGTCAACAAGTATTATCATCTCCTCTTATGATTGGTACAATATCCAATTATCAGGTAATATAATCGATATGAAAGAGAAAAATAATATCAGACAATATAAATTAGAAAATATAAGGTACTGAAGATATAGCAGCCAGTACTGGTAATACAATTAAAGTTAGCCAGTATATGACTCTTACTACTTGGAAAAGGAAGTTAAAAAAATGCTATAACAATGAGCAAGATTTATCGAATAGCCTTTCCTGAGAATCATATTTTCATTATTTGTATGGTTTCCCAGGACACAATTGTTATTACTTTAATCTGGTCGGGTTATCTTTTTATGGGATGGAGGGGTGAAGAAATGTGCTGAAGTGATGATTATGTTAGGTTTTCAAGCATTCTTCAATAACAGTGATCGTTTTTCTCGTACCATTTATGGTTCATACATGAATGAAAATGTTTTTGAAAACGTACGGTTGAAGGTAATAGGGCCCTCGATGGCTACATTATATTCATAAGTGGCTGTAACACCTGTCTGAGAATTTTTTTTTGTTTCATATGTTTATAATATTTAATATATTCTTCTCTTGGTCTTTTTCTCTCTATACACATTTTCCTTTTTTTATCACCTGATCGACATATCAACATGTCATCAAACAGAACTAATCCTCAGTAAATAGAATGAATGTGAAAAACATGGCTTCTTTTTATATTACATTCAGCTTATTCCAAATACAAGCGAAGTTCCATTCATTATTATAAAAAAAGGGTACTTTTCCATTTCGCCGGAGCAAGCGATATAGTCGCCAAAAATGATACAATCGACGCCAAATGGAATATGTGTTTACTGTGTGTTATCGCCAATAAAGTTTGCTTGGCGAGATTAGCGATAGCGAAATGGAAAAGTACATAACAAAGTTATGTCTTTTGACTTAAGTGAATTAAAACTTGGTAAATATAGACTTAATTATCTTAATTATCAAGTGTTTTTTTTTGTTGCAAAATTTTAGATTTGTAAGTGAAAACTTAAATTCTTTTAAAAACTGCAAGAGAAAAGATAATACCAATGCCACTTTTCATTTTTTCAACTTCGTCACAATTATCAGAATTTAAATATGAAATAAGAATGGCCGTAATATCCTTAGGTACCAATATATTCAGGAAAAGTCCATTACTTTCTCCCTTTTTGAGATATCGACAATATTCGGCATTTTTTAGATACACCTTTTTGTCACCAAAGTTACCAAGTTTCACGCCAAGTCGCCAAAAAGGTCACTTAATTCGTCGCTAAGGTTCAGGAGTCTTTGCTTGAGGTTTCCTTGGCATTCGATGAAATCTCTGTAAATGTCTCTCTTCCTTTATAAAAGTAACATAGCAGGAAAGTGTCATCTCAGGTTCGTAACAATTTAAAATCGGCGGTGCTTGCCAGAAATACTCGTGAGGCATTTTTCATACCAAATGTAATTTAGCCAATTGGAGGGAGGGGGAACGACTTTTCGCTAATGAAGAATTTTTGCAGTGTTTTCATACTTTGTCAAAAAGCCGCCATATTTCTAGTTACAGCATGTATTGGTTAACATTAATTTGAAATAGCTTTTTGATGTCTCGCCTCAAAATTCTTAGCAATGACGTCTAAAGATACAGATGACGTGTTGAGTTTTTGATCAGTTATTTACTACTTTTAGAAAGCCTTTTCTTAAAACTTGTCTTTGAATTAACCAAAGATTATAATAAAAGTATGTATTAGTTATTAATTATATAATTAATTCCAATTATTAACTTATTTATAATGTAGTATCCTAATACAATTCAATTAATACTATTCCCCTCCCAGCTTTTCAATAAAATTATTGAAGTCGAAAAAAAAAAGTTTTTAATTTAGTTAATTTATTTTACATTAGTTTCGAGGTAGTTTTATATAAATTACTTGAATAAATTAAAAGGTAAATATTTTGAATAAATTATTTATAGTCATTTGATTTCTTTGCCATATTGTTTTAAAATTTGCTCGTTGAATTAAATATGTTTTCTTTACAATTTTTATATTTAAAAATGCTTCTAAAATATTTTTCTCAATTTTGTGGAATAGAAGTTAATTAGCAAGATGTACAAGGGATTGTTCATAGCATTTAACAAAATCGAGATTTTGTTTTTTTTTTCTGCTTCTGGTAACTGAAGTTTTAAAATACTTCACATTTGACATTTTTGTTTTGTTTTGCTATTAAAAATTAGAGGGTGCTACTCCCATTTCATTCATATTTATATTATTTATGAGAATTTGATTGATATAATTCTAGAAAATTTAAATTTAAAAATTGTAATAGCTTTAAGATTGGAAGCAAACGTGTGCAGTTCCATAGAGGAAAATATTTCTATTTGCGTTTTTCTCAAAATGTTGTTTTCGGATTTCTAATGCACTTTCCGTAAATCCAATCTTACTATTGTTTTGATATTTTACATATTTTAAAATGAGGCGATTTCCTTATCAGTGAAAAATTATTTTTTGCTAATAAACATTCACAAGTTCTAAGTACAATAATATCACAATAATTGCATAAAAATTAAGAAAAATTTGAATCATAAAATTTTAAATTTTTAAAATTTCAATAAAGTTAAATATCGAAACTATGATTATGTTCAGTGTATAAAACTTATTCTCATAATTACTCTGAAATTTTTCAAAATTATAAATACAGGGGATTTTCGTGATTTTTCCATGAAATAATTTTGATTTTATTTGATTAACGCTGTGCATACGCTGAAGTAATTACATGGACTTTCTGGTAATGGTCTGGAAATGATCAACCGGATGGACCTAATTTAGCGAAACTGGTGAGACCGGATATTGTCGCTTACAATCCTACTTTCCTATGGTTTCAAATTAAGTGAGTTTTATCCATTTTCATCAACACACCCATTTTAATAACTTGTTTTTCTTTTTCGATTCTCGCAATCACTTTAAATCCCGAACTATTTAATTCAATAGGTATAAAATGTGGAATCGTGTCAATTTATTTACAAAAATCTGTTTCAATGAATTAATTGTTATTGATCTCTAAAATTACAATTTACATCTGAATTCCAATTTGATAATAAATACGGTTTAAATTCTTTATGATTTAAAAGCTACCTAAATGGTGCTGTCAAGTGCTTGGAGCTGCTGTATCTCTATAACTTTTACATATTAACAAATTAGCAAAACTTAAATCTTCAAAAAGAAATAGAAATGAATAGGCAGATAGTTATTGAAATAAGCACATACAGGAAAAGAAGCTTCAGTTATTATTTTTTTAGACTTATATAACGAATTTGAACACATTTGTGCAATTTTTTTCAAAAGAAATAGCAGTGGATTGTTTACATTATTTGTAAATTTGGTCTTAAAACTACATTATATGTAAGATAAGATATAGCATATAAGATAGAAAATAAATAAATACGAATAAACAAAAACAAAAAAAGATTACATTACATTTTTTGATGTAATTAGAGATAAATAAAATCCCGTAAAATTAAATAAGATCTTACTTGGATCATGACTGTCTTAACGAAATTCTTAGTATATCGGTTTTTTTACGCTCAAAAACTATGCGTAATTTATTTTGGCACCTGTTCTTTTCAGAACACTGAGCAGAATGAAACAGAGTCAAAATTTAACATAGTAATCTGATAATATAGGTTTAAAATGAATGGTTTTTGAAATTGGAATGCCTTTGCTAATGTGTTTTATTTTATTTTCATTTCTCAAAACAAGAGTATCTCATGAGATTTAGTACACGCGCTGCCAAAAAAAATTTATTTACAGAACTGGAAAAATATTTTATAAATAATATTTTCATTCACATTACCTCTATCAGAGTTTCATGATTTAACGGGAAAAAAAATTATTTAAGCAACTTAAAAATTACAGATTTGAATTGTGAACCTATATTTTTTGGAAAATCAAGTTTATAAAATCAGAGTGGTTTTTTAAGCATGTTTAATTTCTTAATGTATATATTTGTTACATCATATTATTAATGAATGTGTACATGCTGATATTTTTTGAAAACTTGCACGCGTTTTTTGTCCTACTAAACTCCGAAAGCACTGGAGGATGCATTTTTTTTTTCATTGTTTTACTAACATTTAAGCAAAATCCATATTCAGCAGGAAAATTGGATATTTTCCGGTAGGAATTTTCTGTACAATTTTAGATCAGTTTTATAAGAATTTTTTTTTTCTATTTTTCAAAGTTAATTTTTATTCCTCTTTTATTTCATGCTTGTATTCTTTTTCCTAATGATCCATTCTGACTACAGTTTTTGATTGGAATTTTTTTTCTCTTTTCTTAATTTTTGGTACCGGAAACGTAAAAATCTCATTAAAATCCAAAGATGGTGTTTTTCATAGTCAATACTTTTGTTTTAAATTTTTTTTATTCAGTCTTATTATTATTTTTTGAAGAGTGCATTCTGTGTTCACGATGCGAGTAAATCAGCGTTCACCATTCTTCTTATAATAATAATTATATTAATTTTATTAATATAATTTTTTTACATCTTCATTATATTTTATTATTTTTATTTGCTCAAATAAAGTTTTCAAATTTTATTCGAAACGATTAAGGATTTAGGCATTTAATTAAATATAACAATGTTTTTTTTTTTAAATTAAGTATAAAATTTGAAAAAAGTGATGCAATTTAATGAAACCAAACACATATGGAACATTTCCCATTCTACACTTGCAAAAAGGTGAATTATAATTCTACTTCATAATAGGTATCTAAGAAAAGTAATATTTTTTTTACTGGTGGATGATTTTTATTGACACTTGGTCCATGTTCTGCAAAGGTATGCTAAGCACTCGATAATTTACGAGTAACTAAATGTATAAAGTAAACAATTGGTACCAAAATATATCTGTGATGTAGACCAATGTTTCCCCAACTTTTTTTATGTGACTCGGTTATTGTTAATATTCTTTCCCGTGTTTCACAAACCCTTATAGTCTATTTTGAAATGTCTAGGTAAATTAAAACATTTATAGGTTTATGTAATTCCCATGTACAAGGGGAATATAATTAAACTAACAGTTCTCAGAAGTTCTGTAGCGCGACCTAATTGTGACAATTGCTCCAAATGTAGTAGGAAAATTAAACAAGACGGGGGACGAAGGATTCTGTAACAAAAAAAATTCCGAAAGTCACCGCTAGGGGAATATATGGCGTTGTATAATTGTAAAGAGATTTTTAAAATATGCATAATCAATATTGAAATAAAACTACATTTTATTTCGCTCATTCAAATGATGTTTAATGTGGCCACATATTGCATTTTGTGCACAACATTCACAACTGCAGAAAGTAACATGTCAGCAAGATTCTTCCGTCAGTCCGTGATATATTATCCTTCCACTTAGCAGACAGCAATATTTTCTTGTGCTCTGTTGACAATCGCTGTTGCAATTTCGATTGCAACTACGGGTTTTCGTCTCAGCCTGACTCATAACCGTTATCTTTACGCGCTTCATGTGCTATCCAATACCATGAAGAGTGGTTCACGCGTTGCACTGGTTGAAGTAAAAGAATTTAGCAAGTAAAGTACGGCCGACTAAAGAAGGAGACATTATTACACTTAACTTCCAATGCAATTGTTTCTTTAAGTAACAAATTGCCCAAGAAGCTGGCACTGTGAAAGATGTAACATGAAATTTGAATAAAGAACTTCTCTTTCTCCTGCTGCTTTTCTGGGGATTCTGTAAATGAAATCGCATCGCAGGTAAATAGACTTTATCAATGTTAATGTAAAATTTTCGCTTTTTAAAAATTATTGCCATATTGAACTTGAATAAAATTGTTAAAAGTGTCAATAAAATGTAATTTTATTTCAGCAATGATTCAGCATTTTTTGAAACTCTCTTTTCAATTACGTTGAGCCACGTATTCTCCTTGGAACTGTTTTTTTCCCTGCAGAATCCTTCATCCTCCGTCTTGTTTAATCTTCGTATTACATTAGGTGCAATTATCGTAATTAGATCACGCTATAGAACACTCTGTGTACTGTCAGTTTTATTATGTGGCCATCCTATACTTTAATACCAGCTTAAACGAAATTATTGTAAAAAGAAAATTTTGATAAGTTCAAATTATTATTGAGAAGTATGAAGTTGTGTGACGTGTGAAGTTGTACATTTATGAATTATGCATATATTTATGTTATAGAAGAATCATGAAAAATTATATATATATATTGAAAAAATAACATCACTAATGAAGTGAAATAATTTACTTAACACATCTAATATCAAATGTACTGCTTAACACTCTCATCTTACTATTAGAAACAAATTAATTTTTTCTCTATAATACATTAAATATTTAAAAAATATATAGCTTAATTGAGATATGTTATGCAGAAATGTAGAAAAGTAAATGATATTTTATTTTAATTATTTATTGATATTAAATTATATTAAAACATTAAATCTATTTACACTTAAACTGTGTTCGATCATACAGAGCATACAACATACTGTTACGAAGCTGAGATAACGCTTTCCTGCAACGTTATTCTTACAAAGGAGGAGAAACATTTACAGAGATTTCTTCCGATCAAAATGAAAGTCCATGGAATGATCCCCTGGCGACGAATTTGGCTACTCTTTTGGTGACTTGGTGAATAACCTGGCAACTTTGGCGTCAAACTTTGGCGAAGTTTTCAGAAAATGCTGGAATCTTGTCAATATCTCGATTTCGGTGAAAGTTTTAGATTTTTCCTGAATTTTCATTATGACGTCATACCTCCCCTGAACATATATAAATACAAAGAGGAGGAAAGTGGCTGAGTGGATCTGTCGAGACATTTTTCGGGACTGCTGGAAGCTGTCGGAGTCCATACAAAGTATTAATTTGGATATACGTTCGTAGTGCGAACTAGTAAGTCGATGAACGAATGTTGAAATCAATAACATTCTAAAAACGAAGAAAATTTCACACCAAACGTATGTACAAAAAATGTAAATGGCGCCGGAAAGAAATTTAACATAATGAAAGAAACTACCAATAAATTTGAAATTCTATGGAAATGTTCGAGTATGCTGAAAACAAAAATAGTAATGTTGTTCATATTTATAATGGTATCCTTCAAGAAGTTTACAGAGAGGACACATAAATTTCGAAGTCCATTTATGCTGTTAATTTTAACGAATTTCTCAGTGATCTATGAATATTTTGAGTCATTAAAAATTGAAAATAGTATAAATAATTAAAAATAATAATTTTAGAATTTTTTGTATGATTCCTGTAACAATTGCACAAGGTGAACCTTCATTCAGTACCATCAAGTTTATTACAGATTTAAAAAAAAAAAACCCAGAAAAATCAGCTATGGGTCAAAATAGGTTTAATGATCTGGCATACTAAATATAGAATGCAAGATTGTGCAGGCAATAGATTTTTTGGAAATTGTTCGAAATTTTTTAAAAGGAAAACTCAATATAATCTCATCTATAATTTTTAAATTAAATAAATCCTGAAATTTACATGGTAATTTCAATAAAGAAAGGGGGGGAGGGAATCTGAATAATGGTTTTGTTTTTATTTCATAAAATTCCAATTTCAGTCAAAAGTCCAAAACCTAATGTAATTTTTTTTTTCCAAAAAAAAAGGGGGGGGGGCAACCGACGTGGTAAGTCATTCAGAGATTGATCTCACTCTCGTTGGCTTTGTCTCCAAGCCTAGAAAAAGTTCCTCAATCATAGCTGAAATCTCATCAGGTTATAAATTCATATTATACTCCTTTTGTAATCATGAAAGCTTTGTAATTACTAGCTTTGATGACAAACTTTTACTGTAGCACCTATAATCATTTTTTTTTCTCTTTTAAAATAGTAACATTGTTATTTTATACAGCCAAATTTAAATTATTCATAAAGTCAAAAATCTTACAAAGATATTCTGTATCACATTGCAAGTTGTGATATCATGAAGCAAAGAAGGGATGACATGGCATTTTTTTTTTCGTGACGCGGTCTTCCGTTATGACTCACCATTTGGAAAATCTTGATCTATACGAAAGAAATAGAAGGAAGAAAAAGGCATGTGCTAGTTGACAAGGAGGTGGGTTGAAATTGGAAAAGATGCTTGAGAATTTAGGGGATGCGTCACCGTGTTTACCAAAGATTGTATACTTCATAGAAGAGAGGAAAAATCACTCTGGTTTTTCAAGTAAAATAGACAAGATCCTGAAGAATAAGGAAAGTAAATACAAATATGGGTTGAATATCCACTATACTAAGACGAGAAATTGACATTTGTGTACGACAGTAATTCGTTTTTAACAGAAACAATTAAAATCAAACATTGTAATTATTTTTCTGAATAGATCAATAGACTTGTTAACGAAACTTACAGCCCATGTTATATACTGTGGGTAATGGATCAAAGGAAAAAAAAAATAAAGACGAATTATGTATGAATATAATATAAAGACATTTTTCTGAAAATCTTTATTAAAGAAAAATTACCATCTCTGATATCTTTTCTATAATTTTTCAGAAATGTCAGACATTAAAATTATCCATTGTTGGTTAGATATTAAAATTATCCATGGTTAGACAATAACAATAAGATAGAGACGAGTGCCAGTCCACTGGACTCTTTACTCTGTGTAATATTGAAGCCTTGATTTTTTTTTAAATTAAAACAAGCATATTAAAAATGGGCTTAAGGCACACATGAATTTAAAAAAAAAAACACAAAATAAAAGGGAGAGAAAAGAGGATAGGAAAGTGAATGAATTATTTACAACGAGGATGAGATATTTAACAGATTTAATTTTTTTTTTTACAAATTTTATTGTAAGATAAGATTATAAAAATTATTTATATCATTTTTTTAGACCCTCAGTGCCTTCGATAGACTATATCTAATCTTCAGCAAGATGAGAGTATTATTATTTATGATTATGTTTTTTTAAAATTTTGTATTATTATTATTGTAAAATTACAGGAACTAAAATAGTAATAAATAAAATATTATTTAAACTTTTTTTAATGATGTGAAAGCTGAAGAAGGAAGGGAAAAGTAAAATGGTTCTTGTTTAGCTGGGTGCACAGTGGTGGACAGCAAACTAGTTCAAGAGATGAAAGGTAGGGATGGCGAAAGGGTATTAAACAGCTGATGAAAGCTGAGTAGATAATGATGTAGGTCTTGGAGTGAGATTGTTGACTTAGAAAAAGGCTATTGAAGGAGTAATAAAGGAATTAATTAAAAGGGTCTGAGTTGGAATGCAAAGAGTTATGGGGGAATTAGATGGAAATAGTTATTGCAAGAGTGGTAGGGTAGGGCATGGGTTCCATTATTGTGAGCAAAAATTAGCTGGGCCCTTATAAGTGGGTTACTATGATTTGTCAGTCTATTATAGAATCTTCAGAGAGATAGTTGATGTGTTTAATAATAGGAAGGATATTGAGATCCTTGCGTATGACAGAATTTCTGACATACCAAGGTGAGTTAGTAATCATGCGGAGGATTTTATTTTATAGGACCTGCATTTTTTAATGTGGGAAGATGCGGCATGCCCCCAAGTAGGGGAAGCATAAAGGATAGGGCGGATTACTTGTTTATAGAGAAGAACTTTGTTAGCAAGAGTTAGTACTGAATTTCTGCCCATTAAAGTTATGGATTTTGGTCTAGCATTTGTCAATAATTTATTGGATATGAAGTTTGAAGGTGAGTTTTGGAGTCCAGGATAACTCCTAAGTATTTGACCTCAGAGTCCCAATAGATTTGATCATTAAAAAATTTGAGTTTTTTTTTATTAGGAGGGGGGCGTGGCCTTTTCTAAAAATGAGAGCTTTAGTTTTATTAGTGTTTACAGCAATCCTCCAGAGTATCATCTAATCCTCTCTTTGTTTTAGATTGCTTTGTAATTTAACTATTACGTTAATTGGACTATTTCCTTGGTTGAGGATTGCTGCGTCATCTGCGAATAAACAAAGGCTATTGTAAGGACTTTGAGAGAAGTCACATGTAAACAAATTGGAGAAATTACAGACCCTTGAGGTTGACCGGCTTTTATATAGCATATTGTAGAGAGAGTATTATTAAGCTTAACTTGGAATGTTCTATCTTTAAGGTAGTTATTTAAGATAACTATTATGTAGTGAGGGAAATTTAATTTAATTAGTTTGAAGATCAATCCATCGTGAAAGAGGTGATCGAAAGCTTTTTGTATGTCGAGGAAGATACCCCCAGAGACTTGATTGGAATTAAATCCTTCAGTAATGGGATTCACAACCCGTAGAAGTTGGTGGACAGTGCTGTGGTTAGTACGGAAGCCGAATTGTGAACCTGGAAGAATATTACTAGTGGAAACATGAGTCAATATTCTGGTTAGCAGGATTCTTTCAAAGATTTTTGAAATATAATTTAGTTGACTGATAGGTCGATAGTTGGATGGAATATAATAGTTTGCATGTTTCCATTTTTGTGGAAAATGCGCAAACATGAGACATTTATTAAAATTTTGTGTGGGATGAGTAAGTGCGTTGGGAGGAAAGAATTTAAAGGCCTCATTGTGAAAGCCATCCTCTCCGGGGGCTTTCTTTTTGTTTAACTTTTAATTATAGTAGCTATTTCAGAGGGGGAGGTGAGGAGAAATTGAATTGGGCTTCAAGATAATTTTGAACTACTGATTCTGTTTTTTCAATATGATCATCATCATTTGGAGTTAAAGTAAACATTAAAATTATCCAGTTTTAGAATATGTAACTACGCCTACAAATTGACATAAGTAAAAATAAAAAATATTATTTATCCTTCGAAGACGGTGGTACAAGTAAAATGATATTTTGTGGGACTACATTCCTTCAGGTAAAGTATAGATCTAAAAAATAGAATTCGCAAAACATTAAGGGGAAAAAGTGAATAGGAAAAATCACAATTAATTTATTATAGATTTAAAATAATTGAGTTTAATATTACTGCGGTAAAAGTATCAGTAAGAAAAACATTAGATATCAAAACAGCGCTAGTCGATACAAATCGGAAGACTGGAGCAACTAAAATCAGATCAGTAAGCGAGTTTAAAATGAAGTTGATAGATTTGGCTCTATGTTTATCTTTGTTGATGTTCAATCATTTTTATCTGATTCCTTAGTAGTGTAAAAGGTAGTTTGTGTGCTCCTATATAAAGATCAGTCATATAAACTGTTTAATCTAATGGTTTACTCGTTGAACTAGACAAAGGTTGAAATTTATCGTAAGTATAATTCTTAGCTTTCATTGATATTTTTATCTCATTTTGGTGCGTGTATATATATTCTTTTAACAGTTTTATTTCATTCAGTGTGCTTCATATTTATGTTGCCTGACATATCTTGTATTTGAAGTGTATGTCCATTTTATATTTAATTCTATGTTTTAATTAATTATACCAGGTTAGTATATTTTTATGCATGTAATTTTTTTAAAAAAATGATCTGTGTATTTAATTTCTGTAAATTTAGATTTCATTATATGGTCGTTGATTTTGAAAGCATTTCAAATTTGCCTTATTAGTTTGTTGGGAACATGATTGTACAGTACCCGTCTATAATCCGGCACTTCTCTTTTACGGGCCAACCCGTAATCTGATAGTTTTGCACATGTCATAGCTAATTATTTCAAGAATGCTGACATGTCATAAAAAAATTATTGTAAGGAACCGGCTTCAGTGGCTTATCAAAACAGAACGGGGTACAATTTCTTAAAGTTTTGATTATTACTTGTGATAGATACTTCATTTCCTTATACTATAACATACTTTTTATTACAATACATAGCTTTTGCTGTTTAAATGCATTATTATAAGGATCCTGGCCTAGGCTTCAGTATAAAGACTTATGGATTAGGTGAAAATGGGTGATTAACCAGAAAGTATTATACATTGAAATATCGGTTCACATGTTGCAATTCTAATTGTGAAGATTTGTATAGCATAAAGGCACATAAGTCATTAGTAATAAGTAAATGTGTAATATTATAAGAGATCCATCATATATTATGTTTGATGAAGTTTAATAATCATGTCTCTATAAAACTTCAAGTCACACAGGAATATTGAAGTAATGCAGTTACTTAATATCTCTTAAAGTCATTTAGGTTTATGTAATATTATTAATAATTAAATGTTTGGCAAAAGTAATGATTTGGAAATATGCTAAAGCTGATAAAAATCTTCAAAAATGTTTTAATTAAAGGGTAATAGTCATTAAATGTGTATCTATATTATTGATCTTGAGGTACCTACTACTATCGCTTTATTAAGTTTTGAGAACCGAATAAATTGGATAGAATCTCTTTATAAAATAGTTGTTAATTAAGAAATTCAACTGCAGACAATCATACTTTAATATTAATTGATAATTTTTTTTTTATATTTATAAAATGTACATGAACCTTTTTGAATATTTCTGTATTAAAAAATAAATAAAATGTATAGTAGAATATTTAAAATAACATGATATAAAAATGCTTGTAAAAGGTGTAAATGTTTCACTTGTCTGAATGGATTACAAATCTCTTAATATAGTGATTACTTAAGAAATCAGAGCTAGAAAATTAAATTGCAAATATTTAATTATTAATTTTAGGGTTTTATACTCAACATATATATATATTCTCGATATTTTATTAAATATAGATATAAGAAACTAAAATACTCACATTACTTGCAAACTGCTTGAAATGCTATATTCTTTTAAAGGATGTTAAAGTTGCTACTATGTAAATATTTAAATATATATGAAGAAATAAAATGTAAATAAATTTTTATCACCTATACCATTTAAAAAATTATTTTTTTAAATGTATTTTTATCATATATTTTGAAAGGAATATTCTTCGAAGATGAAAAATTTTAAATAAGAAAAATGATTTATTTTAAAGGCTTTATGAATCAAATAATTACGATCATTTTTAATCTTATTGTTACATCCTTCAGTAATTTTTCCCTCTGTGATTAAAATATTTATTTTGAAAAAATTGCTTGTATCTATCTTTTAAATTTCTTATCTGGCATATTTTTATACTTAAGCATCTATTTTTAGCCACTGAAGAGCTATTTTTAATCTAATGTGAATGATGAGTAATAAGGAAATTTTGTGTAAAACAGATCAAAGCTCAAAAGTCCTTGATGTGAATAGACTGAAGGATATCAGATTATTTAATGATTGTGGAATTAATTAAGAATACTTTTTATAAATAATAGATTTGGAAGAGTAGTTGAAATTGAATTAAATTTGACAAGTTTTTTCTTTAGTCCATTAAAATTTTTTTTCAAAAAGTTATTGGGATGTTTATATTTTATTTAACATAGTCTATTAAGTTAAATAAAAAAAAAATGTTTCATTCATAGCAACATTATCTCAATTTAATTCTGTTTTTAAAGGAATGAATATTAAGTGAAGCTTTAATTTTATTTATTAGTTAGACAGTAACACCTGTTATTTCTTTGTAATACATATTTTTTATTATATATATATACTTGCAAATTCCAGTAAGTTACCTGTCCTATTCAGCAAATTGGAAAATATTTCTTGTTTATTACTTTCTAGTTGTTATAATTTTTTTTAAAGTTTGAATATACTTCATGAAATTCCTTTATATATATTTTTTTAAAGTAAGCATTGTATTGAAATATCTTCTCAATAATTTAATAAAGTAATTACGATTAAGTAGTTTAAATTTTAGAATGATTAAGATAAAAGATAACTGAGACTAAGAATTTTAAAAATATTGACATTTTGTAAATATAAATAAAATTTTAACATTAATAAATTATTAAAACTTTCTATTAATTTTTTGGGAGCAGATGAAGATTATAATAATAAAAGAATATTTTAATGCAATTTAAAATAGTTTTATAGTATCAAACACACACACATATAAATTGTAAAATTAATATGAGGTAAAAGTGGATAAAAAATTTGCAGTTCAATCCATCAAATTATAAAAACAAAATAAAATTTCATTTTACTTGCTTTGTACTGAGTTTAAATTTTTAATATTATACTATCAGAGCTATGTATTTTAACTTCTTGTTGTAGAAACAGATGGACTAAGAAAAAAGTATATGATAGACACTCGAAATCTATTTTTAATATCTACTTAAGAAGTAAAATTTACATACATTTGGTTCCATACTTCAAATTTTAGAGCATTTAATTGAGATATTTAACCACTTAAATTTCTGAAATTTTCCTTGCGCACACACTTATAGTAATATCGGTATAGAACACTGCAATTCAAAAATTGCACACAAAAATACTTATATATCATTGAACAGTTTAATTATTGTTTTTCATTTTGGATTAATAGAGCTTAAAACCAGTGTTTCTCAGAAACTGAATTTTTTGTACAAAACTGCAATTAGATGCTGTTTGAGTAACTTAAAAATTTCCATGTTTTAAAAAACTTTTTTTAATGTAAATATATATTTGTGTGTGTCTTTATTGTAATCTAGTAAAAAATACATATTTTTATCATACTCATGGTTCTTGTGGAGTTTGAATTTAAATTACAAAAATTACCTGTATTTTTTTAACATCTTTTAATATTGATTTTGTTATAGTATGATATTTTTTTGAAAAAGGGATTTATTGTATAAAGTATGCAAAATCGTGAGGCTTGAGTTTCTTAATGTATCAAATACTCTATGTACTCTAATCCTATAATTGAAAATAACTATTACATGTTTTTGTCCTTAAATTTTGAGGATGAAAAAGGAAACTGTTTGCATTTTGAAGACTCAAAAAAAAAAAAAAAAAAAAGTTTTGAAGGGAGTTAAATACAATATTTATCATTTTTAAGTCCTTTTTGTGAACTTGAGAATTTTTATTCATTTATTCTATAACACATTCAAATTTTTCCAGATATTTTTAGAATAAAGTCAGTCTACATAAAAAAAAACAGAAATGTCTCACTTTTTACGTCAGTTTCACGTCATTTCATCTTTGAAGTCCAATTCTGAAAGAGATGTTTATCCTTTTTATAAGGTTTGTTTATAAATTTCATTTTCTTTTATTTCAGTTTTATGCATGACTAAAATTTATCAGAAATCATTTTATTTTTTAAGAGAATTCTGCGAAATTTTATGAAATATATTTTTCTTTGTTTTCCAGTATAGGCTTAAACTATTTTGCTATTTTTTTTCTATTATAAAAATACATTCTAGAGAGATTAATTTCAAGATGGGTACATAAAATAAAACAAAAGGATTGTCTGGAAAATTTCGGTTTCAAATTTTTTTTGGAAGTGATGAAATTGGAATTTCCCTTGGAATTCATATTAAAACTAAGTATTTATTTGATTTAACAAATACGAAATGTGCATTGTGTGTTATCATTAAACAACAACAAAAAACTGGATGCAATGAAATCTTGGATATGTATACTTATATATTTGACTAAATAATCATATTCATTTTTTTGAATTTTATCAATTATGGTGAATTATGAAATTACTGAAGCAAATAAGTAAATAAAATAGAGATTCCGATCTTGATAAAACAAATGTATTTAAAAATTTTATTCAATTTCTTTAAAAGTGCTCTTAGTAATTAAGTCTTTACTATTTTCATGCTTTTTGTGGATATCTATTGCATCTACACAAATTGGAATGTAATTCTAATACTCTTTTTGCTGGTGTAGTGGATATCTGTGGGATATATTTTTATTTGAGTTATTGTATATTTTTTCTTGGTTAGGTTTATTATATTCTTCTGTGCTGCTTCACACTTTATGTTCTCTAGTAGTTAATTCCTTATCTCTGAGTATCTGTGTTTATGTATTAAATATTAAAATTGTTTTTTCTTCTTTTTGTTATGCATTCATGTAATCTTTTAATCCCAATAAAGTTTGAACCAACATATTAAAATGAATAAATTAAAAATCTTATTTCTGTTTCATTTTGTATTTTTTAGATAATGAACTTGAACTTATTTGAAGTACATTTTATTGTCATCTGTTCATTATAGATTATTTATTTATTTTAAATAGAATTGTCAGAGATCAAATTTACAGATATATTAAGACTGTTAGTAATTCTTACATCATTTTAAAAGATTTAATATATGTATAGTAATAATAAGAAATTATTTTAGGTACTTGTAAAAACTTTTTATTTTATTATGCTCCAGGATTTCTTCATAAAATTTTTTACCTTGTTAATCTATTGAAAGAAACAGTAAACATATATTCTTAATAACTTGTAACATTTTTCGAATTTTATAAAAATGAAAACCTAACTCCTACTTTACTAAAAATTAACTTTTGAAAAAATTAATTGTATGTAATTGTATATAGTTTTTGGTAAACTTTTGTCTTCAGTTTTGGTATTTTCAGTATGTGAAAAAATATCCATTATGAGAACAAAAATTATTATTTTTTTCCCTTTCTTTTTTTTTCATCTTTAGGTTATAGCACCAATTCTAGCTAGGCACCCTGCTGTACGTAGGATGAAGACCCAAAGTATAAGCAAAAATTTGCAACTTAAAGTAGTAGAACCTCAGAATGATAAGAAAAAGAAACCTCTTGCTGTGATTCTTTCTTGGATGCTTGCTAAAGACAGTCACATCGAGAAGTTTCGTAATATTTACATTTCTAGAGGTTTTGATGTATTAACTGTCAACATTGCCCCGAAGGATCTTCTGTTTCCTGTGTCTGGTTCTCAAGTAGTTGCAAAGAATGTATTGGACTATTTCACTTCTAATGATTATGATGATATTCTTGTTCATGCATTTTCTGTTGGTGGTTATTTGATGGGTGAAATGTTTGTACAATTGCGGGAAAATGGTGAGAAGTACAAAGATATCGCTCAACGAATACGAGGTATAGTTCTTGATAGTGCTGTAGATTTTGAAGGTATACCTACAGGGTTTCCCCGTGCTGTATCTAAGAATCCTCTTACTATTAAAGTTCTTGAATGGTATGTTGCAACTCATTTGGCTCTTATGTATAATGTAGCCACCAAGCATTATTTGACATCATCTAAAAATTTCCATAACACACCTCTTAGATGTCCTGCATTATTTTTTGTTTCTGAAGCAGACAAAGTTGGTAGTCCTCTTGCTAATCAGATGGTTGCAGAAAACTGGCAAGTAAGAGGTGTTGATGTAAAAATGAAGTGTTGGGCTGATTCGAAGCATGTTAGTCACATGTATAAACACCAAGATGAATATGTTTCTGAAATAGATAAATTTTTGGCAAAAATTAATTTACCTGCTAGTAAGTTGTAAAAAGAAAGTAGCCCATCTTTGTGTGACTTATAAGATTGTGTTTATCAACCACATTTTGTGAAATATTTACTGTTCATCATTTTATTTATTGCACTTAAAGAAAGGGATACTTAATTTCTAGATTATTTCTATTTATATATTTTTAAAATTTTAGCCATTGATAAAATGCATTAAATATATTTTGTAAATGGTATTTTTGAATGTAGTATGGTTTAAAATATACCAAAATTAAATACTTTTTTTATGAATTAAATGTATGGATAAATATTTATGACAATACATCAAGACTCCTGCACCTGTAATGTTTTTGGAAAAAAAAAAACAGGCACAAGAACAAATTATGAAGCAGTATTAAAATTAGTTTTTGGCAGTAGTGCAAATTTTATTGCTGAATTATCTGTAATCTCCTTTGTTATTTTCATTTATGGAGTTTTTAATGTTGAAATTAAAGTGACAATTTTGATTAAACCTGTTGTTTTGTCAGTAGTATAGAGATATTCTTTATCTAAATTTTCAGTTGTTGCATTCTTACAAAATATTATTTTTGTATGAAGATATTTTTCATTCTTTGAAAAAAAGAAGAAAAAACTTTTTTCAGACTTTCATCTCATTACAAGTTGAAAAATTTTCAAAATATTTATTTAGACTTTTTGTTTTTCACATGGTTTAATTGAATGTTACCATAATGTTACATAAATTATTGAAAATTAATTGTTACATATATTATTGAAAATTAATTTTTTTTATTTAATTTTAAATCTTAAGTAATTTAATATTATAAATGTTTATTTTAAATTATATTTTCTGTAAAATTATATATATGTGTGATCTAGTTGCTCTTTATATAGAAATCTATGTATATGTTATTGAGCCAAGTACAATGATTAAGGATTGAAAAACTGATTTACTTCATCTTATATTTGAACTAAGTACAAAACTCACTATCTCTGTGTAAGTATTTAGATGATAAATATTCTTTGAATTGCTGTATTTAGAAATTTACAGTTATGCAATTTCTAAGTATATTAAATAGATTCCATATAAGGAATCATTATCTGAAAAACACTCAAACTAAATTTTTGAAAAAGAACTTTGGAACTATTTCAAAGTTGTATAATCATGTTTTCCCCATTCATTGAAATCATTTTTTTTTTTTTTAAAGTATAACTCTCATTGAAATCAATTTTTTTTTTAAAAAAAAGAATGACTCTGAGTAACAATTCTGAGATTGATTTTCTTTGAGAATTTTACAAAAAAAAAAGAAAAAAATTGAAAATTTTAGGGTTCTTTTTTTTAAAAAAAAAATCTTAGTTGAAATATTTGGGTTTCATCCATTTTTTTAAATTTTGAATATAAATATTTAATAAATTCATTTCAAAAATGGGGAAAAAATAACTATTATGTAGTCAGGTATCAATGAATTTTGAATGTATTAAGACTCAGATTGTAGAAATTTTAATTTAAAAAAAATAATCATAAAGAAATAAAAGAATTTTCCTGATTCTTGTTTGTTGTTTCTTTGTAAAGGTGTAAAGATATTTTTTTTCTTATGTATGAATAATCTTATTCTTGTGTATATTAATTTGTAAAAATTTTATTTATATTTTGTGTAGTGCATTTCATATTTAAATTTTTGTTATTTACTAATACTTACATTTTTATACTTTGACGTTTTGTTGTAAAGCTCAATCAGTATTAGTGAATTTTGTTTTAAAGTGCGATATTAATAAATTTGCATTTTATTACCATTCAAACGAAAACATTTTCTTGTTTCTATCGTATAAGATGCTGAAATATAATTGTTATATTTACTGAAATTTTTTAAATTCTATGAAATGTTAAAAATTGATGGCTGTAGAATTTTTTTATAATTATTTATTCACCATAGATGTCCTTTGTTTTAAATTTTGATGATTGATAAAATGCTATTAATATATTATAAAATAAAATACTATATTTATTTTTGAATTTTAAATATAAGTGTCATGAAATATATATATATTAGCGAAAAAGCATGCTTTAACAAATCAATAAGTTTATACATGATATCAAATTCCTACAAAATCTGGAATTGTATTTATGAAAGTTTTTTGTAGTTTGCTTGGCATTACTGGATTAAAGTAACGAATAACATTCATGTTGATATTTTAAATGTATCTAGATATATATTATATAGAATCCTTATTTTAGGGTTTTTTTTTGGAGAGTAAGCAAAAGTAATGTATATATAGAGAAAAACACAAAACTGATATTTATTCAAAAAATTTTCAAAAAGCACCCATCATATTTGATATATTAATCTTTTTATTTGCTTTTTGTGTGTGAATTTTCTATGCATAGTATTATTTTTGATGCTGTCAAATTTTTATATAATCTTTCCTAGATTTTAAATTACAAACATAATTTTTTTTTAACTCTGGATTTCTTTGCTGCTGCTTTTGTTGCCAGCTCTTTAACATCTTTATTCTTCAACTTTGCGAGATTAAACCAAATCCTCCCCAAAAATTAAGATTACCCTGATTATTTCTTTTAATTGCTGTCATACATACTCAAGGGAATTAAATAATAGAAAAAAAGTCTGAAACTTATTTCACCTCTTGAATCCAGTGATAGTTTTTGAAATATTCTCTTGATTGAAGACACTCCTATGAGTGAAAGAAAATGGAGAACAAGTTGAAGAATATTGGCTGAACCTATACTTACATATGAGGAACCAAAAAAAATATATATATAGACTTTTACAGACCTGGCTGCTACAAGAAAATTTATTCCGATTGGATTTGGCAGCATTGACAGCCTTAGCAGCATTATCTCTTGTTTTGCTGAGGGATTTCAATATTATTGAGAGATGCTTCTAGTCGAGTTTGAGATCTTTTAAAATAATAATAAATGCTCATAAATATTATTATATTAGATCTGAATTTCCAAAAATGATCTGGAATCTATTTATTTCATCAAAAAAATTAAATATTTTAATTTAACAAAATTTATAAAATGCCAAATTTTTTTAATGAATTTAAAGTACAGTTGAAACAGTTATTTTTTGAAAGAAGGGTCAACTCCATCTTTTCACATTCGTGTTTTGGTTGTTTCACTCTCTTAGCTCAAACTCTTGTAATCCAAATGAAAATACATATTTCCTCTATTGAAATGGGTCATCTCCTTCGCCAAGCATACACTGCTATCTCGTGGCCTCCCTGTACACTATATACAGGACATTAGAAATCCTGCACCATATATTCCAACCACTTACAAAGTCTTCTATGAATTAAAGAGTGACCCACAACTACAACAGATAAAGTGCTTGAACAACTGTAACTCTAATTTGTTTTGCTAATTGTTTGCAAGTCTAATAAATTTGTGCAACTATACTTTTTTAAATCCAGAATTTCATAAAGTTACAAATCTTTCTAAGTTAAAATGAAATTTCTAAGTTAAGAAAAATTTGTCTTTCTCAAACCCACATTTATTTTTAAAATGGGTCATATCTACAAAGAAAAAAATATGTAAGTTAGATTTATAAACACAACAAGCAAATAACATGTGCTGCAGGTATACTTTTAGATGTAATCAAATGTTTGAATTTGTATTAAACACAATATTTTTAAACATTACATGTTAATTTTTAATAAAACAGTCTTAGTAAAATAATTATATTTTTAAAAATATATAACTTCATTACATTTTAAAAACTAAATAATAAATAATAGAGATGTATATAGGATAATTTTGATAGCCATATCTGGCTCTTGCGCCAATGAACTTTACATTCACTCACTCACTGGATAATTTTGATACATGCCAGAGAACATCTATATTATATACATTACTTTTAGCTGGTATACTCATTTTTAGCATGGATAAGGTGAAAAATATAACAATCCTACTAGAAGCATAAAAATATTCAATCAAAAAGCATCAATTTATGAATAATATTTTGATTAACTTCAAGTGAACAGCAAATAATTATTAGAATTGCCCCTTGTTTTTTAAAAGAGGGCTAACTCTTCATTCCGTGCAAAGTATGAATACATTTTCATTTGTATCGATAGATTTCTGAGTGAAACGATGTAAACAATAATAAAATGAGTATAAATGTTAAGAAATCAATACTGCTGTCGTCTGTTGGAGGTGAAAAGGAGGTTTTTGATAAAAAAAAAAAAATCAAAAATAAATTGAAGTATTTTTTTCGGGTGGGAAATATGCTTACGGCTCCTTCCAAACATCAGCCAAGCTCCTGAGAGCTTTTTAAAGCTTAAACATAATCAGGTGGACTTTGGTCTTCGACAGCATGTTGCTTCACAAGTATTTCTCCTTTCAAATCTCCATTGACAAAATCGAGTTGATTGAACGGTGAAGTTTTCTTCAGCGCTGTATGCAACCACAGTTCTCGTAGAACTCTGTTTTGATGTCGGACGAAATGTTCCGTGAAAGTCAATTTCTGAACTGCTGAAAGAATTCTTTGGTAACCACTCGAGCTTTTCTCTTTTGAACAGTTCCGTCAGAATTGTAATTGATTCTAAGAACTTAACAACATCCTTTGTTTGATGTCCCTTTACTAATTTCCATGCTCCATTTTTAACATGCTTCACATTCACTTTGCATAGCTTTATGCCAGTCTTCATCATAACATTCATTTAACGCGTCATTTAATGTTGGATTTATATCTCCATCTTCAGCAATTTGTACTTCTTTGTTTATCATAGCTTGAAATACTTTTTTTTTTTATTTTTGTTTGTTGATATTCTTTTTTCAGGCTTTTCTGTCCTAGTTTTCTTAGAACGATCTGAACCCCTTTTAATCTGCTCATCATGTAATTTCATTGCAGCCTGAATAGTCTTTGTCTGATACAAATCTCAGCAAGATATCTCTTCGTGTTTTTTTTTTTTTTTTTTTTGGGGGGGGGGATCTTCTTTTCTCACCAGCCGGGAAATCCTATATATTGAATAGTTCATTTTCAACTCCATTATGAATATTTTCTGGAAAGGGAACTTCTAAATCTTTTATCATAATTAGAACAGTTTTCAAATTTATCCATTTATATCTAACATCTCTAGCTTTATTTGCTTCGTTTCCGGATCTTATAGTCTATAGGTTTCAGGAGGCCACTGTAGCCTAGTGGTCAAGGTTCCGGATTCGTGGCCGGCGGTTTTCGTTCAGTCGCGGGTTCGATCCTTGGCCGCCAAAGACCCGCCGTATAGCCCATCATGACCCCGAGGCACCCTAGTGATCTTTTTCTTTACCATGGGGTTTACTGTCTGGTAAACACGGGTGACGCACTCCCGGGATACCCTAGCGATCCTTCTCTATTTTCGACCCTCCTTGTCAACCACTTATCTTTTTTCAACTTCACGTCTAGACCACAGTTTAATCTTGTTTGGCGCAGCATAGCCATATCTGGCTCTTGCGCCAATAAACTTTGCATTCACTCACCCGCCGTATAGCCGGGGCTGATGCACGTTAAATCTGTCGGGGCCCAAAGTCCTCCCGTAAGTGTGGTGTGGATGTTAGGAGAGGGGTGCCAGCTCAGGTGTCGTCCTCGTCACTTGACCGTGGTTCAAAATTACGAGGTCCGTCGCTAATAGCCCTCGTGTTGCTTCTAGTGCGATGTTAATAAAAACTAAACTAAACTATAGGTTTCAGATTTGTCAAAATATCCTATGAAAATGCACTGTAAACCTATTATCGTATTTTAAATGCAAAATAAATGATTTTTGCCCAAATAATCTCAGATAACTGATATTTGGATTTCTGCCTCAAAACATTTCTAGACTTCGTATTCGGCAGCAATTGCGTAAATAAAATGCTGCATTCATAGCTTCGACCCAAAATTTTTATGGTAGATTTGATTGGATTAGTAAACAACTAGTTAGTGAGCAATAAGTTCTATCAACTGTTTTGAGGAAGTAAATACTTTACTGTACGTTGTCTTTTTTATTCCTAACAGCATTCATTTTGATTAAATTTTTTTTCAAATATTTTATTCATAACCGATACGCAAATTTAAATTTTTTTTTTTTCAGTTAATTTTTGTACAGAGATTTAAAGTTCAAAAAAGCAATTTTAGCTTCATCGTTTGACTAAAAGAATGCAACATGCACAAATTTTGATTGGTCATTTATGAAAGTAGTAAAATAGAAAGATTTTTTCGAGATTTTCGCATAGCATAGGATCACGCTATTCGAAATGCATTAAATGCAATAATTTAGGACTCTGATATTCTGAATTCTCTGGATAAGGAATGGAAGTTTGGCAAAAATATATATTTTACAGTCTGGTAAAAAAACGATTTTATTAAACGAAACACCTTTAAATATTTAATTTGATTGCAGTTTCTTTTTATTGGCATCACTTAAATAGCCATACCACACGTGTCTCCTTTGAATTTCAATTAAAAAAATTTGCTGTAAAAATTACTTCATTATAAGAATCAATTACACGAGCAAAATTCTTATTAAATTTCACGATGAAATTATTTGAGGATGCTTTTGATATTGAAATCAAATTATGTGTTAGTTTAGACAGCACGTGTTCCAATTTAACTAAATGATGTTTGTTGCCAATCATTATTTTGAATTTTATAGTTTCTTTCCCAATCGCTTTACCCTCTTATCAACAGCTGATTTTACATGAACATCACTTATTCTTTCTATATTAGTGGAGAGAGATTTTACGTTGCGCGTATGTGATGCTGTTCCATTGTCGATTATTAAAAAAAAAATGTTTATTTCCTTCCCTCCAGAATTGTATATATTTTCAGCTACTATTGCGGAATTTTTTAAAAACGTAGATGTCTTCATATACTTCTTCTTTCTACAATCGGAAGCTTTATGACTAAAAATGTTACATTAACTGCATTTAAAGTTCGTTCGGAATGGTTTCTTTTTGTCAATTTGATTTTCGTTTCTGTGTTCGAAGCGCTAATATTTCTTTTTAACATTTGAGTCGAAAGCTTGTGCATCAGAATAAGTGGACAACTCTTCATTCTTTCGAGCATCAAGTTTTTAAAGGAGTTTAATTCTGAGTTAAGGTACACAAGACCGTTCCTTGATTCGATGGCTATTCGGAAGTGTACGTAGGAATTCCGAAGACTGCATAACAATAAAATTTTAATAAGTCCTCAGCAGTATGAATCTCCAATTCAGTAAATTTATCTAAAAGGAAGAAAAAGTCATTCAAATGGTCAATTATGATTTTAGACTCAGTCATTCTTGTAAACAGTACTGTTTCAGCAGAACAGCTTTTCTTGCAAGACCTATTGACTCATAAATATTATTCAATTTTATCCAGTCTTTGTTAATGTTTTACATTTCTATATTTGTTAGGAGAGGGGGGTGCCAGCTCAGGTGTCGTCCTCGTCACTTGACCGTGGTTCAAAATTACGAGGTCCGTCGCCAATAGCCCTCGTGTTGCTTCTAGTGCGACGTTAATAAAAACTAAACTAAAACTAAAATACATTTCTATATTTGACTAAGTCCACTGGGGCTTAATGATAAAATAATATCAGATCGAGCCTTTTGAGACCCCCTTCTTTATATCAGCTTCTGGTTTCTTGGACATTCCATTTACAAAGCCATTTTATCATTCACCATGAAAAAAGGCTTTAATCTGGAGTTTCCAGGTGTCATAATTTTTCTTTCTAAGTTTGTCAATAACAGTTGTTGTTGCAGCCATACTTTGATGGTTTTCAATTGTTCCGATGATACGAAGTGTGGCTATTAAATAACGAGACTGACAATGCAACAGAAGAATTACGCATGCGCCAAACGCCAGTGACCGACAGCTGTTTGGCGTGAAGCCTTCTCTTTGGAATGCAGTGCCTCTCTGTAAACAAAACCGTATATCTATAGCCGTCGCTGGCTAAAGAGTTTTTTGTTTGTTTGTTTCGCCTGAAAAATTATAACTGTAACAATAGAGCAACGAATTGTTGTGAAATTTGGAAAAACCATTACTGAAACTTATAATTTATTGAAAGAAGTGCATGGCAATGTATGTTTATCGCATGTACGTGTTTTTGAGTGGTTTAAGCGTTTTCGATATGACCGAGAAGACGTTGACGATGATTCATGCCCGAGTCGCCCTCTCACGTCAAAAACGGATGACAATCTTGGAAAAAAAAATCGGTAATCTGGTTCAATCTGACCGTCGGTTAAGTATTCGTGCGGTTTCTGAGATTGAAGGAATCGACAAAGAATCCAAACGGCAAATTTTTACAACTCATTCCACATTGTCTGTCAGAAGATTCTAGCCAAGTACAGCATCCCAGTGCCAGACCATCCACCTTATTCGCCGGATATTGCGCCATGCGACTTCTACCTGTTTTCTAAGGAGAAATTTGCATTGAAAGGAATAAGATTTGAGTCTATTGAAGCTGTGAAAGAGAAACAGCACGCGTTCTGAAGGAGCTGACAGAAGAAGACTTCCAGCACTGTTTCGAACTATGTAAGATTCACATAGAGTGTTGTAGGGACAGAGGAGAGGTGTATATTAAAGGTGATAATAAGTAAATACGTATGACATCAAAATAAGTCTTGTTATTTAATAGCCACACCTTGTATTTTTCAACTACGTAAGGTTTACGACTTATGAATTTCTGTAATGTAACCTTTGTTAAAGAAATAAGTAGCTAGCAGTGGCGGATCCAGAAACGAATCAACAGTGGAGACAGAATATTTTTTTTTAAGTTCATAAGGCTTAACTGGTGTTTGATTGTTGGATTTATTCATGCTTTTTCAGTCTATAATCTAAAAATAAACTAAGTACTAACCCAAGAATCAAATTCAAATTGAAAACTTAAAACTTACAGTACGATAAAGTAAGATTCCAAAATTCGTTCTGTGGGTGTGCGGTGAAAGCAGTCCAACAAGAAGGATAATGGAAAATGACGCTCGATTCACAAATATTCAGAAAATGACGAAACACGGGTAACATTAATTGTCCATATTAACAGCACAATCAAGAAAAGTAGAACTTGTATAAATTAGTAACACAATAGGAACAAAAGCAGCACGAATGCTGTACTGATAAATGCTATTTTGTATCTGTTTGAGTTGTTGATCAATAACAATAATAATACTTTCAAAAACGATCGGGTCACCAGTTTGTTGCCAAGGTCAGGGAGTCATTATTTAAACATTCCTCGGTATCAGACAAAGCACTAAGAATAGCATTGCAGGGAAGCGTCATTGCAAGTTCGTAACAATAGCTCAATCCTGTGCTTGGACATTGCAAGCAACTTTGAAGTTAAGCAATAAAATAAATACTTTTAAATTTGGTTGAGATTTGCTTTCCTTTCCTTTAGAAAACTTATTAGAACAGCTTACGTCACGGTGTGGGTCTGGTGTTTAGTTCCTTAGTCTGAAAGAGAGAAAAATGAAGAGGGGACAAAATAAAGAGGGGTGTCGCAGTTGGACTATTAACAGCGCATAAACGAGTAGTTCTCACAGCCAATGGCGGAAATTCATTATAAGTAATAAAATTATGAGTTTTTAGACAAGAAAAATGATTTAAAATCATTAAGAATTTTTTTTTTTAAAAAAAGAAACATTTTTGAAGCACTCTCGTAGAAACTCTGTGAAAAAGAGGACAAAAACGAAGTTTATTAATAGTTCGTAAATTCATGCAAAATTAAAATGCTGATCAGTGACGTAAATGAATGCAAAATTAAATTGCTGATCAGTGACGTAAATGAATGCAAAATTAAAATGCTGATCAGTGAACGTAAAATAAAACAATTTATAATTTACTATAACAAAAAAGGTTAGTAATCAAGTGCAATATAAATTTGTATACGATTAATTGAAATATAAAACCACTTATTAGTTGGTAGAGAAATTTTTTCATTTATTATTCTAAAATTATTCCTTTACGTATTTGAGAATAAAATGAGTTTTGCAGAAACGTCAAAAAATTAGTGGCTCATATTTTTTTGGAATTTATATTTTAAATATAGTGTAGAAATTTTACAACAACAAACTGAAAGAACTTGAATACATCACACAGAAGTATTACCAAACTTACTTTTCCTACCTTTTGTTGGAAATTACTTCCTCAAAACTTTTAGTTATCATTTCCTTAATTTAAGAAAAAGAAAAATCTGAAAGTTTCCGCGATCTGTCACAAGATGTATTCCTATTTTTTATAACAGGAAATTTCAGAGGTTTGTTATTGTTTCGTAATTATTGTCAGTCTAATTTCAACCTGCTTCTGTATTGATGCGCTCAAAATGTTTTTAAAAAAATTCATACATATTTGACATGAGATTCAGAGTAAGCCTAATTTATGTTTAGTGTATGAAAGGCCCACAGCAATGGGAAAAATTGGAGTTATATATAAATTTGAAAGTCTATGATTTATATAAATCCATGTGGAGCGTATGAGTCTAAATTCTTAGAATACTTCGCCGAAATAAACATTAAATTAGATTTTCTCCGCTTTTACTATTTTTCCGTGTTTCCCAGCAAATACAACAATGTTTTTCTTTCAAAAGATGCTCATTTTGATGAGATTTTTAATTCGATTTGTATGCATTTCGTATGGTATACTTTGTTGTTTTTAGTTCTTGAAACATCTGATTTCTCACTACTGGCTTTGGTTCGAACGAGTAAACTAATTAGCTAATTTTTTAATGTAGTGCTGGAAAAAGCGTCAATTTCAGATTTTTTAAATGGTTAGCCAGAAATCTACTGAATCAAACTACACAGTTTCATATGAAAAAGGAATAAACATTTCAGTTTCAAATAAAGAACAAAGGAAAAATGTCTGTGGATTTCATACAAATTTTTAATTACACTAGTCAGAAGTCGAGTTTTGGGTTTTCCTTTTTTTTCCCTCTCCGAGAAGGAAGATTATTACTCCACTGTGCACAGTTCTGACCTATATTACGTCGCATGATGGTCGCTGTCTATCTTTGAATGTAACAAATTATTTTTCATGGAGTTTTTTGGAGATCGTTATATATATACTATAAATATTATGCCACAGTAGCAATCTCAGAAAGTTGAAATTATCATCCAGGAAAAGCTTCTTAACAAGCAATTTTTATATTAACCACCTAAGGGGCTATTGTGTTGGGTGGGGCGTTTCGGCATATCAGATCACTTATCAATTTTTTATTGTTTGCTTCAATTCTCATTAAATTTAGATTAAATATATTCAATTTAATAATTTATCGCTTTCTTTCATTTTAATATCGGAAAAGCTTACTATTGTTCATTTTTTGATATTTCATTATTTACTTTAATTCTTATATTTAACTGAGTAATTTAATAATAATTATCAAAAAAGAACAAATTTAGTAAATAAATAATAAAAAAGAACAAATTTAGCCACCTAAGGTGCTCACCTTAGGAGGCTAAATTTGTTCTTAGCAAAACTTTGCATAGAACTTTTTTCAGCTTATTTCCCTACTTTTTCTGGTGTCTAGATCACAGAACACGATTTTTGATGTGGTAGAGCCAGATTTGGAAGAGGATCATAAACCTTTACTATCACTCATTTCCTATGCATATTTTCTTTCCCCCATTAGGCTGGTCCTCTTCCTAACAACTGCCGTCTAGTTTGCATCGTGATATCGAGGCAAGATCAATTCACATGTTTGTTCTTTGTAGCAGAATTGGGTTTCTTTTTCGAATTAATTATCAAAAAAAAAAAAAAAAAAAAAAAAGAAAAAAAAAGTATACTCCCATAAGTTAAATTTGCAAATTGGGTCTAAATATTTATATATTTTTCGTTGCTATGTTACCCATTAAATCGTTCTTTCGTTGGAGGCTAATTTGTAGTTCGCTGAAAGTTATCAGATGAAGAATTTTTGATTATTGAGAGATGGATCTTTATAAAAAAAATATTCAACGTTTTTCATTAAGCATCGATTTGTTTTGCAAAGGTTAGATTTGGGGTACCTTAAAATTAAATCTATGTTAGCTTGTGGCATTGTTGCCTTTTTATTTAAAAAAATTACTTTCCGAGACACGAGTACTGAGATCGTTGTATTTATTAATTTGTTTGTTCTTTGACAGAGAACTGACACGTTTCATATGAAATGCTAAAGGTTGATTTCAGATTCCAAAGCTAGATTGTTTTGATATATATATATAATTGTCAAAAACATGAAGGAACAAGAGGTATTCTCTATACATGGATATGATTTTGAAGACCTTTTTAACTTAATAGATATTCAAGATTTAATTAAGGTTCTTGCAATTTTATACAATAAATATCATTTTAATCAAACAATAAAACAGGAAAAATTCAATACTCTCGTTAAACTTGTATTACAAGAGAATTTTATAGTTTTTGGTCAAAATCTCTATAAACAAATTCAGGGTCTCCCTCAGGGAGGTACAGCTAGTAATTGTCTGGCCAATTTTTATTTACATTTTTATGAATTAAAACAGATTGACAATGATTCTTACTTTCTTTTTCGTTACATAGATGATCTAATTATTTTAGGTAAAACTGAGGATTTTAAACCAAATATTTCATTTTACCCTAATTTTCTCAAATTATTAAAAACTAATCTTAATTCAAATACAGTAGAATTTTTAGATATCGATTTGCAAATAGTTGACAGTAGACTTATTAGTAATATTTTTGATAAAAGAGAGAGATTCGAATTCCATGTAATTAAAATACCTTTTTGGAACAGTAATCTACACAGATCCATTTATAGGAATATTTTATTGGGCTTTTTATTACGTAATAACAAATTAACCACACATAAAATAGACAAATTTAATAACAAAAAATTCTTCAACACCTGTTTGAATCATGATTATCCAATAAATTTCTTAAATACTTATATACATCACAAATATATTAAACATCTTTGCGAATCGTGATCCATTTTCAAATCCATCACACAACAATAGGTCCACAAAGTCGGCTTGTTAGTGGTCTAGCCGTGAAGAATTTATCTATTTATTTACATTTACACAGCTTACATTTTTACTCACTCTCTGCACCGTTATACTCCTTTACCATACAACTTATTACCAACCAATTGTTTGCATCCTTTTACATTTTATTACCAATCAAACAATGATTTAAACCTTTTTTCAATTTATATGGTGATGATGTATTATATTTTTTCATTTTGAGTATGTGATATACATCTTGAAGCTTAAAGAAAATTCCGTCTTACTACTCACATATTTGAATCTTCATTTCTTTGAATTTTGTAAGTAATTTTTGTATTTTGATTTGTTGATAATTTTAGAATGATAGATTTTATTTTGTAAATTTTATCGTTGAAATTTTTTGCATTTTTTAATCATTGAACTCTTTTGTAATTTGGATTTCCCAATTCAGCCTACCAGGAATTATAGATTTTATTTTTGTAGATTTTATCGCTGAATTTGTTTGCATCTTTTAATCATGAACTCTTTTGCAATTTGGATTTCCTAATTCAGCTTAGCAAGTCGCAAAGGGGGAAGGTTTGTACCATTAAACTAGTTTAACCCCGCTTAATCGGTCCTCAGCCCGATATTGCTTTTTGACTTGCTGGGTTCCATATTTTCATTTATTTTTCTTTCATTGTTACATTTCTTTCTGGATTTTTGTCTTTTTAAATATTTTTAATTATTCTTTCATAAATTTTCAGTATATATATATATATATATATGTGTGGCTGCATGGATTTTCTCCAGCTAATTATCTAAGAATTAAATTTATTTTCCAATGTATGGAACAATCAATTCCTCTGATACTCGAAAGATGGCACCACGAATCAGCGTCATGTGATAGCTCATACAGCGCCACCTATTTCAGAACAAAACTGAGCGACCTTTCGTTCTCGCTCTCTTTCCTCCACTTTCCACTTCTCCTTCACATTACCCGCGTCGGAAGTAAACTTCGAACGCTTCTGCTTCACATTACCCGCGTCGGAAGTAAACTTCGAACGCTTCTCCTTCACATTACCCGCGTCGGAAGTAAACTTCGAACGCTAGAGCGCGTTCCAGCGCCCTTCGCCGATATGGGTTAAATGAGACAGCCATCTGTTTTGCTCCGATGAACTGGTCAATTCGTCGTCTTCTGGTGTATATATTTTCATTCTTCATCTCTCCATTTAATAAACTTAAGTGAAACTACTGCAAGCATCGTCATTGAATTTCTGCAAAAACAACACAGAATCCGTTAATGGAATTACCCCCCTAGACAACCAGCCCTTTGCATAAGAGCAAACTATTGTAGATTCGGGATGTATAATCTCATCATCCCACGGTCTACACACACACACACACACACA
>BMAW01085608.1:0-15774 GCA_019974015.1 Nephila pilipes | reverse complement strand
CCCACTTGGAAAAAACCTTTTTCACTTCACTTCAAAAAACCTTTTTCCTGGTCCGATCGACTTAAAATTTTGACACGTTTCAAGCAAAGGTTAGTACTCTAGAAAGACCTGGTTACTGGTTTACTACGAGCGCCATCTCTGGGTTAGTCTCGGGAGTTATTGATCGATGTGTTATGTTAAACTAGACTGTAAGAAGGAAATGGCTCCCGAAAACATAAATAAATTAGATTATGTCATTATGACTGCTGTTATATTAAACTAATATTCAGGCTATGTGTCTATAATTCTTATTATCTCGCTATTTTCTGCACTATATTAGATATATTCGGAATTTTACTTTTGCAATGCCATCAGTTATTCAGAAGAAAAATTCACAGTCATACGAAACGTAAAGAGCTTAAATTAGAATTTATTTCCTTCAACCACAAAATGTCATAGTTGATTACTTTTCAAAATTTTGTCTCAAAAGTTTTTGTGTACAAGATTGATACCTGCTTTCACCAGTGATGAACTATTTTTTCAAAAATATGTCACATTATTGCCGCCAAATTTTTTTGTTGGATTGAATTAAAATATACATAAAGAGTGCTTTATTTACCAATCGATTAGTGCATTACCTTAAATCATATGTAATAAGGATTAAGGAATTGGTTGAAAATAAAAAAAAAAAAAAATTCAAAAATTTATGAGGCAGTCATTTTTTTTCTCAGGAGTTTCGAACTGCTTTTTTTTTAATTGACTATTTTCTTAGGATGCTTTGGGGTCACAAAAATTTAACATTGATTTGTCATTATTAGCCAATAAAGGTGTTTTGTATAATATATAACGTAATGTAGTAATAAATTAAATTAAAACAAACTCTTAATGTTAGCGAAGAAACAAGTCCCTTTGGTGGCGAAATCTGTTCTTTGTAATGCAATTTGAATCTTAACATAATAAATCAAATTTTTATTCAGTTATTGCGGTTATTTTTACCTAGATATTTGTTTTTAATTTTCTCACATTTTTATTTTTCCGTTCTTCTCTAATTTTATTTACTTTCATGAGTTTTATTACATATTTTCATATTTCTCGGGAGAATTTCATTATACAAGAACACTATTGTATTAGATTTTTCTCTTTTTAAAAAGCTTAGGAGCAGACTTAACTTTTCTTGTTGTTTGTTGTAGCTTTGTTCAAAGCATTTTACGCTACAGGGTTAGTAAACTTCTTTATTACCTATACGCTAGATATTTATAAGTAATCGAAACTTTGCCTGTGAGAGTTTATCTATAAAATGCATTAGCTTGTGATGGTCATAATACGATCTTAAGATAATCTATCACAGAGCAACATATTCTCTCTATCGTATATAAGTAACAAATCATTTATAAAAAAATTTTAATTATCGTAAATAACATTATAAATCATTATTTTATTAAGGTAATTTACGGCAAATTTGTGATTTATTGTGTATATATTTTGTCTTTAAATAATAAATAGTAGTTTTTCTAAAGAAATTTTCTTTTTTCATGAAATATACTTCACATGCAATAAAAGAATGACCTGTAACGAATTAGGTATTTTAAAAATCATGTAAATCGATCTTCATGCATACACGCACACACAGTAATTTTTAATCCTTTTTTGTTACTAATCAGTTCCTTTATTTGCTTAAAATTTGTTTGCGTACACATTTTGATAAATCTCCCATTTATACTTTTTGCTGATATATCCGTAATTCTACTTATTATTTCGTACTTCGAGGTAAAAGGTATGTGACTAAAGATTTTTTTTCCTGTATAATCAACTTAAAAATAGTTTTAGAAGTAAATTCTAGGTACTTTTATTTCAAAATAAATAAAATTGTACCAAGCGAGATAAAAAATTCTCTAGGGAAATTTTTCTCTAATAAATTCTTCCTCGAGCTAAAAATAATTTTCAATACAATATTATGTAAAACAATAGAGTTAAAACTCTCTGTAGTTTGAAAAAGAGAGAATAATTTAATATGTCCATGGCATGACAAGAAATAGGATTGCAAGCGAAAAAGTAATTCTATTAATCATCGCTAACTATTTTCTGGTCTTATTGTATACTACCCATCTTAAATCACATGTTCAAACAACTATTCTTCAAAATTTATGAATTTGATATTTGTACAGTAATTTAATTTTCAAAAATTGTTTTTAATTTTGTTTATATTGTTTAATATATAAAGTTCAGCATTTTTATTATAACCTCTGCGGTGGAAATTATGAACTTTCAGAAAAAGAGCCTACTAGAGTTTGATATCCTAGATTAATAGGGACGTAATAAAAACCTTATTTTTTTTCTTCTTCTGGTAATTAATTAGAAAATAATTTCAGAGATTCATCCGGAATAGATACATGTACGTTGAAAGTAATATAATAAGTAAGTTTATCTCGTACCAGTTAATAATGTAATTTTACTATGAAAGTGATGAAACAAATTTTAATCACACTTTTAAAGTGTGTGAGAAAAATATTTCATACCTTTTTTTACAAATTAAAAAGAGAATAGGAGTTTTACTGACTTCACAGTTACAACTTAACTCCGTTTTTTGAACCATTATTAAAATTACATGCTTACTATTTTGCTCATATTTGTATAAAAGTTCTCTTGCTTATCCATTTTAGTGGTTCTTAACATTCATGAGAGGATACTAAGCACTTGCCCAATCTCTATTAATGAGGTAATATATCTTCTCCAATATCTAATATTGTTTTTCGATTATTGATAAAACCAAAAACTAAATTATCACACTACACAAGGAATAAGGGTCATTATATGAAACAACTTCATCTATAAGAAAGTCAGGTTATAGTAGTAAACAATTATTAACTCACTCGAAATGAAATTTTAGCTCTTGCGTCTCTAGTCTAAATATCATATCTGCAAAACAGTATTGTCAATTACTACTAAATCGAAGCTTATGGTCAAAATTAAGAAAATAGAATTTTCAGAAAAAAACAGCTTATATCATCATCACAAACTGGCTTTTTCAGATATAACTAAATACAATAAAATATCAGCTTACATTCGCCTTCCATTCTTGGGTAACAAAATAGTTTCCATTCAATAATAAAAAGTTAGATCAAGTTTTTTTTTGCCATGTGTGAGGATGTACGGGTAAAATAGCAACTTTAATGTAAGTGTCATTATATGTATTGTTGAGAATATTTGTTCCATATTAGATTAAAAATTCCACAAGATCTCACTCGCTCATTAATAGTTGAAATAGTTTGATGCCTTTTAAATTAAATACAAATTTCAAAAAAAAAAAACTTGAACTTCCATTTTATTCAAAATTACTATCAAATCCCATATGACACGTGTTTTTCTATCGTGATTTCCATATAACACAGAGCGGAAATTTTGACAGTTCTCCTGTAACGCTGTCTTCTTATAACTCATTTTTCGTACACGATCATTCCAACAACTCAAATGGCTTGAAAAATTGATCTACGGCAGTACTTATTCAATGTATTAAATTTTTGTAGTTGATATTTGTGAGGTTTTTCCTTTTTACCAATTCTAGTTATCAGGAAATATCCCTAAAATGAGCAAGCAATAAAGCCTTTCTCTTTTAGTTTATTCTAAGATGGTCTTTAAATGTGTTCCGATATATGTGTAAAAAAGTTCTTTTGACTCGTTTTATTTGCATTATTAGAATTGTACAAAATTAGAGAACATTTAAGTAAAAAATTTTATTTGCCTTAATATTTACCCGGAAAAAAAACTATCCGTAGGTTTGCAAAATGGTTGAAATAAGTAAATATCTCTTGTAGACAAAATCCAAATTTTAAATCGTTTGAAGAATAGAGAAAAAATATCATATGTTGAAAAATCATTAAATTTCAATAAATTTACGATTTGAACTTCAAAAAAAACGAGAAAAAAATAAGGAAAACTATTGGACATTGTTCCCCGTCAAGTATTGGTACACGAATTCATTAAACTTGCATTAATCCTGAGTTTCTTATAAAGTGGCAGTAGTTTCCATATAACGCTGTATAAATTAATCCAATTTGTCTCATTTTTATGTTTCTTATTGCATTGTTTCATACAGAACGCATTTCCTGATTATAATTTATTCTAATTTTCTTATAATTCGATTTCCATAAAGCGCGGTACGAATTAATCTCGTTACAGGAGACTTGACTGAACTAATGCTACTTGAATGTTTATGACAATTTATTTGATTATTATCTAAATTCATGAAAACAACTGAAGAGTATATTATCTTCATATGCACTATAAGCTTAAAACAGGTACCGAACAGTAAAAAATCAAGGTGGCTTAGTATTCTGAGTGATTATGAGTTAAATGCTCAATTCTATCACATTCTGTAGAATGAAATTCAGAGAAAGTTACATCTGGAATGAAATATTGCTCAAAGGCTCGATACATCATTCAAACTGTCTTGATATTTATTTCCGAAATCTGTAGTTCCATTTAATTTTGTAAATAATTACGAACAATTTTATATTTTAATACAGGGGACTCTCATTTGCGAACGAAAGCTGAAAGTGTTTCATTAAGTTCTCATTCAACAAACTATATGTAATTTATGGAAAATCAAGCTTAATTTTTTAACCAGTTGAAAGATCAAAGGTCTTTCAGTGAATCCAATCTAATGTTTTCTGATCTATTTTTGTTGATTCTGTTAGTCTTTGAGCTGAACTTTAATAGTAGTAACCTGAAGGATCGAAAGAACTCTTCTCCGATAGTAATGTGAAGTATAAGGTTATTATCATGGTAACGAATAAAGGTTGTTAAAAACCAGACTCGGAATGAATTAGTATTGATTCAAGCAATCACATAAAGAAATTTAAAAATAATTAAATTTACTATTTTTGACTAAACAAAAAATTAAATGAAGCAAATTCAAAATTTACATAAAAACTGACATTTATAATGGATGGAGTTTTAACATCTGAGTAAAGTAATCTTCGTAACGAAAACAAAAGGAATCTGCTACAAAATTAGATACAAGCATTTTCTTATACTTTATTTGCTCATCACCAATAACCGATTGAACTATACATAATTAGCGGAACTCTCCTGAATTGGAATTAAAATTAAAATTTCTACCTCGACGCAAGATGCTTTAGCGATGAGTCATTTCGTATTATTTCCCCCTATAGGGGCGGATCATCCCATAATCCAAAAGAGCCGTATCCATTTCAATACTTTAATAGTATGAAGGATTAGAAATTGTCCAGCAACATGGAAATGAAAGCAAACTAACGAAGTTTGAAATGAAAAAAAAATTCCTTCAGGCATTACACTTGAGTGTCTTTTTTTGCATTTATATAAAATAATTCCTATTTTAATTCCGGGTAATATTTTAAATATGGTTTTGCTATTTCTATATTTTACGTAAGAACAAAAAAAAATTATTTGTTATTTCCTTATATGGAGAAATTTGTTTGAGTTTTCGTGGCTAAATACTTTTCATTATTTGAATATAGTAATAAAAAATTGATGTTGAATGAAATATAACTTTCAAAGTTGCATTGTTTTTAGCGTTTTAAACCATTATAAAAAAAACTTCTTTTATTTTATATAAATTATTTTCTTAATAAATGCCAACTAGGTTAGATTTCTTTTATTTATTTTAGTTTTAGTTTTTTTAAAGGAGTAAAGAAAAGTATATCTTTTTGCAAGAAGTATAAAAATCAGCCTTGGTTATCAGAACATGGAAATACTTTAAAATAATATAGAAATTTCACCTATCAGATGCCGAACTTTTTTTAGATGTAAAATGGCCTAAACACATCTTGGAATAGAATTGTATAAATCATGTGTGGATTTGAATGAAATATTAAAACATTCCTCATTAGAATATTAGGATGAGTACCATAGAGAAGCCGGTGAGGATATCAGCAGTGATCTCTGCTCTCGAAAATAAACCAAAGTGAATCGGTATCGATAATACTGAGTATTTAAACAATTGATAATATTGAAGTTTGAGGACTGGTACGTCCAGTAAATATAAGTGATTTCGTCTGCATGCTCTTCAAACACCTCCTGAATAGCTTTATGGATTGAAACACTTTTGACCAGAAAAACGCTATCTACTTAAAAAAACAATATTTTTTCAATAGAATGCACCAAATTGTCTAAAATGTTCATATATCCCCTCTCTTTTACTCGATCTTCTAAGGTGACATAGTGTCTGTATCATGATATCGCTTACCAAATCATGACAAAAATACCTTCATGCTTCACATTTGGAAAAAGACAATCTTAGACACACATCACATTGTGGGGAATAATGTGAACGACCCATGATTCAAAAGCATTATGCATCTTTCATACATCATCCGAGCAGGTGCGTTATGGTTGTAGAACTACTTGAGACAGCGTTTAGAATTCATATCAGTTAGAAGTGGCTTTAGATTTGTACTACATATTTATTATTTGTGCAGTTCCCTTCTATAACAATAATAGTTATTTCAGGAACTTGCAGATGTTGATTATTATTCAGCGGTCACTTAAGCTTCAAATCTCCACCAGCCATTAAACCAACTTTTTTTTTGAGGCCACAACCCACTTCAACTTCCGACGATCTATTTCATTCACTTTTTGTTTTGTCCACAATTGTGCTTCACAGAGGTTGATTTCCTTTGTATGAGATATGCGGTCATACTTTTCAATAGTGTAGCTCAAGAAACTTTCATAACGTTGTTATTTGTGAACTCTTAAAGTCTTTGAGTGATCATTAGTTCTACTTAATCGTTAATAACGTTCATGAATTGCACGAAACTTGTCTGAATTGCTTATGCCAAGTGAATCGCTTAACCATGCTTTGATAGCGCAGGTGTTTTGAGCGTGAAGACACTGACTGAAATGTTTTGCATAAAGACGAAGTTTGACTTTCAACAGATAATTCTTTACGAGTTATTTTGAACAAATTCAACAACTTTATTCACATTTGTTTCGTATTTTAAGGAAGATGCCTTACTTTTGGACCGCAGTCTACATTGGTTGTATTTAACCTAAGTATTATAGAACAAGGTATCTATCGATACAATTGTTTTCATACACGCATTATGATGTTTGTTTTTATATTACTGAAAAAAATTCAGAATAAGGTCTTAAGGTCACCCGCCCACTAAATTCTTATAAGTAAATTTTGAAAACATTCTTTAGAATTTCAGAACATCTTTGATCTGGATAAAATGTTTTTATTATTAAGCTTATTCAAAGTTTTTAAGAAATAAATCTGATTTTCTTAGACTTCCGAGGAAATAGATTTTTGCTGCCTAAGCTGTTTATTGTGCCATCGCTAGCTTTTTTTACTACAATTTTACCAGTAGATATAATTTTCTCATAAATTCACCAAGATTTAAATTCTATGCTTTTTATGCAATAAGTACCACAGTTCGATTTTTCTTCTTCTTATGTATTCGTTTAGACTGTTTGATAAGATTTGCTGTGAAGTTTACATTTAGCCGAATTATATCTATTTTCTTTCGGGCGCGTGTTCATTGGATTGAGATTTTATTACTGTTTGAATATCTTATTGTGGGTGTGGAATTTATTTCAAAGGCTTATGTTCATTTTGCTTTTGGATGCCTGATTTTGAGTATAGTTATTTGTGAGTAATACTTTATGTAAGTATTTTTATACTTACAATTGTGACTAAGAAAAGTTATCTGGTTTTACAATTAAGTAAAGAAGTAGGTCTTTTCTTTATATTCTATAACTATTCAGCTCATTTTTCAACATTGGAATTCTTTTGTCAGAACTTTTCCTAATGAAGAGCTTTTTTCCTCACTTAAGCTTTCGATGGTAGTTAATATAATAATAAAGGAACAAAGATCGTGAACCACTGAAATAATAAACATTTGGAATGAAACATTAAAAAAGTAATCGAACAAACACCTTCCTTCTCAATTTAATAGTGGTCGTGGTAGCCTAGTGGTCATGGTCATGGACTTGAGGCCGGCGATTTTCGTCGAGTCGTGGGTTCGAGCCTTCATGCCATTAAGACCCACCATGTAGCTGGGGTTAATGTACGGAAAATATGTTGAGGCTCAAAAGCCTTCCATTAGCGTGGTGGGGAAATTAAGAGAGTGAGGTGCCAGCTCAGGTGTCGTCCTAGTCACTTGACTGAGGTTCAAATTATGAGGTAATCACCCAAAGCCCTCATGTTGCTTCTAGTGCTACGCGTTAATAAAACCAAACCGAAAGCAATCATAATTTAATGATAAATATCAGTTGCAAAGCCTGACTATTATCAAAAATAGTATTTGGTTTATTTTGTAAGAGATTAAATACTTAATTCAAAACTCTAACTGGTGAAACGAAGTGTTTTCATATTTCTCTGTAATATATAATTTTCTTACTAAAGGGAGAAGTGTTTGGAATTTCTTTTTTTAAAAGAAATAAATTGTTTTGAGAAATATAATTTGCTATAATATAAAACTGTAAAAAAAATTATTTCAGATTTGTATTAATTTTAAGAAATAGTTTTTTAATTCATTTGTGTTCAGAATTCATAAAAAAAAATTAGTTTACAATTATTTGTTGAAACAAACTGAAGAAATATCAAAGAAAAATAAATTTTTTTTAATCATAAATAAATTGTTTCTAATATTAAACCTCAAACAAATTTAAAATGAAACTTACTTATATATTAAGACTTTTAAAAACATTTAAAGCGTATACTTAAGAGTTTTAAATTATATGATTACGTTAAAATATTTCAATTTATTGAGTTTTCTAATATAAAAATTCAAATCATATCTCACAGAGCTTCGCTTAATCTATGTCTGTATAAAAAAATATTAATAACTTCATTTATTTACAGCAAGCCCAAATTAAATTTTAACATTATTATTACTATTTTCAATTCATAAGTATTCCAATAATCAAATTTATATGAGTATAATTTGAAAAAATTATCCTTATAAATTTGATTCTGAAATAATTTTTTTTTATTTTGAGGCCCGATCAAAAAAGAAAATTTTGCAGCTACTTGCAGAAATAAAAAAGCAAGTGGAACTAGATCCCCTTCGTTTTCTATTTCTCTTTTTAATTAAGAAATTAAAGCAATTTTTTACATTCTGATGGATTTAATATTGCAATTTCTATTAATTACAAACTAATTACTAGATATTCACGGTTTCCTTCATTTTTCATCAAACGAAAATATTTCGATATTATCTAATTTCCTCTTATGTTTGTAATCATGTTTATTAGATTAAAATGTTACATAATAAAGTGAATTATTTATTAGATATCAACCGCTGCCATGTATTTAAATCTATCTTTCTTTTATCCAATGAGAAAATATGCTAATAGTTGCATTACAGCCTTCCAAACTTATATTTAGAAGCCCTCTGCTCTTCAATATCTTAATGCTTTCTAATAACCATATCTAATACTTCTTTCACAAAATCTTGGTAATTTTTCGATTAAATTATGATTTTCATTAAATTAGTTACTGTACAATTGGGTGGAGCAATTTCACCAATTTTGAATGGCAAATTCATCAAAACAGCTTTTTTTCAATAGAATAAAATGGCTATTTTTCTTTTCAAATAGCCTTCGTACACAATTATCTTTAAATACAGAATTAGTTTGTCCTTTCTCAAGTTTCAAAGTTCAAAACTTAACACATAATGAATTTTTAAAAAGAAAAATTAAGTTTTTCTTCTTCAAATTCCAATCAAGAAACAGAATATCAAATTTCGTATATTTATCTCAAATAACTCAGTTCCTAAGATTCCAAAATAATATCCCGAATTTTCAATTATTCAATCAAAGTGTTCGATTTCACTTACAGATCCAAATCTGTATGGGATCCCATTGATTTGATTATAGGAAGGATCGAAGGCAGGTGTCCTATTACGAGTTTCAAGAGGAATATGTAAACCCGAGTATTTGAGAAGTGTACTATATTGATAAGATTATTGGTAAATATTATAATGCAGTTTTAGAAGGGTAATTGTTCGAAAATGCATTATTAGAGAAATGCCATCCTAATTAAAATGAGAACTAATTGTTAAGAATTTAGAAAAATTTTGGAGCTTCTTATAGTAATTTCCATCAGAAAATAGAAAAATTCATTTTTTTAAAATTATTTTATCTATTTTTAAAACGTTTTTATGTATTTCGCTTGGTGTGTGTGTGTATACCAGTGTGTCATCAAATTTTCGATCATTAATTTAACCAATTTCCCATCAGGCTAGAGCTCTGAAACTTTGGGAATCGGTCTTACTCGCCTAACAATGCAATATTCAGATATTTGCGACAAGTTTTAACGAATATTTCAATCATTTTTTAATAATGAAGTCTAGCCTAACCGCTTGGCGTGATTCAAAAATTGCCAAACTTAGCGGTTTTTTTTTTTTTTTTTTTTTTTTTTGCTGAACATTAATTCCGCGAAGCTGACCAGGGTAGCCACATTTGGCAAAATACCACCGAGTAATTCCTGTCACCAAGGGTGGTTGGGCTAAACTTCAATCCAATCATTTAATTTACCGGATGAATTAATTAATTTTAGTTAGTTTTAACGTTTTTATGTGTTTCACTTGGAGTGGGTGTGTCTGTATGTGTATCAGGGTATCATAACATTTTCGATCATTAATTTAACCAACTTCCCATCAAGCTAGAGCTCTGAAACTTTGGGAATCTTTCTTACTCGCCTAACAATATAATATTTAGACATTTGCGACAAGCTTTAACTAATATTTCAATATTTTTTTAGTAAACTTTGCCACCATATAAAAACGTTGTTTTTAAAAACGTTGAATTTTATCTCGAATTTGTTGTTGTTGTTGTCATCATTATATTTTTACAAAAATTCCGCTATCTCGAGTGTGTGTAACGAGTTAAATCAACAAACATGGATGGCAATAGCAAATGATTCTTTTTATTTAAATATATTCATGACAAAACAGGTAACAAAGCTTGGACAGATTAAGAGAACAAACAGGAAACAGTATTTGTACAGATTAGCAACACAGATGCATAGCAGTATTTGTAATAACAGTCGCAGCACTTTTAATGACATTCAGCTCACCAGGTTATTAGTTCCCACTAAGTACAAATTTTCACAATAATACTCTGCACTTTCAAAACTGAGTCCGACACTTTACAGTAGTCCCTTCTGCTTCCCTGCACATTTGCTTGGCCTCTCAACCGACAAATTCCTTGGCAGATCAGCTCAACCAATTCCCACCGCTTCCAATCGATTCGCTCTGGCTTCTCATCTCTCCGTATTTATAGCCACTCCCGCAAGGTTGGAGACATCACAGGGAAAATTCAGAAAAAGTCCGTGAATTTCCTCCCAGTCGAGATATCGCTAAGATTCGTATAGTTTTTGATGAAAAAAATCTTTTGGTCCCCAAAGCCACCGTTTCTCGCCAAATCACCTAAATGGTCGCCAAATCCGGTTGAGGAATCATTACTTAAGCTTCCTTTGGCACTCAGTGAAAGCTCTGTAAATGCCCTTTTTCCCTTATAAGAGAAATGTTGCAAGGAAACATCATTTCGGGTTTGATTTATTGCATCAAGGGTTAGTTTAATTGAAAAATTCTTATTTCATAGCGCTACATAAAATGCTTTCATTGATTACTGTGATTATTTACATTCGTAGAGCGTAAAGTTTAATTTACTGAAAAAAGCTATAGCTAAATAAATTTTTCTTTCTCCATCTTAATATAAATCTTGAAAAGAACTTCAAAAATTCGTTCTGAACATCTCCTTCATTAGTAATTTTATTCATACAAATATATCATGTGTTTGCATATATTGAAAATATTGCTAGGTTACATTTTTCCCATCCTACCATTCACTTGATTATCATTTTATTAATTCTGGAGAAAACAACTTTGAATAATATGCCTATGTTATTGTCTTCAGTAGTATTTTTTCGTTACCTACCATAACATTTTGCGTGAATCAGTCGCTGTGAGATATTTTATGATGAAAAATAACTCATTGCTATTATATAAATACTTATTGCTATAATATTAGAGAATTTTAGAAATGTTTTAAAAATATTTTTTATGAGAAATAAAATTTCTTTGTCCAAAGTTTTCGTTGTGTTTTAGAAACAAAGAGGAATTCAAATGAGTAAAGTAAGGTTTTAATAAAAATTCTGCTAACAAAAAATTTTATTCGATAAAAGATCGAAAACAAAAGCTGTAAGCGATTGATAATTATATTCAATTATTCGTTGTTAGTCATCTTCTAGAAAAATAATTAAAATTGAGCATAACAAAACGCATCATATAAAAAGTTTAAGTCTTGTAATTTTCTCGATTCATTTGTACTTTAAATACAATATGGTAACATTTTCTGCATTTCGAAGCTTACACATAAGACTTTATGTCTGCAGTAAATTTAAGAATCGTAATAAAATCGAATGGTAATAAAATTTAGTGACAATCAAAAGTGTTCTCTTTCTCAAATTTATGTATTATATATTTAAAATAAAATCTGCTGGTTAAGAAATAGACAATAGATAACTCTTATTATAAGGGGAATCCAGCTTCCCGAACTATGAAGTGTGTTATAGATGTGCATTGTATCGATTCTTTATAGTCGATGCAATGGAAAAAATGTTCATCTATCATTAACAATGAATTCCATAATATTAAAGGTATTTAAAAAGTATTTAGCTTATTAACAGAGAAATTATAACATCAATTAAGATATTATAAGAAAAAAAGCAATTAAAAGATCTGAATTGCCGAGGAAATTGACTCTTCGAAAAATGAACCATTTATTTTCCACCCGATTGTAACGAGCCGAATAGCTTTAACGAGAAATTTTTTCCCCAGAACATTCAGAACAACCTTAATGGGATCACATAAATTTTACTTCCCATTTTCAAGACTCCACGCTAGTTTTCTTTCCTTCCTGTAAATTTAAAAAGAAGAATAATGTTGAATCTATTGGAAACAAAGTTTTATCAAAAGTATATTTTAATTAAAAGGGATATATCTTTTGAAAGAAAATTGCATAGTTTTAACAAAATTGACTTTAAATAATATGTATATTTTGAAACTATAACGATAGAAAGCCGTAATGAATAATATGGTAAAAAACAAGATTTTTTTAATTAATTTTCAAGCATTTCTAAGAATGTATGTACTCATTAGCAGCTTTTTTTTCTAATATAAATTATCATACAACTTTGTAGTATAAAAGCAATTACAGTGAACTAAAAATTTCTTAATATTTTAAAAGAAGAAATGGCGTGCAATACAAAACACTTACAGCAGCAAGGAAAATAAAAGCAATAGCGCAAAGAAATACAAAAAGATAAAGAAATAATTTTCATGGTGACTGATTGATTGATTCGTTTTGTTGACATCACATTAGAAGCAATATCAGTGCTATTGATCATGAACCTTATAGGTTTGAACCATGGTCAAGTGACGAGGACGACACCTGAGCTTGCACTTCCCTCTCTTAACTTCCACACCATGATAATGGGGAGAGTTTGAGCCTCGACAGATTTAACGTTCTTCAGCCCCGGCTACACGGCGAATCTTTTTTGGCACCAAGGCTCGAACCCGCGAATCGACGAAAACCGCAGGTCGTGAATCTTCAACCATGACCACAAGGCTACCGCAACCACTTCATGCTGAACTGAAGCAATATTATTTCTCCTGCAATAACAGTTTTCGAAAAGAAGTGGTTCAAAAACTTATTGAATATATTCATTTAATAACTTTTTGAGGCAAACCAATGTGGAAACCATGGCACAGGTATCCCCCTATATTCTGTTTATTTGCATGTTATTTATTTAATATTAATATAATCATAGATTTCTTGCTATAAGTCAGAACATTCATGACGGAAAACAAAAGGACTAGTGAACAAATCATTAAAGAGAGAAGAAGCATGCTATGAAGACAATTCAATGTTTTGATGTGTGCTTGGAAATTACTTTGTTGGTAGATTGAAAAAAACGGCACTAGAAATGACAAAACAGAAACATTAAAATGTTATTAAACTGCAATTTAATTATTTAGTTATTATAAAGACCACTCAAGGCTTTTTTACTATTCTCCATTCCTTATAAGTTTGTTAAATCAAAAACTTCATTTCGCTGTTCAACTCCTTTTCATTTATGTATCGATTCATGATACACATTCCATACAAAATAAAACTAATGGCTAAAACCTGCCACTAATCAATGTTTCAAATTGATTAAAGAATCGAAATCGCAATTGTAGGTAATAGAAGTTTTGGTTTTCTGAATTTGGGTAGGCTCTTTTATTTGTTTTGAGATTAAATATCAGCTTTCATATTAGTATTATCTCTGTGGAATAGGTACATAGTTCTGAATTTACATGAAGCAATAACTTTATATTAATTTACTTTCGTTTACAAAATGGCACCACAAAAGTATTGTTATAATTTCACATTCATAACTCTACTTTATTTCATTGTCTTTTAATGAGATCTTACAGGAATGCTTCATTAATGCAATTGTCTTAATAATTAGAAAATTTATGTAAAGCCTTGTATAAATATTGTTCTAGAATTAAAATTCTAAAGAATTATGAGCATTCATCTCAAATAACTATAACAAATCATATCAAAGTAATAGGCCTATTCCAGTTTATACAATTTTCCAGCAAAAATCGAAGCGCCCTGAAAAATAATTCGATCATTTCAAAATTAAGTATGCACATTTTCTAATCCTAAGACTTCACTTAATTAATTTCATGAGGCCAATGAAATTTAATTTTGTCATGGAGTGGGCTTCAGCTCCGTGATTTATCCTCTATTAAACAGTTAAAAAATGTGAAGTGTTTTAATATTTCTTTTTGTTGTCATTCGATGGAGACATTTGAAGATCTAACAAGCAAACAGATAACTTCTTAAATAGTCAATTTGTTCAGATCAGCAAAACAACTGGTTATTAGATAGCCACTTGGCACGAATAGATAGTGCTGTAATAAATTGTTGGGTCTGACAGTTGCTGCTCGTGCAAAAGTGTCGTACAAAATAATGTTTAGAATGAGAAAAATGCATCCAGTATTATTTCAAATCTTTGTATCTCGTTAATGTACCCCTCCTTCTGAGTTGGAAGTGAAAACTATTGAGTCCGAGATTGAAGGCAACGTTGCATTTTTTATGAGTATCTCTTACAAAATTATATTACTATCTGTTTCATTTTTCAATTAAATAATTATAACACCATTTTCAAGCAAATATTTCAGCTGTTTACGTCAAATGATATCTATATAAAAGTTTAGTTTTATACAGACAGCAACAAATAGATATGTCTCTCATAGAGCATCTGATCATTACAATGAATAAATCATATTACATGAATAAAATTAAAAGAAATATTACTCAAATTAGTAGCCCTATTAATACATATTTGTTGAGAGTTAAAACGCACATAACAAAAATATACAAAATGAAATCAAATCTTATTGCCAAAACAGCAATTTCTTGTGAAAAATTACAAGAAAATTCTCACCCATTCATCTTCTTGAAGTCCAAGTTCTAAAAGCACTTATCGATTATTGTGACACAGGCTTGAATAACTCCGGTACCAGAAATTATACTGACCAGTTCTAACCTACAGTTAGAATTAAATTCTCATTAATAAATACTTAAAATACTTTTTAATTACACATGGTCTTTTTTTATTAAAAATCAATTAAAAATTAAAAGTACTATCTACAATCCTTGTCGTGAGGTTAGAAATTAAAAAAATCATCTACTTTTATATCAATTCTATATCCTAGACATTCGCATTACCAAGCACAACTTTAATAATGA
>BMAW01085597.1:0-10160 GCA_019974015.1 Nephila pilipes | reverse complement strand
GATATGGGGTTCATTATTATGGTAATTTTGGGAAGGATTAACATAATAAATTAACTTTATAGAAATAATTTTTTTAAAAAGAATTCCATGACACTTGATCACTATTTAAAAAAGTTGTACATACTTTTGGTAATTAATTCAGAAAAAAAAAAAACTGATGTTTAGTTTTGTTCTTTTGTTAAAACATATAAAATTCCAGATATATAATTTTTTTTTTGACATAAGTAACTGAAATAATTTTTTTTTCCTTTAAGAAAATATGCTGGGATTAAATTAATTATTGAAAATAATTTCTAAGCAGCTGGCAATGATTATAAACATAAATGGTTTGGTTGTTTAGAATAAAAATTGAACACCTATTGATGATTATTCTACCACATCTTTTACATTTATTTCCAGTTCCCTGAAAACTACTTCTGTTTATCCCAGGTAATTTGACAAATTTTATATTTTCATAATCCTAAATAAAGTAGGTAATATTAAGCTATTAAAAGCAGATTTTATCTCAGTCAAATTATAGAAATATAAGGATATATTTTTTTTAATTCTCATAATCAGAAAAGCAATTGCTGTTTCATAATTCTTCAATTCTAAAAATTTGGGATACTATTATTCAAAAAAGAAAAATAATTAATTTATCAATTAGCAATCCTTTACTGAATTATTTTCTATTTATCATATTAATAATATCTATTAGAGAAATAATATCTATTGAAGGAATAAGAGGTGGGTAGAACAAAAAAATAATTTAAAATTTCTTCTAAGATTTATCAATTGTCATTCCTTTATTCACCGATGCGCCCCCTGTTACTATAAGATTTATTTAAATTTCCTTTTTATTCTAGAAAATGGCCTTTCGTTCATACTTTTTTCCTCCTATCTCGTACAATGATGCTTTTAATGATAAATTTGATATAACTAATGCCTTTCGTTAAATGTAGAGCTCTTTTAGCTTCAAAAAGGATACTATTATACGTATTTAATGTCTAAAGTTACAATTAATGCATATGCTTTTAATCTCGATCGCAGACAAATAATCATCTTGTGTACGCGAAAAATAAGTACAGGCATATAATTTATTCAAATCTCCTCTAATCTTTATCGAAATTCCTCTTCCTAGAAGAGGAAATGAATTTTCAGGATTTTGTGATAGCTTGCTTTGGTATTAAATATTCTACATTCAAATAGTAACACACAAACTTATTTCTTAATACCAGGATAATTTAAATGGCTTTGAATATAAAGGTTGCCTTTGAACATCTGAGGTATTTAAGGCTCTCTTCTAACAGTCGTTTGGAATTCAATGTTAATCCTGTGGAGTTTTTTCTTTCTTCCTCGAAACACTGGATTATTTTATCTATTTTAATGCAATTAAGTGCATCCAAAATAACAACAAATAATGAAGTCTTCAGAGGGATTACATTTTAACTGGAATTTTTGAAAGTATTTTAATGATTCGTTTGTGGATATATCGGACTTTAAAACATATCTTAAAATATTTTCGAAAATTCTGGGGAGGGGAACGTAATTCCTCAGAAATCTTTATAGTGTTTTGCTCTTTCAGTGGTGCTTTATTATATTGAAATAGATAAAAAGTCTCGATTTAAGGCTCCCGTCTACCCGCCATTTTGATTTCGTCTACGTAATGTTAATCCTATGGGAATTCTACTTTTGCTCTCGAATCTTTACTATTTGATCTATTTGAATGCAGTAAAGTGCACCGGGAAGAACGAAAAATAACGAAAGTTTCTGTGTAATTACTTTTACCCACCGGTTTTTAAAAATAGTTTAAGATATTTTTAATGACCCAGATATTTTTAATGGCCCAAAAACGGGTCATTAAAATAGGTGTAAAAATAATTTTAAATACTGGAGGGGGAAAAATAATTCTACTGAAACCTTCATTATTTTTTTTTCTTTTACACATACACTTTATTGCATTCAAATAGGCCACTATCTACCACTAGGGCACTAGGCTACCACTATCTCCCCAACAATGGTTGTCAAAGTAGTAAAGATTTGAGAACAAAAGTCGAAATTCCATAGGATTCAAATTAAGCTGACGAAATCAAAATGGCCGGTAGACGGGTACCTTAAAGCACTAACCCTAGCAATTATAAATTACATAAGCATTACAGTGCATGCTATTTAATCATATGTAGCATATATAAGTTTGAAATCAATTTTCAAATACGGTCTTATAAAAACGCTAAATTATTGACCTCATTTATGAGATATTAGTAGAATACACTTGGTTTATTAATAGATTTCTTAGTTACGTCGCTTTTAGTTATGTCGCGATGGACTTCTTAATTTTGAACCTTGGTCAAGTGCTTAGGACCACGCATGAACTGGTACTTGTCTCTCTAAATTTCGAAAGCAAGCCAACGAGAGGATTTAGATCCTCGACTGATTTAAGATGCTTCAATTCTGCTGCACAGCGGGCTTTTTAGTGGCATCAGGATTCTAACTGACGGTTCGATGGAACATCACCAGTCACGAGTGTGCAACCATGACCACTAGGCTACCACTATCTCCCCAACAATGGTTGTCAAACTCTTTTAAATCAAGGGAAACAACCTAGGGGGTGCACCCCTCTGAGTATTGATTGAGTGATTGTTTGTAAACGTCACACTTAGAATCAACACGACTCAAATTGGGGCCGCACCTCGTGATTAGGAACCTCGGTCAATAGAAGATGGTGACCCCTGTTCTGGCCCTTCCTTCTCCAAATTTTCTCAGGGTGCTAAGGAGAGGACAGGGATTCTCAACCGATTTCACGTGTCTCAGCTCAGTTACAGAGCAGGTCTATGGAGACATCAAGACCCGACGAAACAATGCCGGTTAAGAGTTATCGACCATGATCTCTAGGATACTACGGCCCAAGTAAATACGCAACTTTTTGTATGTTTTATGCAGAAATTTTATATTGGCGCGGACATGTGTTATTCCTTTTTAAATTCCAAAAATTCGAATCATTTCATATTTATAAGAAAATATTTCTCATATATTATTGAGGGGGGGGGAATCAGCCATTTCTAGATTCATTGTTTTACTTTACGTTATATATATGTAATGATTTAACTTAATTCCCATTAATTTCTCGCTATAATAATTTAATTTACTAAATTTACCCATTCTCTCCTTTAAAAGATAATGTTCATTCGTATTTCCTGATCCCCTTCCAAAGTATCCTTTTATTTATTACATAACGCGCTCTTAAATCCGCTTAAACCAATTATAAAACTGTCAAAACAATCCCTTCAGATTCCCTGTCTATTATAGTATTTCCCCAGAAATCCCTCCATCATTCCACGTGCTTCTGACGTTTCATAGGAATTTTCCCTGGTATATAAATAAAAACACAACAAAAAACGCTCTCTTTCATAAGCCTCTTCTCTCATCTTCTTCCTGTCTAATGATGCAATAGCCTTTAACCGTAGTGGAATTGGTCTCTCTCTCCAGTACAATAAAATAATTTTACAGTATAATAATTCCTGTACAGTAAAAATGAAATTAGTTTCGACTGCTTTATGACCATAAAGATGATATTATGTTACATTTAAAAGCCGGCAAGATCTTTACATATATAAGAATAAGTCGTGTGATAAATTCCACTTACAAATTTATCACTGTAAAGCTATAGTCATTAGTACTAAATTTGTTGATTATTTACAAAATCACTCACGTCATTTACAGGCATTTTGGCATTCTTTTTTTAGTGTTTGTAAAATTAAAAGAAAATTGAAATACTCGGTAATTATTATTCATTTCTAGGGGTGGGGGATTGCGTACATGATGTAGTGTGCACCTAGATTGGCGCCATTTTGTTTTATTTCGGCGAATAAAGCTTTTTATGCCACATTTCGTGCATGATAATTTCCATGTTTAACCTGAATGTCGCATATATTAAGTTGTACAAAACGAATTAAGTGTCTAAGAGTATATATTGTATCTTGACAAAACAGTTTCAAGCCGACGCAAATTCGCCAATACAATTCTGAAACTTGCGAAAAATACAAAAAGAAAAAAAGAATGATACATACACAGATGAAACTTTTCAATGATGGACATAACAGTAGGAATAGATATGATGACAATCCGAATCAAATGAAAATGCAACATATCGTGTAAAAAGAAGGATGTTTAATTCTTGAGAAATTAATGGACATTTGGAACTGTTTTGAATCATAAAATTTTGAAAAACTTACCCACAAATGAGGTTTAATACAATTTCAAATCTGGCGCTGCATTTAGTTTGCTTCTGCACTTTTTCTTTGATACAAGTTTGCGAAACTCTTTTCCGTTCATCAAGCTAAGTGCTCGGAAACTGCAACATATACATATTTAGAAAGTTCACTGTATTCGTCACTGCGGCGAGTTCAAAATTTAAGTTAACCCTTCCGTCACTGGTAAATTTCTCGGGATGGTGTCTGATACGAAGCTTCAGCAATTTCTCCTTTTCAGAAATCGACAATGTAGCAAGTAAAAATCTTAATGGAAACCTCTATCTACGTATTAATTTTTTTTTTAATATTATTAAATTTTTTTCAGTTTTTAGCTCTCTCTTTTTAGGGCCGCCCTAACCGTTTTCTTTCGTCAACCCTTAGGATACGCATTGAGCCGTTTGAGAACTATGGATATAGAGGATAATGTAACTCACAGGTACATAAATTAATTTCAAAATCGGGTGTTAAATAATGCAGTTACGATCAGAGAAATGTTACTATTCAAACAAACCTCACATTTCTAATACTCTTATCTATTTTATAAAATTTAATAATCAAATAGTGAATCAGATTCTTCGTAGTTACTATCATACATTGAGTCGCTACACTCATACTAAAAGATGATGCTAAAAACTTTCTATTACTGATCATCTGACAGTTTTAATCACACAATATATTAATTTAGAATAAGAATTTAATAAAATATATCAATTGCAAAATAAATTTTCTACAAAACATTAAGTGCCCGAACAATTTTGATTATTCGTTTTTCACTGTTTTAGAGTTACACACATTTATTTTAAGAAATTGGTTTGAAATATTGTTTAGTTACACCATTGGCGACGGAAAGATATGCGAGCGATAAATCATCAAACGTGAAAATCCTCGATTTTCTGGTTAAATTTCACCTTATACATGGTAAACCTGAAATTAGCTTTCTTCCTTAACCGTTCAGTGCGCTATTTGATAATTTTCAAAATAGCGCTAAAGAAAGGGTTTATCAGCATTTTCACCATAAAATTTTTCGAATATTTGTTTTTAGAAATAAATAAATTTAAAAAAAGATAAATAAAGATACATTCCAAAATATTATTAAAACGCCCCGTTAGTTCTAATGCTGTTTCTGTAAGTATTTTGTTAGGAATTTAAGTTTCCTAATATTTTTATAATTTCCACTGTGCATATATTTACGAAATTTCTGCTCATACAACACAATTCCTCTATAGCATGACATATTTGGTACCTTACATTCCCCCTCAAATAAGGATCACCTATACTCTGCCCAGCGTCATTGTAATACCTTAGCTGCCATTCAAGTATTGGTGACATCAGATATTAATTCTCTCAGAAACGCTTTGTCTGTGCCTTTGAGGCAGGTAATTTCATCTCAGTTAAACCGTCATAGTCACAAGTTTCTGTAACTATCCAGCTGTATATCATTTGTGACAATCAGTGAGTGCAAATCGTTTGATCAATAAAGATATACTCCTCATAAGAGTTTATAGAATTTCCACATAATAAATCGCGTATTGAATTGATACAATTATAGATATAGATATGAAACCAAGCATAAATAGGTGTGTAACCAAGAGGCCTAATTTAGATCAGGTTCCATGTGGATCGCATTTTATGTGTATGTGCGTGCGTGAGATGAATTTCGTTTATCACATTTTTAATTTTAGCTCTTTTAATGCCAATTCTAATTCTCAAATTAAGAACACCTATTAAACTTTTTACTACTTTCACTTCTAGAATGAGCTGAGAATGAGTTACTAATCCTCCCAAGCCCCATTAGAGAAATCAAGAACATATTCTGCAATAGTTTAAGGAAAATTATATTTCATTGAATTAAAAGCAATTGTAGGAAATAAAGTTTTAAAAACAAACTGTTCTGCAGTAGCAACACAATGTTGGCGATAAATTATTAGCCATCAAAAGACATCGAAAAGTCAGTCTGTATTGAACCATATGCATCCGGATCAAATACATATTAATCTTGCTCCAGACTGACTGGATACTGTTATTTCGCAAGATCCACACTTCGCATTCCCTCTCCGCGTTTATGAATGCATACTCATACTTTTCAGTACATAATCTGCTTATGTATACATTGTGTGTCTCCCACTCACGCAAAACGGCCGTGGACCTCTTAAAATAGGTTCAACTTTGTAATTGTTTCTGAACAAGAATATGGAAGGAAAATTGTGACAATAGTTGAGTCAATGTTCTTAAATATTCTTATAGTAATGGGATTTTATACAAACGACAGAGAATGGAATGTTCTTTGGTACGAGTACTTTATGTACAATATAAGTTTAATTTTTTGTAGATGAGCCAGCGCAATGTGCAACAGATTCACACCGGGCAGACACGGTAAGCCAAGCTTGATTTAGATAATCCTATTCCCATAGATGTTTGGGTATGAAAGCCAAATATAAGCAACCATGTCCAGTTTTTCTACGCATTTTTAGTTTGATTCAATGAAGAATAAAAAATTTTGAATTGAGAATACTTATTATTCGGCCGAAGAGACAGTTTATAAGAATATTGCCCTTCAAAACGTGAATCAAATATATGTGTGTTTGAGCGCATGCGTGAGTAAAATGTGTAACATCAATATATTACTTCTTTCTCCAGCTATAATAAATTGTTTAATCTTGAATCAACCCAATTGCGAAAGAGTTGTTATCAGTCAGTAACTTAGTTTGAGTTAATTAAGATGTCAAAATTATGAAAACGCAAGAAAAATACTTAATCAAATCAGTGGATTATTTTCCTACCCACGTCTGAAATTTACCGCTTAATATAACAACTAATCTCTTATCTGCACTAAGCCAATCGGGTTTGTGTCCTTAGTGGAGAATTACATGAGGATCGATTCACAGATGCTTTGTAGATCCTCTCAATGTTCACTCCTTAATTTCCATATTCAGCTCATGTATGGCAAAGGTGTCTCTCATGAATAACTTCAGCTGAATATCTCTACCATCAACCACAAGCATTCAGCTCTTCTTTGCTTATGGATCCAACTTCACCATTCAGTTCTATTAACTGCAAATCAATAATTCTATTCCAATCTACACAATTAAATTGACGTTCATTGGGAGAAATTTCTCAATTGTTGCAAGGGGAAATAGCAACGAAGACCTGGTAGACAAATTATTCTAAGAAATAGTACTCAAAACTCTTGCATAAACGTTCTTCAAGAAATTAAAGTAATATCCAGAAATTACTTCTTGACGAAATAGTAACTTTTTAGATTGATAAATTTAAAAATAACTGTAATCCTATTATAAATTGAACGCCTTTTATAATTAAACAGTTATAATCAGAGATAAACAGTTATAACAGATTAAAAAACAAATCATATTGTATTTTAAGCATACTAGGACTTTGTGCTGACTGTTTTCCAGCACATAATTAATGCATAACCTATTAAATTGCATGTAAGCTAGTATACATAGTTTGTTCGATAAATATGGAAACTAATTTTTTAACCTGGTTGGTCTTTATGGGTGGAATGTGTTAGGGAGGGAGCGATGTAAGCTGGAAAACCCGTCTTTCCGAGTTGTTGGAATGTTTAGATCTCTCCCTAAGTGAAAGTGATGTAACACAACTGTTTCCCTTCCATCATTTAATTGTTCTACAATTAATTAGATATGAAGAATCAATAATTTAAAAGTTAGACATTTCTAGAAATGAAACTGCCTTTCTTTCGAACATTCAATATTCAATATCAATACATTTGTGACTGAAGTCTTTACATGCGTCCGAACCTAAATATCAAAATGAAAAATTATTACAAATACAAATATTCACAATATAGTATGAATAAAAATTATTATCACAAACTAGATCCTATCCTTATTAATTTTTTTCTTTACATTAGAAATTTATTTTTAGCAATAAATTATTCCATACAAAGTTTTGCAAAGAACAGATTTAGCCAGCAAAGACGCTAACTTCTTTTTAACACTTGTTTAATTATTCAATTAAATATTAGAATTAAAGAAAAAGATGAGACAAAGGAATGGAAATTTTATTCATTCAGACACGCATTTATTCACTGAATCCTTCATTGATTTGCTCCTTCACTCAATCATTCCTTTATTTGCTAATTCTCTAACTTCTCGCTAATTTATTCATTTAATCACTCATTCGCTCATTTCCCACTTATTCATTCATTTACTCATTCACTGTCTCTTTCATTTGTACATTTCTATAAATATTTATTGATACATTCCCTCACTCACTCATTGTTTTATTTATTCCTTCACTTTCTCATTCATTCGTTCGCTCTTTCATTCATTCCCTCATTTCATTCATTCATTTTCACCAGAGAAGACATTCAGAAAACGTTTCTTTTTTAAACTGCCTAGATGACAATTTTGTCGTTGACTAGAACAATAGCCTATTGTTTGGATAACAAAAGTAAATTCAGATTAATTTCAAATCCTGCAATATAAAAATTCTAGTTAAAAACATTGTAAATTGAAACATCACTCTATGACTAATTGTATCACCCTATGATGTGGGCTCTATCGTGTTTTTACTCTTATTAACACTTTGGAGATTACATAAATGAATTTGGTTGAATTAAAAGTCTCTCCCAATAAATAAAAAGTGATTTATTCAGATTAAATTGAAGATATCAAAATGTAATAGGAACAGAATTGAGGAGTCGAACAAAGAAACAGGGAAGCATTTAATACAAGCATTGTTAGAGGTAAAGATATTAAGATGGCATTTTCAATATGAGACATCTGTAACTAATTTGCTTTGACTAAGAAGCTGTAGGAGTGAACGCAGAGAAATTCAACTAAGGGTCAAGAATTCGAAGCCTCATCCATAAGTCTTTCATGGACTCGAATCCGAATAGTTTGTAGCAAGATATATATTATTATATAATACGTTATATAATACATGTATAAGGTCCTATGCTACAGTTGTAATAAATTAGGTATTGAATATTGGCTATTCATAAATTTGAATAAAATTACTTAGTTATCATTATTGTTTGACTTTTGATTCATTGGATTATTGATTCAAAATAAGGAATAGAAAGTACTTGAAATAATTATATACCGCTACTACACTTAAGAATTTAATAATTTCAAATTATTACTTCCCTGATTAATAATCGCCATTATTAAACACAGCAACTTTAATAACATTTCATTACCTTAATTAGTAAAACCATGTTCGCATGTATCTTAATAATATATGGAAATTATTGAATTTTGATCCATTATTTTCAGGTTCTAATCCCGCTATCATTAGTAAAGGTAATTTCAATATCACATCATTATCTTAACTATTCTAGCCGTATTCATTATTTCTTGCTCGGAATTGCATTAAGCATCAAATACTTTTCCATGCCAAAAATAAAGCAAAACAGCAATTAGAAATCTACAGACATATTCCAGTAGGGAATACGAATTCAAATGATGAATCGTGCGCATTAAAAAGATAACGCTACAAATAGTATCTAATAAATAGTTATTCGTTTGTTAAGAAAGTATTAGTAATGCATAGAGGAAACATTTTAGTCACGTAACAGTTTGTTCTCTGGGTCGTTTATCTTCTGTCGAAAAACCCCATTATGTATAATGCGCCTCATTAAAAACATTTTATAGCAAGATACTTCAGAATGTTTTTGTTTATAAGACAAGCATCGAAGGCAAAAATGAAAGCAAGATGCAGCAAATACAATCAATGCTCATCGTTTCGAGTGTCTTCAAAGTTTTCGTATTGACGTTTCATTAATTTACTATCCAAAAAATATGAACTTTCAGACGATTATTTTTACACTTATCGTAAAAATCACTTTTTATATAACGTAGAAAAATATGAACCTATATTTCCAAAAAAATTTCAAAATATCCATTCCTTTCTAGGAAGCAAAATGTGTATTAGCGGTAGCCTTGTGAC
>BMAW01085596.1:0-18662 GCA_019974015.1 Nephila pilipes | reverse complement strand
TGTATTTTTGCATACGTTATTATTATATTTATTGTAAATTATAAAAATTGTTTTCATTTTTAATATACTTTTAAGAAAAACTGTTTTTATTCTGAGAAGGGTGAGGCGAAATTGACAGATTTTTCTTTAATTTGACATAAGAAATACAAACATATCTTATGTGATCGGAAGTAAATCTAAAAATACCGTATTCTAATCACAATATACACAATCCAATTGTGTGTCACGTTGACACACAATTTCTATGATATAGAAATAAATGCATTAAACCTAAATGTGTACCTTATATTCGACCTGCGCAATGCTAAATTTACACAGTCAGAAAATTTTAAACTGCTTAAAAAACTTAATTATTTAATGTTTTTTTGTCGAAGTCAAAACTCCTTCAACTTGATGTGATTCCAGTTCCCTTTCAGGTCATATACTGGATCCTGCATTTCTGCAGAGGTTTCGCTCTCTTCCTCCGAGCTCTCATGTTCCTAGATCATTTGTGTATCTTGTTTAAAATAAGGAGGAAAATGTTGAACTTGGACAACTTTCAATACTCTGGTCCCCGATGTCATAGACTAGATCTCGTAGCATACAGCACCGCGACTGTGCGAACATTTACAAATGGCTCCTTTAAAATTGCAGACAGTTTATGATATCCCTGTTTCAGCGACTTGCATAACTCGAGATCTTCTGATTTAAATAAATGGGTTCTACGAAGAAGATCAAAGCTTCGTCTATTCGTTAAATGCATTTTATACATAGTATTTGGGGCTTCAGGATTGTCCAACGATAGAAGGTCACGTTGATCCTCACGTGACATGTCATTTATGACACTTCTTATATGAAGTTCATGGGGAAGGCGGGGCTTATATCCATGAGGCAAATAAAATGGGAATTTTTGAGAAGAATTCTGTTTTCTGGTGTTAATTGCCAGTAAGGCATTAGGCAGTATTAAGGCCAATTTCTCTGGATGCTTGTTAATCACTTTTTTGAAAGTCGACGCAATTATTCCATTGGCACGTTCAACGACGCTATTAGTGTTTGGCGAATAGAACGGTGTCATTGATTGTGGGATTTGATATTTTGGAAAAATAACTTAGTGTGACGTGCAATAAATGCATTATCTTTATCTCGTAAATACATACTAGCCGGCTCATATCAAAGTATGATGCTGTGATATAGGCATCGATCACTGTATATTTGGAGAGAGATGCGGATGACGTTGCAATGGTCAACGTGTAGTATGGTCAATGTGGCAACGTGTAGTACGGTCAATCTGGACAAGCATGTTGATGTTCCCAGCTTTAGTTTGTGGTAAGCATAGGATGTGTTTAGCTGACACAATTTCTGAAGGTGTGGTTGGAATCGGCTATTGTTACAATAAGCCATAGACATTTGCAGTACGGCGGTGACAATTTCGAACATTGATCTTTTCTCATCCTTGGCCACCAATAGCGTTGCTTCAAATTGAAAAAAAAATGTGTTTTGGCATCAATATGTCCAACATTATCGTGCCAAGCAACCAAACTCTGTTCACGCATTGCTTTGGGAATCATTACTACAGATTTTGATTCATTGTTCTGTAATCGTACAAGAGTATTGATATAGATATTGTAATTACGTGTGATTGTCACTATCTTATTAGGCTTTTCCTCTTTGAGCAAGTGAAAATTATACTGACAGAAGTCACCCCTCATTTGCTTTAAGCAAATTTTTGATTCACGACTTCCAGTAACGGTTAAACAAACAGGTGAAGTTGGGAAACGTGAAAAATGATCAGAGATAACATTTTGCTTTCCCATTCAATGTCCAGTTGTAAAATCAAATTGAATCAAATATACCAAATATCGGGCAACCTTGCTTTGGATTGTAGATTTCGTACAACATATGCATTGATATAGTTTTCTGGGATAAGTTCAAACTTATGACCAAGTTGACAAATGCGAAATTTTTCAGGGAGTGCCCAGTGTACAGGGGTGCATTACAATTCATTGTTGTTGCAGTGTATTTCAGTATTAATAAGTAAATGATGCATATCCAAAAACACGACATTTTCCATTCTGATCCTGAGAAAAAACTGCTCACAATCCTGAATACGATGCGTCAGTTTCTACGAAAGTTGACAGAACTTGTTTGAAACATGCAAGAAGGGGAGAGGAAGTAATTACAGTATTTAAAATCTCAAATGTGGGCTGTTGGTTATCTGTTAAAACAATGGCAGTGTTACTGGTCTTTTTTTCCCAATCCTTTTAGGGAATTCGTAAGTGATTTCACGAAAACAGAGTAATTATGAATATGGTTTCTGAACCAATTTGCGAATTCAAAAAAAAAAACTTTGAAAATCTTGAATTTATTAGTATGGTTTATTCTCTTATATTGTACTTCGAGTTATTCTTTCAATCAATTCTTGAACTGTGATAAAATTCTGAGTAGCTAAAGCAATGAGTCGCCTTTCTTCTGAAATGTCAACAATAATCATAGAAATATAATCAGGTTGTGGAATGATAAAAGGGGCTTTTTCCAGAAGAACATCTTTTGCATAAATATAACCAACAAATGTTTCGATGTGCTTCAATTTTTGTTCATTTTGGTGGATTAAAAATTCTTTCATTGTGATGCGTGTTCTAAACCGCGATGCGATATGAGTTTTACCCACAGTCTATTTGTTACACTTTTTTTCCCGTTGATAATTGCCAATTTCTTACGGATCCACAGAGGCAAGAAACAGCATTTGTTAATTTAAGTTCATCGAACCAGTTTGCAAATATTGAAATTCTGACGACTTCTTCAACCCTAGAACACTAGTGTATGTAAATTATACGTGCGGTCTTCCTCTATATGTTCTTTTCTGGCGGCCTTTACCTTCCACCGATATACTTATTCCATTTTGAGTGCCCCGAGGTTTCACTTAGTAGTCTGCATTCCAAGTGGTTTAATTTTTTCTGTACTGTTCAGTTGTCTCGTGTCATGAACAAGAAATTCCTACGGGAATTGTACGTATCGCTAGTAATAAGCGAAAAACTGCCAACGTAAATTTTACGTATCACTAGTAATGCACGACTTTTTAAATATGTAATTTTAACGTTGTCTTAGTGATAGAGTCTTTATTTTTAAATTTGTCAATGTGATATATAAATTTGTTCCGATTCTTATTTCATACTGTGTTGAAGAAATGGCCAAACGACGCTAGTGCTTAACGGATGAAGAAGTTTAAGAATTGATTTTGGAATCTGAAGATAGTGAGAGCAGCGATAACGTTGAATTTGATGAAGCTAGTTGAATGACAGGGATGCTGATCTGGATTATATTCCTGATGATAAAATAGAAATTGATCCTAATTTAGTGATTCCTTTCCCGATTCAAGAAAAGGAGTGCAGAAGTACAATGGACAAAAATAAAAAAAAAAAAAATAGAATTACATTTTTAAAAGGAAAATAGAAGACTGTTAATATTCAATATGCAAATGAACAAGTTCATATTATATTTTTAGATGCTGGCTTATTAAAAGGAATAAAAGGTTATGAGTGGTATATGAAAATTAAGGATAACACTAAACGGAAAATTAATGCAAAAAAATTTGTTCATATTAGACCAGGTTCAGTTTCTGAGGCTCGATTTGCTAAGGACCATTTATTTACTTTAGTTCGTTTATTTCTGGTGTAGTAATGAAAGAAATACTCACACAAAAGCAAAAATAATCCGAAAGAAGAAAAGTTATGCAAATATTATGGACGGTTCGCTAAATAATTTAATTTACGATGAACTGAATGCCATTACAAAAGTTGTATTTGGTGTAACTTTCTTCTGTTGGAAAGTTTAGAGCAGTATCCAACTCAAATGTGAAACAGTTATATGTGAAGAGCACCAGAAGTCTTGTCCTTTTGTATTTAAATATAATTTTATGAGTAACTAATTATTAAGCAGTTTTATTTTTTCAATTGTGTAGATTATGTTAAATTTAAAAGGCAAACAACTTTCCTTATATTTAAAATCAACATTAGTGTAATATAAGCAAATAAAACGAATTTCACGTGCGCACGTGAATTTTACGTATCTCTAGTGATAGTGGCATATATAAACACGCTAGTGTTCCAGGGTTAAGCCCTCCCAGAGCATGTCAATGACTTCTCCTTTTAACATTTGAATTCAATTTGCCGTATCATAGGTTAACTTGATTTGAATAATATTTGACATATTTAAATGATAATCTAACAATAACTTTTGCGTTTCCATCAATGTAGTGAGAATTTTAGCAATATTTGGATCAATTTGTGAAGGAATCGATGAAATCAGGGATAAGAACAATTACTTAAAAGGTCTACTTGATTTCAAAGCGTTTCAATATTATTCAAAAATTCTGTTTTATCAGGAAGTGTATTATCGAGATTATCATTATCATTTTGTGATTACATATAACGACTATTTAATTCATCTAAGCTTCCATTTTCATTTCTTTCAATATTATCCTCACAATGCTCAAATTTAAATCATTTTTATTTCCAATGGTTGTAAGTTTTCTTTTACGTAAATCCATTTTCAATTGAGTGATCGTTAAATGTCTTAGCGATTACACTTCGGAAGAATTGAAAACAACATCAACATTTATTGACATTTTTTATTTTGTTCAATCACTGCTGTTCTTGGCGAGAAGCGCGGCTCAGCCAAGCGATTCGAAACGGTTGGCGATATCTCTGGCGAAAGAACGATGAAAAGTATATTTGTCAATGTAATGTTACTTTTTACAATTTTCATGAAAATTAATGAAATTTTCATCAAAATAAAATTACCTGGTGGAAGTGTAGGTGTACGATTAGGGTGTTTTTTATATTTCTTCGTAATTAAATGCATTAGGTTCTCACGCGACTTCTGCGGAACCTTTCAACGAAAACTTATCATGTTGTTTCGTTTATTCATAGCTAGCAACGTTTGAAACTTCTGCGAAAGATTTGTAGATGTTCTTTTAAAAATACATATTCGTCTTCCATTATATTTTAAAGCACATCGTTGAATTTTGTAATATCTTCACAATTACTATTATTCTGATCTGATCATAAATAAATAATAATCTTTCATTCTATTTATATTGCTAGAAATACTACATTTTTCAATGACTTTTGAATAATATTAGATTTAATTTCTTTCCTTTATTACCCACTCACACATTATTTCTTGCCTGTCTTGACGTATTTTGTCACCTTTTAAAAATACTTTTGCACCTTCTGATATCCACATATTCCAGCGTCATTTAAAAATTGTTTCGAATGTTTTTCTTGTACACACAATTAGAGGCTGAACCAACAGCATAATCTATCCTTCCTCTTCCATTTACACTCTTCATCAATTTCTTCGTATTACTGTTAGATGGGATCTGCCCTTATCCCAAATTAAAGGACTGGCTAGATTCATTAAAGTGCCAGAACGATTTTGCAAAACATTTCACGTCCACAATTTTACACGTTTTTGTCCTTATGGACAAAAACGTGTAAAATTGTGTCAACATAAATGAAATCACTATTGCACAAATTACATTTCGGCCTCCTCCAAATGTAATTCCCCAAAATTAATTGGCTCTTTTACCGCTTGTCAACTTAGTACACCACTGTTCGATAGCCTGGGAAAACACCTCGAATGAATGACGTTAAGAAAATCGCTTACGTACATTTCAGATTTTTTCGTAAAGTCATACTACATTTCAGAAAGTTTCGTCGGGTCAGCGTTATACGACGAGTAAACCTAAGAATCGAAAAACGTTAGTTAAAGATTAAAGCTGCGCATTTTACGTCAATGCGTGTTATATACCGGGATATACAGTACAAATGCTTTGAAATTTATATGTAATTGAAGTACAAAAATTTAAAACATTAGTAAACTAGGAAGTTTATTCAAAAATTAAAATTATAACTATAATGTCGAAAATCAACTATCATAAGGAAGAAAACATAGACAAACCATAATAAAATACCGATAAGAATTGCAAACAGAAAATTGAAATAAATTACGTATACAAATTTAACTATAAAATAAGAATTATATAAATTTCAAAATAAAGAATTTTAAGTAAAACGTACATACACAAATATCAGAAATATATATATATAAAAAAAACATAATAATTGAAATAAAGGTAAATTACCGAAAATTTGAAGAAAAACAAATAATTAGAAAATAATATATTTAAATTTATAAAACACAATAAGCTTAATCAATAAGTGTAAGGCTGGTTTATTCTACAAATAACCCCATCAAAATATATTCTTAAGAAAAAGGTTATAAAACCAAATCTTATCTTTGAATATAAACTAAAAGCGAAATAAAAATATTTTTAAAAAAATATTAAGAAAAAGTCAATACAAGACAAAACTATACATACGTATAACTTCTAGTACTTTTGTACAATTAAAAGCTTCGAGAATGGAAGAGTAATATTAGGCCTCCGAAAATATGTAAAAAAGTTTAACAAATCATTAAAGTTTAATCCTATTTTTATTCATTTTATACTTTGGAGCATTTAGTTAGATGATTAGTTAGATGAATATTCTTGTATGCGAACTTGCTATTTTCTTCTAATGGTGTCTGTTATATATATATATATATATTTCTTTTCGTTTTTTGGAGAAATTCAGATATTAAAACTTGGTAAATTAAAGAGGGAAGGTGGTGTATGATAAATAATATTTTAGCCTTGCTATTAAATCTTAAGTCAGAATTTACTATTAGAAATGTTGCAGTATCCAATTTGGATTTGCCTTTTGGGTGAACATTGTTCTTCATTCTTTATGATTAAGGTATCCATTCATTAATGTAAATTTTTACAAGCTTAAGAATATAAAAAGATAATTGAATTTTGATTAAAATTTGAAAATTTAATAGGAAATTAGAACATTTTAAGACCATCAAAATATCGTTTTGTGATATAATGTACACAACTCTTTATTCTATTCAAATTAGATTTTAATTAATTTCCTCATAAAATGAAAGAATTTTCATAAGGAATTTTATAAACAGCTGATTGATAAACCGACTTGTTTCTTTGTTTCATCGTGTTTTGTGTGTATTGAATTCAGTTCTGTCTTCTGTCATGTAGAATATAAATTTTCTATTCATGCGAGTAAAATAATAAAACATCATAAATATTAGTAAAACACTACTTCTTTTAAGTTAAATATTTGATGAAATAAGTTGCAAGTATCATTTAATCAACATATTGGCTAACTTTCCTTTCAGTAAGTGCAATTGTTAGATTTATAATTACAGTATAGTGAACTTATTTTTAGAATTCGAAAGAGTAAAGATGATTTTAAAAAGGTTCTAAGCCTTCCTGAACGAAAACATACACCTCTAAATAAATACCCAAAACTTTAATTTCCGTCATATTCCAAAATAAGTTTATTACAACACTGAGTGTTTCTAGGAAGTTTTTAACAGATCTGTATTCTGGATTTAATGTAATATTTTATACATTCGACTAATCGTTTTACGTTTTAAAATCAATAGCTTTTTATAACTGAAATTACTGTACACATCCTTATTTTAATCATTCTATCTTAGAAAAGGCTTTCATAGCCTCAATACTTTAGATGTAAAGGTAAATTCTATGTAGCTTTTATCGATTACATAAACTTTAAGCTTCTTTATCAAGTATTTATGAAAAAATTAATACTCTTTGTAGAAATCCTTATAATAAACTATCCTCTTGAGAGGACTTTGAAACAATTACTATTTAATCAATTGTTATTCAAATGTGAGTTTTGAGTGTACCAGGAGTTTGATACAGCATCAACAGCAATTTTTCACGCACAAATTAGAAATACCTACCAAAATAATTACAATGCCTTAACGGTTTTTCTACCATCGTCAATCCCTGCTCACAATCCTCGCATGACTGAAAAAAGTTCCACCAGCACCATTCTCTGCACATCTGAAAAGAAAACGTACATATATCAGTAAAATATAATGAAAAGTGCGAGTAACTTTAAGATACGAATCGAATGTTGTTTCGAAAATTACTTCTTGTGAACGAGGTCCAGTTTTATTGTTTTTTTCCCATATGTACACGTAATCCGTGCAGTTGGTTTGATAAGGAGATTCAAGAAGGTGCTCTTCTTCCTAGAAACAGAATTTCAAAGGATCAGAACTATAAAATAATAATCGAAATATTTATATAATGCAAAACTAATAAACAACCATTTTAATGTCTGAATATGTAATCAGAAACATCAGAGCATCCCGGGCATCAAATAAAATTAGAGGAGAAACATAAAAATAAAGAAAGACGTGTATTAGCTAAAATTTAAATGTAGTTATGAAAAATGCATAAAATAGTATTAAGTTGTTCATATCGAATTTGATTTCTTTAAATACCTACGATAACATTTTTGGTTTCCGTATAGAAGTAGTATCAAAAACTTTTTATAAAATGAATCTTTTTTCCTTTTATTCCTTCTTTATAATTATAAAATATTTAATCCTTAAACTTAATATCAGTAATCATCTCCTAGGTTATGAAATAGATACAAATATCTTTAGATTCCTGTGCTTCATAGTTCCAGTGACGAGGTTTTCACAGCTGCCTCCCTATAAGAGAGTTTCCGTTAAGAAAAGAAGTCGATCAACATCTGATATTCTAATATTTCAGTTAGACATAAGCAAAAACAAGAAATAGTAGCTTTAATTCTGAATGACAACAGCGGAAAAAATGTCTCTGGGGTTGTGAAGTAAGAAGAGCAGCTTTGCTATTTTTGCTTTTTAGAGATGATGTAACGTAAACGAAAAATGGTTTTAGAAATATAACAAAATGAAAAACAAATAAAAAAAACCCCTGAAATTTATGAAAAGTCTAAAAAGTAAGTTAAAGATATAGTTTCACTTTCACTTTTAGGTATTAAAGAGAAACTTACTAAGTCATACAGACTTTCTTCCTTATGTGGATATGATGAAAAAGGACATTCAATAAACCTAAGGGTATTAAAAGGATTAATAAATTTTTCATCTAAATTACCTTAAATTTTGAAGATTAACTAAAAGACTAGTGCAGTCTTCAAATTTGTATGTACAATTCAGAATGAATGAAATACTTGACTGCTTGCTACAAATATATTATGGGGAGGTACAGACAGAAATTAGAAAGACTTTGTAACTATTAAGGCTGAGGAAACAACAGATGTTTCAGATCAACGCAAATTATCCTTAACCTGCGGTATATATTGAAAGGAGAAATTTTTGAGAGTTTTTGTGCATTCTTTATTCCAGAAAACAAAATGGAGTTGATATATCCAAACTTGTAATAGAGAGATTGGATGTACTCCTTCAAGGAAGTGAACAAAACCCGATTGATTATACATTTGATGGTGTAAATGTTATAATACGTGAAAAAGCAGGAGTTCAAGAAAAAATAAAAGCTTTTTATAGTAATGCACATTTAATTCACTGCTATGCACATCCTCTTAATTTAATAATGAAAAAAGTAGCAAATATTGCATGAAGCGCAAGAATATTTCCCTCTAATATTCCAGCTATTCCAATATTCTTCTTAACATAACAGCAATGTGCGTTAACTCTCAATAAGCATATTGATGTCAACGTTCCGTGTCTCACTTCTACAAGGTGGAACTTCAATAAACGGATGATAAACAAAGTCTATGATAAATGTAACCTTTGAAAAACTGACAGATATTCAGTTGACATCAAATGCCGATCAAGCCATCGCAGAAGCCAAAGGAAATTTAAAGTATCTGAATGATGATAATGTTTAGTTTTCGTTAGAGTAGTTTCATCAGACTATATCTCGCGTGGAAATAATTTACAAACAAAAGCAATTAAAAGAAATTATTGAATTTAAAGTTAATAAATACATAACAAATGTTTTAAAGTTACTATTTTAAAATTTATAAACTCAAAGTACTAAGAAATTTCTTCAACGACACTCATGGAAGTAGTTAAGGAAGTGTGCGACCGTTTATATGTCTATATCATGGACAGATGTTCTTCGATAAATACTTATAATAGTTAAATTGTTCAACAGGATTTTTTATACCTTTAGGAATGAACCTTCCACAGAAGAGATAGCACTGACCACTTGGGCATATGCCGTGACTAATAACGAAACAATTGAAAAGGAACTTAAATTGTTCTATTGTAACACATCAATCAATAACTCCCAAGACTAACCCAGAGATGGCGCTCGTAGTAAACCAGTAACCAGGTCTTTCTAGAGTACTAACCTTTGCTTGAAACGTGTCAAAATGTTAAGTCGATCGGACCAAAACCAGCTGAGTTATCGAGGTTGGAGTAAAGTCGTTTTGTAGTTTGTTTAAAAAATGGAAAAAAAAACGAGTTTCGTGTTCTGATAAAACATTGTTTTTTAATGGGTAAAAACACCGTGCAAGCGAAACAATGGATTGAAAAATGTTACCCGGACTCTTGTCCATCAAAAGCAACGATTTGTCGGTGGTTTGCCGAGTTTAAACGTGGTCGTACCGACACAAATGACGCGGAACGCTCGGGTAGACCTGTGGAAGCCGTTACACCGGAAAATGGGAGTGAAGTGACAAAAATAATAATGAAAGATCGTAAAGTGAAGCTCCGTGAGATTGCTGAGATGACACAAATATCATATGGAAGTGTATTTACTGAAAAAGGTTTTTTGAAGTGAAGTGAAAAAGGTTTTTTCGAAGTGGGTGCCGCGATTGCTTTCGATGGAACAAAAAACGCAACGAGTCGATGATTCAGAAAGCTTTTTATCGCTATTTACTCGCAACAAAAAAAGATTTCTTGCAAAAAAAAAAATATGGAAAAGCGTAGGAACGAATATAACCCCGGGGGGGGGGAAAGATTTGGAAAATCGTTGGAACGATTGTATCACCCTAAAAGGTGATTAACAAAAGGTGTTATGTTGATGAATAAAAAAAAAATTTGCAAAAAAAATGTTGTTTTCAATGTTAGACTCGGGAGTTATTGATCGATGTGTTAGGACTGATATTCATGAATATTGCAAATTAATTGAGCTTAGCGACAAAATTGATAACAATTCCATTTAAGATTTTCCATGACTACATCAGAGACAGAATGCTACTTTTCAACATTGAAAAGAATAAAAACTTTTATAGAAGCACTATGAATTCGGGAAGACTAAATGCTAATTAAGTGCTTTCAAAGAAGAAAAATGTCTTCAGTTCTAATCCAGAAATCAAAGAACAATTATTGATATTATCTCGCGACTGAACAAGAATAGATTTTATTTTAATTTGAATATATTAAGCTTGAACTGTAAATATATGGGCTAAGATAATTTAAAAAATGTATGATTTAGTTCTTTCAGGATTTTATGAAATTTTTTATCGACCTCCAAGCATCCATTTTACCGTTGAGAATAACAAGCCCACAAACTGCCTACAGACAATACAGTGCCGAGCCAAACTTGTAGAACTCATCAGCAGTGGTAGGATCCTAGAATTACAATGGGATCCTAGTCAAGGGGTAGTCTTCGGTAATGAAAGCGTCTACGTCACGATGAATCGTGAGGCCGAGATTTTCCGAAATTTCACTCACTGACACTGTGAAAGGTATACTACCAAATTGTTACAACCATTAACAGTTCCACTTTAAAAATCCTCAAAGACTTCAGAAAACTCAAAAGATGGGAGTATTTTACCACTTGGGGACATATTCTACAGCACTTGGAACGAGCTAAGACTGCCACGCGTTGCCACTTTACCCCGTCCGTAATTAGCTGCAAGTATATTTTCATCGTATCGGTTGCGCTTCAGATAATAGCTGGCCGTAATGTTGGACCTCCATTATGGACGACGATCACCTGCAAAACGTTCTAGAATTGAACAATCTATGTTTGATATATCTACCCACTAGAAGACTAGGCATCGATTGGCATAGCAACAAAGGTTGAGCATAGACTGAATGAAAAATTGAAAATGCACTTTCAATTAAATATTCTATTTTTTTTTCATTGACTTTAATCTTAAAAACTCTGATTTTCTTAAGTACTGCTACACTTACATTTAAATTACAAAATAAAGTCTTTTTTTTTTAAATTAATATTATTTTTGGATATTATTAAGTTGGGCGCAAGGCACATTTTATGTGCACCTTTTTTTTACTATTTTCTTTATTACGAGATTAATGAACCTGTGTGGGCAATAACTTCAATACATCCAGTCAAGCCATATTTATATTTGCTCTATTATTTATTTAGCTAGCGTATGAACTCTCCTGATGCAATAAAATAGTACGCATTTGAGTCTTGACACTAAAGTCGATGAATTTGAATTGCATTGGGTTCACATCGAATGGTAATGTTCTCAGCCGAAGGAAGAAAATTTTCTCTTTTCCCGTGCAATATAAATTATCTATGGGTGTAGTTTATCACATAAACCATTTTGCAATCTACGTCCTTTTACTAAGCACTCAAAGATAAAAACACTGAGTAACAAAGACTTTGTTTAAACATTTACAACATGATCATTTACAAACATTCTTTAAAAAAAAGAATGTGATTTTTAATCATGAGTTGAATTAGTTTTACACAAAATGTATTTAAGAGTTTTCACTCCTTAAACATTCACTTAAATTACTTTTTATATTAACAATTACGATATTTCTTGAAAAAATTTCCTTCAGTTCTTTCATTAATCTTAATAGAATACGATTTCGTAAAAAAAGAATATGGTTTGCTTGTTCTTTGAGTACGAATACATGCCAGATTCAAGACATAACACTTGGAGTTAAAATAATATTACACTCGCTTTAATTGTAGTATGAGATTTTAAATAGAGATCTACTGCACTAAAAATTTGATCGATACTATTAAAGTACGTAGTGATTCAAATACGTTTACTTTTCTTACATGTCAATAACATTCAAATTTCGTTCTTAACTTCGACGTTAATAGCACAATATTCTCTAACGAAAATAAATCAAACATTTTCTGGAGTGTTCTCTGAAATTATTTTAATATATTACATTTTTATTCATTGTAATCATTCATACCATTTCCGTTTATATATAACAGTAAACTACCAAATGTTTCAACTAAAATATTATTAACAGGATTTCTGATTATAACTCTTCATCTGTTAGCTTGTCTAGTAAGATGTTTCAATTAATGGAAAAAATAGATTGAAGGATTTTGCTTTATATATATAGTGTGAACGGAAATTTCTAAACTTTTTATATTTTTAATTAAATCTTCAATATTTACACGTGACTGATCATTTTCCGTATTTTGGCATAAGGTTAGTTAGTTAATTTTTTTAGGGTTAGTTAATTTTTTTTTCTTCTAGAATATCAACGATAACATCCTGAATGAATTCAGCATTATTTTTATAGATTTCTGAACCCTCTGTTTTAGCTTCACTTATAACATTTAGAGCTATCCCCTCTCTTTAGGATTAATCTTAACGCAAAAATAGCATCTCTCAATTCTTAAAAATCTGCACTAAGAACAAAACAAATGAAACAAACTACAATTCGTCAAAAAATAACCAAAACTATTTATATCGAAATATCAATAAGAACCCCCAAAACACTAATAGAAAACTCGTCACGCAGGGCAAATATTCTATAAATTTAAATTATGAAATAAAATACCTTCCAATAATTAACAAGAAGATTCTCAATAAGATTAAGCAAAAGTAATCACTTTCACAAGAAGGTATTGATAGAATCCAAAATTTGCCCTCATCATTACTCTTGGAAAAAAGGCTAATTCATATTCTCGAATATTTCATGCGCAGGAAATATTAACGATTTTAAATTTGAATACAGCAATGAAATAAGTGAAATTAGAATAAATAATCAAATAGAAATAGAATAATAAGAAATAGATTAATAAGTGTTGAAATAATAAGTGTAATAAGAGAAATTAGAATAATAAATGAAATTAGAATTAGAATAGAATACAGTGAAATTGAAATAAATATACCGTATAATAATTTTTAAATTGTTTAACATTCATCTTAGAAACAAATGAATTTCTCTCTCCGTGTGTGATGTCCAAAGCTTATTCCAAAAAACTTCTAAAGATGATTCATATTACAAAACTTCACTACAATCTAGTTTTTATAACAGTTTGGCGAAATTATTTTGCATGAGCTACTCCACTCGTTTAAAAAATATGAATAATTTTGCAAAGTGTTCATTGTTATGTTTTTACTAAATATTTGAAAAAAAAAATACTTCAGTTAGCAAAATTCAAAATAATATATTATATATTACTATTTAGGGATGGTAATTGCAAAGTGACAAAAAAAATGGAAGACAATAAAATTATTACTAATAGTGCGAAAATCTTTAGTTATAATTGGAATTAATCAGTTATGGTTAACAAACTCTACTGTATTTTATATTTCAATTATATACAGTTTTAATCCATAGTTAGTTTCACGACAAATATCTGAAAGTCAAACACATAAATCTTCTCTTAAAAGAAATTAATTAATTAATTTTAAGAAATCTCTATTTTTTTATTATTTAATTAGCCCATTAAATATTAAAAAATATAGTTACCGTTTAAAATGCTTAGTATTTAATACATAGATTGAGATAGTTTGATTAAATTGGAAGAAATATTTCGAATCTAAGTGTTTAACACCTGCCTCCTCTGTTTTTTTAAGAAAATTAATTTAATTTTTAAAATAAGTTTGGAAAAAATTCAAAAATTATTTACATATTATCAAATGTTCAAGCTGGAAAATAAAATACATACTATTCCAAAATATTCAATAATATTGAAAGATAATTTTTGCTATATTTGTAGAAAAATATTTTGTTTCCTTTTTTATACTAAAATGACTTTTAAAACAAGCTAATTTAAAAATAAAAGTTTGGGTAATTAGAAATAGATTAAAAAGGCTAAAATGATAATAATACGAATGAACCCCAGAAGACATATAGGCGTTAAAACTGTTTATTGTAAAAAACTAAAATGTTCTGTTCAAATGAATTTGATAAAATATTCAATACAGCAGCATTTAGTGTTAACAACGTTCTTCAATCAAAATTGAATTGTGAAGATGAAATAAAACGTGTATTTACCATCTGGATGTCTAAATAGTAGATGTGTCCTTTTTGTAAAAATTCTCCTTCTTCAAATGGGTTAACTGGAACGAAAGGGGAGTGGACGGACAAGAATATTCCAGAGACTTTCCGAGGATTGATCGACTCCTCACCTCGGATAATTATAAAAATGTTATTCAGACTACCATTTCTACCAGAAGGATCTAAGAGATAAGAAAAATTCTTGAAAACTAAAAATATAATGTTTATATAATACACTACGCGACACTTAAAATGTAACACCAAGAAGGAGAGGCCAGAAAATTATGCAAATTTCAGGGTAGATTCACGTCACAAAGATATATGAATGAAGTAAAATGCGCAGCTCTTCAACGCACGTTGAAAGAGATATAAGGGAAGGAACCATCAGAATGTTTAATTTTTGTATCATTTCTCCTAGGGAAATCATTGTAGAAAATTTGTTCTTTTCTTAGAGGAGTAAAAGCTTAGAATGGTTTGTCATACAACGGAGGCAGTTCCAGCAGACTGACGATTTTACGAGAGGCATGGTGATGGGACTAAGAAAGGAAGGTTGGTCCATACGTCAAATCCCAGCTGACACACACTTGGATGCGTCCTAAGTGTACCTACTCTTGCGAAGATGGTTGAAACAATTAAAAGTAGCAAGTTTCAGGTGTGCCAGTGCAGCCAAAGTGACGTCAGCAAATGTGGATTGAAAAATCCAACCACGTGCAGTATTTGACCCGGAAGACATATCTACCTCGATTCTACAGAATGTTCAAAACACAATGTATGTTCACATATCGACCAGAACCATTTCCTGTCAATTGGTTTCTAGTGGCTTGCCCACATATCATTCGTTAAGAGAATTGCTATTGACCCCGCAAAATAGGCGCAATATTGGCTTTTGTAGGGCTTGAACGATGCGGTCGACTGAATGGCACAGGGTCGTATTCTCAGATTAATCACAATTCTCTTTCTCCAATGATAGTCGCCGTGTACGTGCGTGGCGTCGACGTGGAAACAGGTCCAAATCCAGAAGCAATTGTGGAACGCCCCACCATGCGACAACGTAGCATTATGGTTTGAGGCGCCATTACGTACGATTCCAAATCACCTCCACTTATTATTCAGGTCACTATGACGGCCCAATATCAAGGGGATAACTTGCTGTGACTGGTGACACCCCGCTAACTTCAGGATGCGCCCAATGCGCTATATGAGCAGGGTAACGCTCGACCACACTTTGCTCGTATCAGCCAACGTGAACTGCAAGTTGTACCAATGTTTTCCTAACCACCATTCGCTCCTGAACTCTTATCAATTGAACACATTTAGAATATGATTGGCCGGTATTTGCAGACTTAGCCACTGCCACATTCAGAAGGCGAACTGTGGCGAATGGTTGACAGGGAATGGGGAGCCATTCCTCAGGGCACCATCTAGGGGTCTCAATGACTCTGTAGTTAGACGTGTTGCTTCGTGTATCGCCGTTCGCAGTAATCCTGCAGCTTACTGAGCCGACTCTGTTCTTACTTTACATTATGCATAGCATTTCGTAACACATATCACTTATTGTTCGTTCATGTCTTTCTCTATATGCCGTGTTTCATCACTTTCTGGCTGCTCCTTCTTGATGTTGAAATTTCATTGACACGTAGTGTATATGCATTTAGGTATTGAACCATCCAATTAAACAGCATAATGGTCACCCCAGCACTTTTTAAAATATAATGTGTACCAATATTTGATCAAACAATCAATAAGCTAAGTCATCAATTTACCCAATCATTCGATCAATCAACAAAACCAAACAACCATTCAATTTACTCAATCTTTCAATTACCAACTAAACGATATTTATATCCATCAATCTACCGAATAGCTAACCAATCAGTAAATAAATTTTCCATTCTATTGTCTCTTTGGTGGCTAAATCAGTTTCTACGCAGCACATTACGTTGAACAATTTTATTTTATTTGGATTTCTTAAACTTTCATTTGGGAATGACTTTTAAAGATATCATCGATCTAAAAACTTACGAAAAATTATGAACATGCTATATCTCTCATAATAGTGGATTAAAATGCCTTTAAATTATGGGGAAAGTATTAAAGAAAGAAAATATATCTTTTATTCCGTTTACGTAACTTCATTCTAGGCATTCTAATAAATTCATTTATATAGGTTAAATAATTGAATAAGATGATACAAATAGTTACTCTTAGTTACGCATGGATTTTTATTCAAGTACCAATTTCAACATACGCACACACACACACATATATATATATATATATATATATATATATATATATATATAATAATAAAAAAAAAAAGAAGCATTAAAAAGGAGTAGCCCGATTGCAATGAAATTTCGTATACAAAGACATTTGGACCGAAATTACAAATGATTATAATTTGGTATCTAATGAATGAATAGGGGGAGCTACAGTGCTTCGGAACTGCGCACTCACCAGGTATACAAAAGAAACGATTTTCAATGTGATAGTCAAATTTTCTGTTGCATTGCGATTTAGGACACCTTTCAACGACTGAAAAAAATGCCCCGACGCAAGATTCAAGCTCATTACGAGCGACGGTTAGAGTTTGTAAGAGGTCGTATCAGTAGATTCAGAGAGGCAGGTTGAGCAAATCGGAGAATCGCTCGTCATATGGGTAGAAGTGATGCGGCGATTAGAAGATGTTGGCAAGAATGGATGAATAATGGCAGATTTCAGTGTCATGTTGGTAGCGATCGACAAAGGAACACAGCAGATCGGGAGGACAGAGGGATTGTCAGATCAGTTGTCACAGCGCATGATTCATCGTTTTCGATCATCATACGTGTGACCAGCACACGAGTGTCCACTATGACCATTCACGGACTGCTGATAGAGCGTAATCTACGTACGTACCGACCGCTACGACACTTGCCACTCACACCTGAAAACTGTCCAGCCAGATTACAGTAACGCCTGGCTCGATCAGGATAGAATGATGCTTACTGGAGACGTATATTGGTTAGCGACGACTCCCGCTTTCAACTATGTCCTGACGATCATCAAAGAAGTGTCTGGAGACGATAAGGGCATCGTGCCGATCACGCTTTCACTATTGCATGCCACACAGGCCCTTAACCAGGAGTTAAGGTCTGGGGTGCAATTTTCAATGATATCCGGGTCCCTTTGGTCGTCATTAGAGACACACTTATAGCACAGCGTTACGTCGATGACATTCTGAGACCTGTTTTGCTACCTTTCCTTTTGCTATATCCTGGCCTTATTTTTCAGCAAGATAATGCCATCCCACATACAGTATGTTTTGCTATGAACTGTCTTACAGCTTGTCAAACACTTCCATGGCCAGCCAGATCTCTCTCCAATTGAGCATACCTGGGATATAATGGGAAGGCTACTGCATCTAACAGGGAATGTTGATGACCTAACCCGACAATTGGGGCAAATACGGCTAGAAACCCGACAGGAAACCATGAGGGAGCTTTATCACTCTATGCCATGCGGTGTGTAGCAACTTTCATCCAGGCTAGAGGTGGGTCAGCACCTTATTAGGCTCGTTACTTTGTAACTATGTAATTCTAAAATAAATCCTTTAATGTTTCTGAAATTTTAATCATTTT
>BMAW01085595.1:0-17682 GCA_019974015.1 Nephila pilipes | reverse complement strand
ATATATATATATATATATATATATATATATATATAAATGTACTTAAATAATACAAAATAAGATAATATGCAAAAGGATTAAAAGGGTGAAACTAAAATTAAAAAAGAAAATTTTAATTAGTTTTTGTACACATAATTTCATAAAGCTTATGAATAAATAAAATCATTACGATATTTATAAAATTTCAAATCCTCCACTTTCGTCACTGCATCATCATCGTCCGTGTGTGATGGTCTTTCACATCCTGATTTGCTTGTGAGGGCCATGTGGCCAGTTTCAAACTTCATTTTCCAACTCATAACAGTTTCATATGACGGGCTATAAATTCTATAAGCAAACATAATATTAATGTGAATTTTCCGTCCTCTGTAACCTTTGAAATGAAATAATTTAATCATATTGAGAAGTTCTATCTTCTCCATACTGTGGGTTACTTCAATATTTGAAGCCGCGGTCATTGTCGTGGATCCTCGGGCAAGGGTTTCGACGAACCGTTCATTTGATACTTGATGCCACTAAAAACCTTTCATGAAAAGTGGACTCATGCTCGTTAAATCTTACGAGGCTCAAAATTTCCCTTAGACATGGTGTGGAATTTAGACGAAATAAGGTTTCAGAGCTCAGTTTTCATCCTCGTCCCTCGACCGATGTAAGGAATCCCGAGATCAGACACCAATACCACTCGTGTTGATTCTAGCGCGACGTTAAAAAATCCATCAACAACTACCAACATAAACCAATTTTCGCCAATTAGGAAACCAAACAAATCAACAATAATAACAGTAATATATTACATTTTGTGAATAGACATCTGTTAGTATTCAGAATAAATTTTATTCAGATGTTGTAACTAAGACGAACAGAAAAATGCTACATTAATGATTAAAATGAAGTAAAATTTGTTTTCGAAATGTTTTTGTTTAGATGACAGAAAATAACCAACATCTCTCAAAAAGGGGCTCTTTTCACATCCATTTCTTTAAGATACGAACGTAATATTTCCATCGAATGAGAGCTCTCGTCACTTGAAGGAGGTTTAAAATTACGAAGTTCGTATCCAATAGCCCTCTTGTTCCTTCTAAGTAGACGTTAATCACAAAACCAAAATTTATCGAAAGCTAATAATTCAAAGAATATCAACAAATATGTATAAAAATCGACATTATGGTCCCTTGTAGAATACTGAGTTCCCTTTCATAAGTAAAAAAAAATGGTGGTTTAACTTAGTCTCAGTGATTTAAAGAAAAGAAAAGGAAAATAACTGGTAACCAGAACTCTTGAGCTAAAGTAATTTTTTTTCAATCGTTTTAGGCACTGCGAGCTCAAAACAAGTTCAAGAAATAGAAAAGAATGGACAAGTAAACAAGCAACTTTGAAACCACAAGACACGCCTCTGAAAACAACCACTGAGTCCTTCTTCCGATTGGACAGATTTTATCCGTATTCTTCAGGGAACAGGGAAACCCTCAAGCGAGAGTTTGTGGATATACGTTCACTTCTGCTTCGATACTTCTTCAGAGTAGATATAATCGAACGTACTTCAAGGGACTTTTCTTTTAAATTTAAAAGTAGAAAATGTAAAGAATATTTTGGAAATATTACGTATTTTCCTCGCGGGAAAATTTTGAGCAAATATTTACATACGTAGAACTATTTTGAAGACTCGAATTCTTACATAAATATAAAAATATGTCAATATTAATTATTTTTCGAATATTGAGGCAACATTTGTCATTTATATTTTTAATTTGTACACACAAAATTCATTACTTTGGAATTTACGAATTCCTTATTTTAAAACAAGAGTAAATTTTGGCATATATATATATATAATTTTTTATATATATATATAATCAAACATTTGTCGTGAATAATAATATTGATATTTATTATTTTACTAATATAGGTTCTACATTAGCAATGTATTATTCACATCCATTATATTTAAAATAGTGTAATGAGCGAAATTTATATATCGCAATGAAACAAACTTTCTCGTAACTTTTGAAAAAGTAAAACTTTAATATATATATATATATATATATATTGTTGAATATTAATGAATCCTGCTAGCAAAAAGTATCCTTCTTGAATATAAATATTTCCTTTATATTTTATTCAGCTAATATATCAATTCAAATTTGTTTTTCCTATTCGAATTTTAATTCCTTAGTTTAAATAACAAATACTGTATAGAATTCTACTTTTTTCGTACTTTTATATTTTTTGTGCTTTTAAATATTGTTTTCATGGAATTAAATATATTCGAAAAATTATTTATTATATTGAATAATAATTCAGTCTAAAAATCACTGAGAATAATAAGTATTAAATATTGCAATTGTATAATAATTTTTAACATACTTTCTCATCATAGGAAAAAAAAATGTTATCAATAACCATCCGTAATATTTCTAGCAGCCTCCATAGGCTTCTGAACATTTTATCACAAAATCTGTCATCTAGAATGGTAAGTAAATATGGAAAGCTGTCTAAGAAGCTAATAGTATAGAATTTTTTGTCTACAGACTGATGTTAATGATCTTACTAATACGTTAGAAACATCATATATAATCTTAATGTCTACTCCCTTTCTCTTTACATTTATTTCATCTCTTTATGTTAAGTTAAGCGTCAATGTCATTATTAAACTTCTTAACAGCTTTCTACATAATCTATCTTGCACACGCTAGTTTTTTTGCATACAAAATTTATGCTTCACAACCGAATTCGTTTGTCAATTATTAGGGATTCATATATTTCAAAAACAATGCAAACGGAATGAATTTATACCACAGGAACAATTTTCGCTTAAACATGTATTTTTATCAGTAAAAAGTCCACTAAAATTCCAATGCAGTTAGAGTTATTACAGATTTATAAGGTAAATCAAAATTCACAGTACAATTGAAAATGTTAATACATCTCGTTTCTAGTACGATGGTCGTTCAATAAGTCCATAGAAATTCCAACAGCTGGTTTTTCTTACATCGAAAATGGTTTGATTTTAGTAATCATCATCACTCACAAGACAGCTGTCTAAATCTCAGTTGTTTGTTTTTGTGATCATGTTGCTTTTCAATTCTGAAAAATTCTTTTTCAAAACCTTTCGGCCAGATGACATCATCTTCACCTTTTTTGGAAAAGATTAAATTGAAAGAACTCAACGTTTTGACTTTTGCTTGACTTCGGGACTTAATAATGAATTCATGTATTACCGACAGTTCTAACTTTACTCAAAATGGCGTCGACATCTCTACGCAGCAACGATCACTTTTTTGATTTCCAATGATTAACAAATCAAACAAACTTATAAATCAAAGTCAAATTTATTCCAGCTCTGTTGAATAGATGGTTAAACCTAATGGTGAAAACACTTTACTTTAATGGTGTTATCTGTTTTCAAATACTTTTTGAATCATTCTGATAATTTTGTTTGTTTGAAATCAGAATGAACATATTAGAGTTTAAGAATTTAACTAAGGTTTAATTAAAATGAAGAACACAATTGAGAAAAGAGTGAACATTATTTAATGTTGCAACAAAAATAAAAGTACATTTGTTCTCAGGCAGAGGGCATATGTAGGTTATTTCGTCTGGAAATTTATCCGAGATGGGTTCTATCTTAAGGGATTTGCTGGGCTACGTGAAATTTTTTGTTGTTTAATCGCCAAGGTTGTTGTCTTGTTGTTGTTATTGTTGCACATCCACGAGAATAGCAGAACTATATGATGTCGTACAATCCGTGCACATTGAAAGAGTCCAAGACCTACATTGTATTCGCAATTATGTCCTGCCTAGAGAGGCTCAGACAAATAATGATGTGTTGAGGTGAAGCCTCTTCCGAAAAACATCGAGTGCATTTCTTAAAATTCTTAGAACCCTCAAAATAATTCATAGTTCTAGATGTTCCCTGAGAAACGTGTCGGAATTATCTGATCCTGCCTACTGTAATCAAGAGTCAGAGATCCCTCCTCCAATATATCAGGGGAGAATAGGTGGAACTAGCCAAGTTGTTTTATTTTCACTCTTAAATCTCGAGAAAATTTGAAGGTAGGTAAGAAGTGCAGTAAGCGCAGAAGCTTCACTAACTTCCGCCTTAACCAGTGCCCGCAATCTCATTATTATCAACGCCAACATAGGGAGGTATCCATTGTAGGTGAATCTGATGAGATGTGGAAAGAAAGATGTTGAGTACTTCCACTCCAATATTATTCCTCACAATTTGCCAGTTAGCCAGGTGTTGAATACAGCTTCTGATATCGTATGGTATCCATATTTCATTTATATGGGATAGTGATTTGAGAATTCCAAGCTTTCCTTAATGACAATAAGGTCGCTGCAAAAAAACTGCGCAGGGATCGAAATTTCTCTTCTGGATTTTTACCTCCTGATCTCTATATTTGATATATATTCCACTGCCGGAACAGTCACTATCCTTTTTGCTACAATCCGTAAACATCTGACCTGCGCCCCTGGGAAAAGATTAATTTTCAAAAATGTCAGCTGCTTTAGATAAATTGGAAGATCAATTTGCTTATTCACTTGAACAGGAAGGTTGGTATGGAAAAATACCCCAGTAAAGCCTTCAGAAAGATCAAAGCACTGTGTCAAGTATTGTTATTTCACAACACCAGAGATAATATTGATAGTCAGCACTTGACTGAAAGAACTGTTTCATTTGAGTCTTTTATTGTTGATTATAACTCAAAAGAAAGCAATTGTTCGTATTCGTGAAGAAAGACTGCACAGTTTATTGTAATATTTGACAAGACTAGCCCTTGTTCGAAGTCCCAGAGGTCGAAGATCAGCCTCATAAATCACTATATCATTTGGGCAAGAATTTCGTGAGCCATTAATGATTCGAGCAGCACTAAGCTGAACTTGTTTAAGTTTCTACTGGTTTGAATCTGAAGCACAACAATAAATTGTGTATTCATATTACAAAATAGGTCGAACAAGATAAATATTTGGGTTTCTGAGTGTAGAAGAGTTAACTCCTTAATCATGTCCTGAGATAAATTTCAGAATGTTGAGGCCATTTCTTGCTCTCAAAACAAGATGGTCAATATGTTTGTCACTCAATATCTCAGGGTTCAGGACAAAAACGAGGTATTTGGGATGCTTATCAACATTGAAAGTTTTATGATTCATAATGATGCTTGGATGAAAACCGTATAGTTTTCTATTTGTAGTAAATAATTCAACTGTCGACTTAGAGGAGCTAAAACTTAATTTGAATTCTTTAGCGAAGTTCTATAATTCGTTAAGGATAAGGTCCACTCTCACCAAAAAGAGGACAAACAGTGTGGGACTCAGGACAGAGTCCTAAAGAACTCTCTGATAAGGATTTCTAAAATTTCCTCTTTTTAAATCTGTTCCAAAAGAAGTCGTAACTCAAGGCCAGAATCCTTACACAAATTCCATAGACATTTAACAGTTTTATAATTAAATTTTGACACTACACTCTGCCGTAATCTAGTGATAAATTGAGAAAGGCCGCCAAAGTGTAATTGATAGGTTTCATATTTTGAGCATCTCTGATCCTTTGACAAAAGTAAAGCGCCTGATCTCTGTTGTGCTGTGTCCCTCTCAAAAACCATACTATTTCCTCGAAAGGAGCTTGTGAGAATTTAAGTAAAATATAAGTTTTTTTAAATAATTTTTTCCATAACTTTGCAAATTATACATGTCTAGGCAATTGGTCTAAAACTTTCTGTTGACTTCGCCTACATAGAAGGATTTCTTACAGGAATAACTCTAGCTATCCTCCAAACACGGGGAATCTGTCACATTCTTCAGGATTTATTGATAATGTCTAGGAACCTCTGTCTCCCTCTATCACACAAATTACTTATCATTTCCCCGTGGATACCACCAAATCTAAGGATTTGGTTACAATCGTTTCAGAGATCGCTGTCTCCATTTCTTGGATAATAAAAATCCTTGTTGAAAATAGATGTTCCCTATTATGAGTTGCTACGACATCCTTGCACTATATTACTAGCCCTGCTCTTAAAGTCTCTATCCATAAAGGGGAGATTCAATCTACTTTCATTATGATAATGCTTGAATAACAAGTTAGTAACCTGGTCATCGTATCGGGCGATATTTCCATCATTGCACTGAAAAATGTTACATTTTTCAACTTGAGGTTATTCTTTACTTATATTTTTCACCAACTTCCACAATTTACTATTAGATGATCTTGAGTCAAGACTAACCGAAAAGTTCATACTATTTAGCCGTCTTAATTTGCACACACATTCTCTTTAATTCAGCATTAACTTTGTTCAATTCAACTCTAATCACATTGCTGTTAATAGCTTTCAATTCCTCGACAACTTTTCATTTCTCTTCCAGCAAAGGTTGGAGTGAGGGAAACTTAATAGTTAAGTAGGGGTTTTTCATCTTAACTTTTGCAAGAAAAAAGTTATGTTTGGCTGCTCAAATAATTATTTTTTAGAGTGACCCAATTATTAGTCTTGAGATTATCGGTAAGTGGAATCTATTCACTTTTATTATCAATAAAACGCGTGAAAGATTGCCAGTCTGCCCTTTTAAAGATCCAACATTTATCACTATTGATGTAAGTTAATAGTCCTCTATTTAGTTCCATTAAGACTGGAGATGGCCATTTCCTACATTTTCCAAAACATTCCATCTGCAAGAAGGAGCAACTTCAAGGGTAACAAAAATATTTTGAAATTCTTGGGGATTATAGCCACATGAATAATGAGTAGGGGTATCATTATATTATGAAATATGAGGCCTTTGCCATCTATTATATTGATTAATTCTTTACATCTTGAGTTTGTGCTAGTCGAGCCCAAAGTTGGATGTTTAGCATTAAGGTCGCCAATGAAGATGGTACCAGCAGTTAATAGCTCTTTTATTTTATTAGATAAACTCTTGAGGTCAGGTGGTTGGTGCAGATTAAGGATGTTTAGTGGTATCTCTTTCCTTGTAACCCTGAACCTCAAGATAGTTGTTATCCAAAATGCTAGTGCTGATATTAACAATATGATAGCTATTTTATCTGATGAGAAAGACAAGACCTCCTCCATTTTTATTCTGCCTTCCATTCGAAAAATATTACACCCTTAAATTTTTAAGGATGTACTGGTCTTTAGCTTGGTTTCCTGTAGAGCAATTATCTGATCTCCATGAGTTTCAGCCAGATCCAATATCTGACCTAGTTGACTCTGGTTCCATTTGTTGAAATTCCATTGTTATTTAACTGCAGTATCTTTAGGGATTTGGAATCTGTAGTTTATTTTTCGGACCAGGCCCACTTCCTAATCCAGGAACGTGATCCTTCTTTAAATGAGTCATGACCGAGGCAGTATGAATATCTTCATGTGACTTATTCGTAGATGGAGAAAATGGGAAGCTTCAATATCCGAAGACTGGAGCACCAAAGTTAGAGCTCTGATTCAACTTCAATGCCTGCAGACTTTAGCTGGGCATAATGGCCTTCACCCTTAAGGCGAGCTTACTAGGAGTTAAGTTCCCAATATACTTCACCCATTCTACCCAGGGACACACCTCACCACGGTGAAACGGCCTACAGAACTTGAGAGGGTATGGTTATCTTTCTTAGAGCTACCCATTTTCTAGAAACATTAAATTCTCTAAACAGTTAAAAGTAATGTAAATTTCAATAACACTCTTTTTCATACTAAATGAAATTAGATTGTGACTTACCACTGAGTACCTCGCCAATTAAAATCGATCAAAATGGATCGGACGAAAAATTTGATTCGGGTGAAAGGAAGAGAAAATCAGCATAAAAACGTATCAAAAATTAAAATGAATTCCATTCAAAAGCCATAGTGCTTGATTTATTTTTACAAATGTGATCAACAACCATTTTTCCATTGATAATTGCAAACGTCTGTACACAATAAAGTCAGTGTATTTTTTCATTCATTTTTTTAGTGATTTTTTTTCTGTTTTGAACTTAAATTTACAAGTGCCCTTTCATCCTTTTGTGGGAGGCAAAGCTGAAGACTTTTGCGCATATTTTAAAGGGCGCGTTTTTCGATGATGGGAATTACTTTTTGTCTCCTTTGTATAATACGGCAAAAAATTTATTGTTTGGAAATTATCTTCATAAACTTTGTTCTTTATAAAGTCCCACAAAAAAGTCAGAAAATTTAACATAAGGGGAATGTTGGAACCGAAGGATTCTTGATATGAGTCAATCTCCTAAAAATATCTTTATGCCTGTCAGTAGTTTAATATTTATATGGCATTTTGTATATTCTTCTTTGTCTATGGTTTCTTTACTTGTTTAAGATTTTGAAACATTTTTTTTTAAATCAAGAAATTCGTTCCCTTATATAAGTAAACTATAATTGTATCCATGTTATGTGAATTTAAATAAAAGAAGTATAACTTCGAGAAAAACATTTTTAAAGGAAAAAGGTGTAAAAAATACGAAATGCCAAATATTTCTGCATTTCTTTCAGACAAATAAATATGTTACCTAAATTACTTTTGAAATAATACTTCTTATAACTTATAACTATAAGACAAAAATGACTATTTTTAACTATTCAATAAGTAATTAAAGATTTAAATAAAAAAAACCTTATTTTTCATTATTATACTTTAAGATATCAAAACTTTATGAATTGAAAATAAAGTCAATTCAATAAAACTCAATAGAATAGCTAAAATCATAACGTTGAAAAAATTGAATGCGATCATATTTGAAAAATATGAGATGCTAATATTATTAAATAAGATTATTATTTATTACACTCGTGTTCAAAAGTAAGATAATTTGCATAATTTATAAAATTTCATGAAATGAATTGAACGAATTGTAAAAATGCTGTTTCGAAACAAAGATGCAAATCGTGTACGTAGAATACGTAAGTGTATGGGGGTGAAACTAGTCGAAAAACAGGATTTATAATCGCGCGAGCCAAAATCCGCATTTCATTCACTAGCGCGTTTCACCGAATTTTTTGGTGTGTTTTTTTGCAGAAATCACTGAAATTAAAAGTCAAACATTAAAAGTGACTAATGACCAACGTTTAGATGATGGAAGGAGGTGGCGAATAGTGGGTAGGCTACAAGCAGGCCAGTCTCAAATCCAGATTTGCTGAGATTTCGATTTAACGCCAAGTGTCGTGTCCAACTTATGGAAACAGTTCATGGATACTGGATCCATCAAGAGAATGCTTGGGCATAGTCATCCAAGAACCTTAACGGTCAGATAAAATCACTATCTGTCCTTTAGAGCGAGGCGTAAAGCGGATGCTACATCTTCTCAGGTCTTTCATGAGTTGTATGCAGCCACAGTAACCCGAGTTTAAAGAGTGACAGTTTCCAGAACACTTCATGAGAGAGGGTTGTTTGAAAGCAGACTTATTGTTTGCTGTCCCTCTAAGTTCTGCGAACAGGGGAGTACTCTTAAATTGATCCAGAGTAATACAGATTCAACATGATTCAATGAGTGACTGTTCTCTTCACTGATAAGCCCCGGTTCAGTCTAAACAGTGATTTTCATCGTACTTTCACATTGAGAAAACCAGGGACCCGCTACCTGCCTTCCTTTCCAATGTCCAAGTAATTGACCATTACGGCTTCTGAGGCTTGATGATCTGGGCAGGCAACATTTTGAATGACCGTACACTCAACCATGTCTTTGAAAGATTCACTGCGACTCTTGAGAGTTGTAGGGAAGAGGTCTTTACGGGGTCAAATTGGTCCTGATTTCCTTTTCATGGATGAAAACGCGAGGTCACATAAAACTCAGTTGGTTGACGAATTTCTGGAAAGCGAGGATATTCGCCGGATATATTGGCCAGTCAGATCTCCAGACTTTAATCCTATAGAATATGCCTTGGACGCTCTGTGGAGGGTGATTGCAATTCCCAAGCCCCTTCCGAGAAACATTTGAGACCTGTAAACAGCGTTGCTGCAAGAGTGGTGCCAATATCTAGGACCAATTGCCAGAGGAACTCATAAACTCCCTTATTTCTAGCATAAAATCATTTTTGAGAGGCCTATATGGTTGTAAGAGAGGATCATACCCTCTATTAATCCATTTTTTTTGTTCCATTATGCAATTGTTTTTTTCATATTTTGCGACTCCAGTCAGTGTTACGCATGATAATGCGTAAGTATTATAACTGTTGAATGGTTATTTCTTTTAATTATGTTATATCAATCATATGTACACACCAAATATTAGTAAAATCTGTCCAGTAGTTTTACAGATAATCGATTAAATCGGAAAATTCTCTTGTTTTTGAAACCCAGTGTATATTCGGTAAAACTATAATTCTTAGATTAATAGGGTTATTCCTACTATAGGTTAGGGGTAGTATTATTCCTACTATTTTATATTCCTATTCAACCTTCCTGTAACGGTAAAGTAGTCTACAGTTATTGACGGTGTTTCTCTGCAGGTCTTCCCGCCACCATTCTCGCTAAATTTCTGAAGCTGGCCTTAGTGTTCTGCAATGCAACGCTGGTGGTTAGTCACAATCAAAAAAGATAACGAGTCATGTCTGCGAGGTATGCATCTCCATTGCATTGGAATTTTTATGAACTCTGGTTGCACCTCTCAATGATTAGGCAGATCCAATTTAAAGACACCATCTGCATTGCTGTGCATCATTTCAAGGCGACTCAGAAACAACGTTTTTCTGGTGTGTCACTTCTTTTATCTGTTCTAGGTTTTAGGCTTGTATTTGCCTTGCCATTGAAAATATATATAAAAAAAATCTCTACTATAGTGACCGCAGTAACCTAGTGGTCATGGTCGTGGATTCGTGGCTGGTTTTGATTTTCCTCGAGTTAAGGATTCCAGCACTGATGCTACTAAAGACCAATTGTATAGAGGAGGTGTTGCACTTTAAATATGGTGAAAGTCTCAAGTGCTTCCGTTTCCATTGCTTGGAAATTTGGAGAGGGATGTGGTAGCCCATATATTATCCTCGCCACTTGAATGAATTTCAAAATTATGAGGTAAAATTTAAAAAAAAATCTCAGTAATGATTACTTATTAATTCAAAAGATATAAATATTTTTCTCATTCATGCATTCTGAAATGAAAAGAGAGAGGAGAACTGTTATTTTTCTACTCTTCAGTACCCATTATCTACCATCTATACCCTTTTCAATGGTATATAAACAATTATTTCTGATATTATAGTTTTTTTATTATTGATCATAATTGTAAAAGTGCTTTTAGTTGGTTAGAAAATTAAAATCATGTGCATGAAAAGTTCTTTTTTTCATTAAAGCAAGATGTAATTAGCTGCACCCAAATAGCCCGTGTTGCTTCACAGTGCTACTCTAGTAAGCAACCAAAATTATACTATTACTGTAATAAATGTTATCATTAGACTATTATTTATTATTATAATGTTAAAAGAGGAAATGTTTTATTATTATTGGAATAAGTATATACTATTATTGCTTTAGATTATAAAATTACAATAGTATAATACTGGAATAATTAATATTTTAATATGATATTAACTTATTGGAGGAAACAAAGTCAACGGAAGTTGTAAATTATTGATAAAAGAGCAACTGTGTTTCATATACCTTGGTTAAATAGCTCTAATTTTATTAAATAAGATCCAAACAGACCACACGGTAAAATTTCTTTTACTTCAAATAGTTTTAATAATGAAACTGTTTGAACTGAACCTCCCAATTTGCAAACAGTATTTGAAAGTTATGTTTATGCATGTCGAAAGTTATACAACGTATTTAGGACGAAAGTTTCTAAATAATTTAAGAGACATTCGATTGTTTCAGGTAACCAACTAATTACACGGAATCAGCCTCAAACACGAAGCATATACTTAGTTTATTAGTGATGGTTAATGGAACTAACCTTAATTTTCTCTATTCACGATTACTGCTTCGTTTTCAAGTAAATATTAACTCTAAGCAGAAATGGGAAGTACATATTCAAACTTTGTCTAAGGATGGAAATGATAGAAGGAAATTATTGAGGTATTTTAAATAGTGTATAGTATTTTACAATTAATGGTTTCGTGCATATTTTGTGGCGTTGGACTATTCGTGATTTTCTCTTCACTAACCTCGAGAAAATTTTGGTAACATGAATTGCATGAAATGAATTTCTTTCCAACTAAAATTAAATAAATTTAGGTAATTTATGCGACAGTAAATAGTATAGTGAATTGAATTAGAGATGGCGATATAGAAATAAAATATCATTGAAAGTAAAAAAAACAAGATAGAGGATAACAAGTTCATAGATTTGTGTAGATTGAAGTGAATTATGGTTGAAAGTTCATGTGCTAAAACCTAGAAGTACTTGAATAGAAATGAGTAAGTTAGTAAGAGGCGAATTTATTAATAAGATTAATTAATTAAGAGGTATTCAAGAGAGAGGAAATGTTATTTTGGAAGTACATTGTCTTTCCTTTACATAATTTTAATACAAATACATATATATATATATATATATATATATATACATATATATACATATATACGCGGCACACACACACACACATATATAGTTATATATGGTTATATATATATTACTCAATTTTATTTTACCAAAAAATAGCAAATATATGTGGATTGTATCGGGTATTTTAAAGATTCCGTACTGACTATTAAATAATTTATTATTCAAAAACAAAGATTTCTAAACTAACCATTTTATGGTAATGTATGAAAAGTATTTCTGAATATACAGAAAACAATTTAATGTATATTTCCACAAATGTTCAAAATAATTTGTTTTTTATAGAGGTATTGTTGAACTTGTTTGCAAATTGTTTTAATGTAACCTATCAAAATCTGATAGTGATTCTTACATTTGTATAATATGGAATTTAAGATTTGTTGTTTTGACCTTATTTCTCGTAACCTTTATTCCTTATAAATCCTGACAAAAAAGTCAGAAAAAAGTTCGCATCAAGAAATTAGGTGACCAAATTTGTCTAAAAAATATTCTTCTAAAAGTATTCCCATGGCATTGAAAAATCGTAATGTTGAATATTACAAAAAAGTTTACTTTCTTTCTCTTGTAGCCTTTAATGGCAGAAAAATATATTAAGAAAAAACAAAGTTTTAAATAATTCCAAACAATACATGATCATAAAATTACCATATTATTCAGCATACAAGAACTCAATCAGCATTTTGAAACGCGCTTCTAAAATATGTGCAAGGAACTCATCTTACCCTGGAAATAGACGAAAATTTGAACGTTTGTAGTAAATGCAAATTGAAAATTGAACTTACGTTATCTTAAATAAGTTTTCATTATTATAAAATAATTGACTTATAGTATAATTTTGTGCAGTAAAATTGTAAATAGTTAGTAAATTTATATATAATGACACGCTTCATGAATGCATTATGAATATTCTTTAAATATAATGACTCCATTTGAAATTGTAAAATATTATATCATATTATTTTAAATATAAATTTCGCATAAACTTTAATACTTTATTAGCTTTGCATCTTATGCTATTGGCGGCATTGTACGTTAACTTTAAATTACTGTCAATCAGTACACATGTTAAACGCTGCATTGTTCATTACGCAAACTGAAAAAAATATAACTTCCTTTTAATTTATTAAAAATTTTTTTATTCCTGTAAAATGCTATATAATAGATGTATAAAAAAATTTTCAGAGAACTTTTGTATAATTTCACTAAAAAAATCAAGTCATACAACCAAACGCATGTGATTCAAATATTCGTAATACCTGTATTAAGTTTCGAGAATTTGATGACCTTTTCAGAAGCAAAATAATACCTAAAAGGGAAGCGTATGAAGTGTGAATCCATCATAAAAAAATATGTTCTATACTTGATATATTAAAATAACAATTACTTCCTAATGAGTTAAACAATACTAATGTCATTAATTTAACTGGTGTGAAGTATATTATAAATATTTTTAATGAAAAATATTTATTTTGTTTTGCTAATTCTATATTTTGTGTCTAAGAAAAAATTAAAGTATAGAAGTCTATGCGCTTTGAACAAATTAGGAAAAGAAGGTTGAAAGGAAAATAAACTAATTTTTTATACATAAATTATCATGCATGAGCACTAATAAGTACTGTTATAATTATATATTTATGAGTAAATTTATTTATAATTAGTCACATCTTGCATAATAAAAAACATGCATTTCAAGTTCGAAAATTTACCAATACTTAAACATAACATTATACATACTAAAATAATTATAAATTTGTAATTTAATTTTTTTATAATTTAAATGTCAAGAAACAATTTTCCTTATTTTAGACAAATGCTGTGTGATACTTTAAATTGAGGGAGTGTTTTAGTGAAAATAAATTACTTTTACTGTATAGGAAATGTCCTCATTTTTTTTTTATAATGAGCAAATTAACAACTCTTATGGATATTATGGTTTCGAAGAAAGTGTACTGAAAAATATGAAATATTAATGCAGAATAATGCAATTAAAGCTATTTTTTCCTATGCTGTGACATAAACTTGTTTTGCAGCATTAAAGTTCATTTTACTAGCATTTTTGCCAAAATTTATGAACGAAAAACATAATGAGTATCTATGAATAAGATAAGCACCTCAAAACTTTCTTTAAAATCAAAATAAAGAAATATGTCCTATTTGTTGTAATTTTAATGCCTTAGTTATCTTAGTTTTGTACATGAAATGTAAAAATAAAAATAAAACAATCTACATCTTCAAAACAAGTTCAAAACTTTATGAATGATCGTACTTTAATCTTGCTATTAAATACTTAAAGTATTAATTTTCACTAGTGGTCATAAAGATAAAATTAGTCAGCAAATCATAAATAATGAATGTTAGTTTATTGCAGTATGGATTTGTTCAAAGTGAGAGATCCAAGAGTTACTCAACTAAGCCATCCGAATTTCTCTTCAAGTAAATTTCAAGATTGAAAATTAGCATTGACATATAGTATATTGTGATATCGCATGCTGCATAATTGTTCTTTTCACAACTAATTAAACAATTAATTATCTATTAATCTTTATAAAACAAGAAGAAAAACTGGTCGTGTGTATATTTAGCATGATTTAGTGGAGGAATGTAAGATAGAAATACACTAGAGGGCAAAACTAAGCAATAAATATATTTTTCATCATGCAAACATGGGATTATTGAAAAGGTATTTTCCGACTAGCATGAGAAAGGAAACTCTTGTGAAAGGTGAGGTATATCATCATTAAAGAGTGATCACGGCAAGCAAGCTCGTCGAACGACATGCTCTCATTGCCAAGGCAACTTAAAAGGTCGAAGCGACATTACTGCCAGGCATTCCTGAATGTGAGAGTGGAACTGTGAGATGAAAGAGAAATTATTAGGATGCCTTTGGACAAGGTAGAATGATCAGTAAGCTTGAAGAAGGTCGTAATTTGGACGAATGGTGCACAAGAGTTTGAATTCAACAAAATTGTAGTTTTAAAAAATCTTAAAAGCATTCCACGACAGGCTTTACCTTAAGAAAGATTGTCGAGTAGACGGCGATGGTTTAAACGGAAAGATGAAAAGATGTTTCGATCTGCTGGCAAAAAAAATGCAGGACCAGGATCTGCTAATATTGCTCATCACCGGCGAATTGTATGGATGAAGATACTCATGGTTTATCGTGGTTAGATCGTCTGCACAAATATGACCTAATCTTCGTCCTGAATGCTGTAGCAGCTCATCGGAGGCACCTTTAGAGTGGTGTCAAAACAAAAGGCCATCTCATCAATGGTTTCCCATTCTGCTTTACTAATGAGAGTCGGTTCAATTCTGGGCAACAATTTTCAGAGCCAGTTAATATGGAGGGAGATGGCTATACTCGGTTTCCATCCCAATAACACACACATGAGGAAACAGACCTTTAGTGGTATATTTACAAACCAGTGCTACTTCTGTGTGGAGGAATTGTGTTGGAATGGCGAATGGAGCTCCATATTTTTGACCACATCTCTTCTTAGGAAGAAACCATTATCTCATATGCTAATGTTCAGAGTTGTCATTGGTTAAGACTTTATTTCAGAACAACAGTGCACGTCCACTCACAACTCTCCCTTTATGTTGAGGAGCTTCTAGAAAGAGGAAATATTTGGTAGAATGGATTAGCCAGAGTACCTTCGATTTAAATCCCATTACACATGTGTGTGAAATGCTTGAGGTATTAAATAGTAGGAAATTATATCGCTAAGAAAACACTGAAACAGATGTTTATGAAGAATGACAAGTCTTTCTTCAAGAACTGCTGTATAATTTGTATTGTGTAAGAAAAGATATGTCACAAAACCATTGAATTTAATGGAGGTAATAGCTTACTAAGGTTTTGTTGTTCTTCCTCAAGGTCAGACAATGTTTTTTTGCTAACTTCTTTCTATCAATAAAGCCTTTTTCTTCTTTTGTTCCATATAATGCATACGCATGACACATTTTTTGGCTTATGTACCATCCGACCTTTAGTGCTGTATTGCGCCTTGGTATGTCACTTCTTATGCCCCCAGTTGATTTTTTTTATAATAGAGCAGAATTGAAAAATTGCTTTTAGTTTAGAAAAACTAGTGTATTCATTACAATATGACCTTTTTAAAGAAGTGATTGTAAAATATAATATACGATATGTGACTATTAAATAAACGAAACTTAGAGGCAGTTACTTCACGCAGGTTCCAAACGCCAGTGATTGGACAATTGCTTAGCTTTAAGCCCTTCTTTCAATTACAGGGCTGATTGTTTCAGTAAACGAATCCATATAGATGTAACCTTCATTTGCTAGTCTTTTTTTTTTTGTTTCACCAGAAAAAAGCTATACGTAACAACAGAGCAAATAATATTGTGAACTTGTTCATAATTTGAAAAATTTAACAACCTTTTATTTTTGAAACAGTATATTGCGCAAGATTCTCTTAATCTGATTTTTAATTTCTATATCAAAAAATGAAAGTTATTTCTCATTTTCTTTTCTTCTTTAAAGCCACTATAAACATATCATTCTACTAATATACAATCGATACTCTAACATATAAATATTTTTATAATAACCTATTAAATTTTTAAGTAATATGTGTGCGTTAAAGTGTGATAATTTACGCACAATAGTTAAATTTTTTGCTCATTCTACTAAGAACTCCGGCTATTATATAAAGCTGTTGAGTTTTATGTATTTCTTTCCTTTCCAAAAAACATTTAGTGATCTTAATAGATGTTTTTATTTGAAAACATCTTCTAATAAATACTCCAGACTTACGTAAATTATACAGTAGAAACATTATAAGAATCATTGGTAATTTTTCCGTCGCATTTACTGTCGATGATCTGCATTCATCATAATGCACCCGAAACGAGCAACAATTAAAAACAATCAGTTAACTGCAATGAATCTGTTTCTAAAAAAAGGTGAAGATGGTCTCATGGTTAGAAAACTATGTCTATGAAATTTTGTAATGCAAAAGGTTCGTTTTTCATGTCGTGTCATACTTAATAAACGATCGTCATATCCGTAGATTCTGTAGTGAAATAAAGGAAAATCAATGCACTGTTCTTGCGCTTCGTTATTGCAATCACATTTCCATTCCTATTATCCCATTTCTTTATTCTGAGACAGGTACTTTTTTTTAATCGACCTAGTTCCAAATAAAATGTTAAAGAGCAATAATGTAAACCGAACGAAGTACAAA
>BMAW01085593.1:42474-76015 GCA_019974015.1 Nephila pilipes | reverse complement strand
CCCCAAATAATTCTTGTCTCCAAGGATGGTTGGGCTAAACTGCATTCCAACTATTTAATTTACCTAATGAATTAAAAAACAAGCTTCTACTATATCATTTGTCTTGCAATGACAAATTTGGGTGTCGGCGTAGAGTCTTCATGCCTTCGGATCGAATCTCGTCGAAGCATAAATTGTTTTATTTGATTTTCAAATAATTAATTTTAGTTTTATGCGGGAGAAAAAAAAATTCTCTTATATAAGATATTTATCAGAATATAAATTTAGGAATAAATACCGTCAGTTACGAAACGTGTAGATCGCTGGAAAAAAATTTCTTTGGCCACTTAATATTGTGATTCTGTCATATGTATAAACATATTTATAATAATTGTAATTATTTAATAAAAAGTAACTAAAATAAAGTTTTTCTTTGTTGATTTAAATAGGAATTGACTTAAATTTTTTTGATATTACTTGCTTTACAACGAAAATTATTCTTTAGTTTGCTCTATATAAAGGGTAAGGTTATATTTTATAATTTTCCTCTGAACGAATGTAACGTAATATTCATTTCTGAAAATATCAAAGCAGATGATGTAATAATTAGTTTAAGTTCATTAGTGCTTAACTTCGAGCACACACAAGAAACACTTCAAGATATTAGCCCCAATGTTTTGTTCTTCTCAGACGAAATAACTGAATCACTAATCCATCCGTCAGGCCAAAGAGCTGACGTATTTCCTGGGGCCAGTGACTTAATCGACTCTTTACACAAACCGCCAACTGAATCCATAAAAAGCAATCACTTCCGGAACGTGAAATGTACAAGATAAGAAAGTTCAAGGGGCAATAATGATGAAAAAAAAATTACTTCCTTCACTTTCGATGGTTGCAGGATGAGTAAAGAGAAATTAATAAGAAGTGTTGCCAAACGGAAGTTTCTAAAAATTAATAAATTCGAAAAAATCAAATTTAAAGGAAGAGCCTATAAAGATATTATTATATATATATATATGTTAAATTTTCTCTTAAATTCTAAAGAAAACTAATGACGAAAAATAGTTTCTCATAAATCTGATTCTTCGAATCCACAGTTCGACTTCCGGACCGAGTTTGCCGAATCAAAATTATAATTCAATTCTGCTTTAAAATATAAATTGATCTAACATATAAAGCTAAATGATCTTTTAGTAAAAATTATTTTTAAATGAAATTCACAACGAATGTGGCTGCTTCTCTCACATTCGAATTTTGATTCATACAATAAAACACATGAAAAAGAAGCATGGAAAAAAAAAGAGTGCTCTTGAAGAGCCACTTAAAGTTAATTACAACAAAAAAGAAGCTTTAGAATTCAGATGATATAAATTCTATTTATTTCCAAACATTTAGGTAAAGTGTTATTTGATTTCAAACCTATTGTGAATCATCAATTTGAATCTATGGATGTATCATTAAGGCTGAGGGATTTCAATTCTTTCACGGAAATTTATTTTATTATTGGAATGCAATAAGAAATCTTTGATAAAATAAAGAAAGTTTTTTCCTACTTTTTTCAGTTTTCTAAGAAAGTATTTTAATGACCATTTTAGTAATTTGGCTAAGACCTTTTACATACATAAAAGTTATTTTTAAAAATGCTTTTATTGATAGAGAAGAAAAGGAAATATACAGATAGAAGCTTTCTTGTTTTAAACTGTTTTCAACCTGTGTTATTGTAATCAAATCAACTCAATAATAATAATTTTAGAAAAAAGTGCAGAAATCTCCTTTCAAAAAGTCAAAATGGTGGATGAATGGTATTCTTAAATCAAATGGATCTTACCTCGTTTGATTAGAGCAGAAATATTTATAGCGTTATTATTTGTAAACTATAGTATCAAGATTATTAGTGTTATACTTCAAAGTATGCAGGAAGCGCCAATAAAGCATGGTCGTTGCGTTCTTAAAAAATGCCGCGATATGTGAAATAAGGAGCTAGTGTAAGATTGGTCAACCTTCCACACGTATGCCATAGTAAGGCACGGTGGAGTCCTAACAGTGCCATACGAAGATTTCTTAAAATTTTTTGAAAATCTGAAACCTTTGAACTATGACAGAATTAAAAAAAAATGATATCCATTTTGCAGGATTTATTCATTGCTAAGTTTGATGATTTTCAAGGCGATAAAAGAAAAATTTATCTTTTCTAAAATCCTTTTTCAATTTCTTTATAAGATATTAGTTATCGCCCCCCTCCTCCTTGAACTCCAAATTGAAATTATTGACCTACAACATTATTCTATTCTATACAGTAATTAAATCGAACTTATTTCAACTGCAAGTGATACAAATTGTTTTGAATTTTGGAAATTTATAACAATAAGCAATTTTCCAAGTTTATACGATTTGGCTGTTGGATATTGTTGTAGATTACGATAAACCTATATTTGAGATCAAATGTTTTCTATTATAAGTATATTAAAATCAAAGTTTCGCTCAGGATTAACCGATACGCACTTAAAGCACCAAATCTTGTTTTGGCAATTTCAAGAACTAATCCTTCAAGACTTGGTAAAAAGAAATATAAATTCAAAAATAATTCTAATAAAGTACCTACTGCTTAATAATTACATAGGATAAAATGCCTCAAGTTATAAATGTTTTATTTTATACCTAGGCTTAACTGACTGAACCTTTATAATGCTAATTGACAATAAAACGTAAATTTGAGTTTTCGTTTTATTTGTAACATTATTTTTTACATCTCCACTACTCAAACTTATATATATAAAAAAAAAGATGTACTGATTACAAAAATCTCATAATCAGCTTAAAAATAGTATTTTTTTTTTCATTATTTTAAAAAAATTTTATGTTGAAAAAGGTGGAAGTATCACGCATGATTTCTTTTGTTCAGATAGTAGCACTCTTCCCAGGAAAGGTGGCCTGCCCTGCCCTAAGCTAGTGCAAAAAGGAAGGCACTAAAATTAAAAAAACGTACTATTATATTTTTACAATTAGAAGATAAGGTAAACGTAACTGCCATTTCTAAAAAGATGTTGAATAATACGCGTCTGAAAATGCAAAGTTTTAAAACAAGAAAACACAAAAGTTTTTAAAATACATTTAATACTTCACGAACAATATATTCAAATTTTATTACATTTCAAATTCTACAGGTAAATCTGATGCGACATCCCTACTTAAATCAATAATTTTTAATGAGATATAGTAACCTATTTAATCTGGAATTCGTTGGTTCGGTATATTATGTAATGCAATCCAACATCGTTCGAGCCATTCGCTTTCGGATTTTTAATGTGTGAATTCGAGAGTTTGTTGACCTTGACTGCCAGATCATGACGCAGCGCTGCTCGCATTTTCTCCCGATGTTTATCGTGATCGTCAGTTTTCATTTCAGTACAGTATTACTCGTTTTCTCGTGGATTGCATGTCGTGTCTGCATTTTTTTAAACTATGAATGAATAATGTGCTGTTAAGTAAGATGCTCTCGTGGCCCACTAGGTGTCTTTCAAGAGCAAATAAAACAAATAAAGCGTAATTATCCATCTAGAGTAGCTCGTCACAACTTGTGATAACTATCATTGTACTGTAATAATCCTTTCTTTTGTGCTGTGTTTTTATCAATTCAGAAATATTGATTTAAATTGGTATTAGACGTTCGATTTTAATTTTATAGTAGCCAGACTGACCGGAAACTTTTTCGGATATTTATTTCGCCGACACAGATTTAGAATGGACGCAAACACATTAAAAACATGTTTTAATCGTTTAAATTTTTTAACAGTGTGATTTATATTTTAATATTCACCCATTAAAACTAAACTGACACTTGATAACTCGGCAAAACTGGTAATCTGGAGATTCTAAAGTCCCATTTTCCGTGCATACCTATATCCACATCCACTCTCCATAGAGATTTCCCAAACATCAAATTTTTCTCTAAAAGCGTTGTTGTCAATAATAAATTCAATTATTATTAATAATAACGTCAATATTGTCATTATTATAAACAAGGGAATTTATTCGTAAATTAATTTTTCTGTTAAAAATTCAGTATCGAATCCATTGTCTTTTTCCTAAAATCAAAAGCATATATATATTTTTAAAATTTTAGCTATATAGCTCAATTTAAAAAAATATATGCTTCTCAATAATATATATTTCTCAATTTATTTGAATGTCATAATTTATTTAAAATAACGTGTGTTTTATGCCTGCGGGGGGGCGAGTTGAGTTCTTAAGTAATTAAATTAAACTTTTGTTTAATTCAGTAATAAACAAGAGGGTTTTTCTCTTGAGTATGAATTATTTGCTCTTTTCGTTGTTCAAATCATAATAGCCACAATTTTAATTTGAAAGCATTGAAATTTTTTTTAATAAGTAACTTTTAAATTTATTAGGTACTGTAATTATCCTTGATGAAGTTTAGCAATAAATGTAACATTTTTATTTACAAGGTATTTTATTTTCAAAAGTATAATATTTTATTTATTTTACTGTAAAATGGTTATTTTTGTATTACTCATTTATTATCAAAGAATATATTTTTTCTTTCTTTTTATGAAAATAATAATATTGCTTCTTTGCTAAGTGTTAACAGTGCAATGAAATTTCGTGTCAGAAAAGTGCATTAAAAATAATGTAACATGGCATTGAACATACAGTATAATGCAAATAATACGACTATTTTTTCTTTTTAAAGTGTTAATTTTTCTTTCTAATATCTAAATAATATTTTTATTAAGGTATATTCTGCTTCTAAATTTACACATATTTGATTTTGTCATAACTTTCGTAAATTTCACACAATAGTGTTAAAATAGCAGATATAAATTCTAAAAAGATTTACTTTTTTTCTGTTAATTCGAAAAAAGTTATTCTTTTTTTTTTTTTTTTTTTTTTTAAAAAAAATAGATTTTTCCTCTTTCTGGATATGTAAGGAATGTTAATATTGTTTTCTTAAAAAAAGATTGTGTGTGTGCTGTTAGTTAAAACTGATTCTAAATACACGCTGTTATTACCCCATGCAATCTAGCATTAGCATCCAGTGTCAAGTAACTGTTTTCAGCCTTCTTTCTCAGCAATTTCTTTTCCTTTCTTATTAAGGTTGCTCAAAGCATTCCTAATTTTATTTCATTTCATTCTAACTCTATATAGATATAAATACAAAATGCTTTAATGTTTGAATTACTTATAGAAAAATGAATGTCGGAAATACTCTCTGTAAGTATGCATGTATACATAATATAGTTCAAATGATAAGAAACAAATACAAACTATGCATTAAAGAAAGCATAGGAAAAACTTCCTCAATAGTGTTCTGCATTGAATAAGTTTATGAAAAAAAAAATTCAAAAATTCAAAATGGAAATAAAAGTAACTTAAAAGGCCGCGTCTGGCTTTGGAGAGACGGACATGGTTAAACATGCTACATCGTTTCAAGCCACATAACTCAACAAATTACTTTACAGACAATTAGTTAATACCCAAAACAAACGAACAATCAAACAAAGATTCTTTAACTCAATATATTACTATTAAAAAGAATAAACTTACCTTAGAACGATGTAACTATTCTAACTAAACCAATAAAAAATTACGTTTATATATACATATAATCTTAGAATTATTCCATAAAGATTTATAAACTATATTATTTTAAAGTGCCATAATATAATGTCACATTATCCTAACTTCTTAATTCAGTATATCTGACATACCACTGCACCGAGGATTTATTGTTAATCTAGTATAGGTTTAATTTTAAAAATCATTAAACATTTCTAAGTATTCTACACTTTGCTCAGCAAATTAGAAATTATACATTAAAAAATAATGTCATAAATGCCCTCTGGGCATATGTGTACGACTTTAAATCATTTTCTTTATTTTAATACCAGAGATACATCAAAACGTTCCCAATAGACTCGTTTCAACATAACAATCCATTTCTTCTCCAAAACAATTGTACTTTTATATTTCAAATATCAATAAAGTGAATTGCCGTCTGTACACAAGCAAAATCCCATAAATGGGCCTTTTTGTCGAAGATTTCCCCGAAACGTAAAAACTTCTTCCTGTAAATCTTGACCTTTTAGTTATAAAATCAAATTCCCAGCTAAGCCTGAAAGCGAACATAAATCCATTTTTAACAAGCACACATTCCATGCTTCAGCTGACTTTTTCTCGTAGCAGTACTTGGAAAGGAACATTAAATAATGGCTGACTAAATCTTCAGAGGCTACAGATTTACCGAAGAAGAATTGCAACGCGTTATCTACAGCATTAGGCATTTATCGCCCCGGGGCTTGAAATTTATGTTTCTCGACTACTTGTTCAATGCATGGCATTTATCATCAGGGGTTGGGAAGTGAGGAAGGAAATATGGGTGTTTCACTGAGAAGTGTAATGTATTATTAAGAAAAGGAGGATGCCTGATCACTGATGAAAAATACATGACTAGGCGATAGGCTGAGAATTGTTTCCTCCCAGCTTTCTTCTTATTTTGTGATCGTAAGGAATGGAGGTCATTTTAAAGAATAATTATAGATTCAAAAATTTATTAAACTGTGGACAGTTTCGTATCGAAATCTGTCATTCATAATGTGTAAACATTTGCAGTGACACCGCGTTTACCTGGTAAAAGCTAGACTTTTAAATTGAAATGTACATTAATGATTTTCATTATTAAAATAAAATGTATTCTAAATCAGTATTTTTTTAAAAAAATATCGATAAAATTGCTCAGTCGTAGCGAAAGGTGGCACTGTTAGTGCTTCACCGAAATCTATATACAATTGAACCTCTATAACTCTCGAACTTCTAAATATCGAAAACCTTTGTGTATCAACATTTTTTCAAGAATCTCAAATATTCACTATAAAATAATTTTTTTTATATCGAACATAATGTTTATGTATAGAATACAAGATTTTACTATCAAAAGTTATGTTAATCTATTCCAATAAAATGATGGTACTGAATCCGAGAAATTTTCACACATGCTCTAAAACTTAAATTATGGGTGATTACCCTACCAATCTGGATATATAGTATGACTGCTTTGATGAACTCAAATATGATGATGGCAACGAGATGAATTAATTAAGACGTCATCAAAAGAAAAAATGAAAGGATTCCAAGATATCCGACATGGCTTGATCATCACTTGACCGTGGTTCAAAGTTTCGAGGTCCGTTGCCAATAGCCCTTATGGGCTTGGACAGAAAGGTGTGATTGATGAAACTTTTTATCTGGATTCAAATCATATATATATATATATATATATGATTTCCCTCAAATTTAATTTAATTTCATAATTTATTTTATTCTTAACTATCGTCATAAGGAATTCATCTTTATTTCCATATTTTGGATATAAAGATATTTCCGTCTTTATATCCAAATTTATAAAAGATTATAAATTTGAGTACCTAATTTATTTAATCGTGCACTGAAAAATCTGCATAAACTGGCATATTCCCAGGATCAAAATTAGCAGGGAGATTTCCCTATAGGCTTAACCTCTCCAACTAAAATTCCTAAAGATCCCTCCAACCAATACCACGTAATGTAAAGAAATTTTCGGACATAAATTTAAAGCAAGGAAAATTCCCATCTCTTCCGCTGTAGCCACGACGGCGAAGCGACGCATCTGCTGTTGTTCATTATTATTATGTGATTATTATCACTCTTCTGCTTTAACTACGGAAGCTAGTGAACTCTCGTCCACTGCTATCTCTATGTAATATTCTTTCTCTCTCTCATTCAACATGAAATAAATAAGCTTTACTCAAAGAATTGATATTATTTTTCAAGGCATGGCTGTAATAGAAAAATTTGTATCGTCTTCTTTTCTCATTAATGAAGTGTATATATATATATATATATATATACATTGGTGTTCAAAAGTTTAAAAAATGGAAGCATAATTCGTAAAACGTAAATAAATATTACATTTTACGTATTATGCTTAACGTAACTTGTGGAAAATTACCTGTTGAAAGTGAAACTTTGTCTGTATGTAGAATATCCCTGTCAATGTCTTCGTGCTCAAAGCACCATGATCACATTGATACGTGGATATACCGGCTCAATCAACATAAACAGTTCTTACAGGATCGTGCAATCCATGTGTGAAGGAACGTTGTTAATGTTTAAACAGAGCGAATGAGGGTACAATAAAAACCTAATTAGATATGTTTGCGAAAGGAAGAATAGTTGGAATACTCGAATCCAGACGATCCCAAACTAAAACATCGCCAACTGTGCCTCAGTGTGTGATATCTTATCTTTGGCAGAGGTTTAAAAGTGCGGGAAATTTTAACCGACATCAGGTCGGCCAATAGTAACAACCGTTCGCCAAGACCAATATCTGGCAATAACTGCAGAAGAACAATAGAGCCAGAGAACTAGGTAAGGTGCTTACTGCCACCAAAGGAGTACGAGATTCTTGACAAGCTGTTTACAGGACATTCAATCATGCTAGTCTCAATGCCAAAAGACTAGCAGTTTTTATTCCTCTCCCATCTAAGCATAAATGTACTTGTTTAAACTGGAGTTTGGAATAGTGGGACAATGTGTTGCTCATCGAGATGCGTATCACTAGTCTAAACACTGATTCTCATCGGCTAACGATATAGAGAGAATATGGAAATCGTTTTAATCTGGGAAATCCGGAAATTGTTTTAACGATAAAGCATCATTTTCTGTTAATAGGGCCATGATATGGGTAGACATCAGGCTGGACGGGTTATGTGACTGAGTTATTTTCTTTCTTTCTTCACTTTTTTGTTGTTATTGAGGAAGGCGGTCTCATGGGTGTGTGTTTAAATGCATACACGTTTATTTTACATTTGAAATGTTTTCATAAAATTGCTATTCCACCCCAACCACAACAAATGCTCCATTGTTTATTTATTTCTACTGCTCACACATATGTTATATGAAGTTTTTTTAGTTTTCTAACCACAGACTTAACTCTGAACTCCTAGTTTGAAAAAGAATCGAGGTGTGTCGTTTAAAATGTATGATAAACCGCATTACGTCAAACAATATATTACCTTTCCTCCCTTAATATATGAGCTGCTAATGTTATTATGTTAAAAAAACAATAAAAGAGTACTTTTTTTTTTCTTTTTTGTGAATAAGGAGACTTTTTCCTTATTTTGTAAAAGTTTCTTGTGAACAGAACTATCTTGAGGTTTCCGCTGAATTGGATACTAAATTTTGTATATTTTGAAGTTATTTTCAAATTTCCATAAAATCAAATGATAAATCATTATTGAAGCATTGCGCAGAACTTTTTTGACTTCCAGAATTATTGTATGAAATAAAGTAGTAATATGCATAATATTTCAGGAAATAAGTTCTCTAGCTCAGAATTAAAATATTTTGAATCTTAGATCTCAAGTAAACATTTAAAAAACAGCTAATATTATTATGTTCAAATAATCTTACTAAGGGAGAGAGAAGCATAATTTATTTTTGCAACGAAAATTTACAAGTTTCAAAGTAGAACTCTGAGGTAATTGAGATTAATTTTACTTTTTGTTGGAGATTGAATGTAGAATTTTAGAAATACACTTTTATTTTCTCCATAAAAATTTTAGCTGAATTTTACGGATTATTTAATAATAGTATTTTATATAGTATAGAATGAAAAAACTTTGAAAATTATAGTCACAACAATAATTTTTTACAAATTTTTGTAATATCATCTATTTACGAATCATTTATAATTAACAAAATATACAAAATAAATTAGAATTTCAACTGTCAAACGCAAACGAGTTTTATTTTTGAACAATTATTATATCAGTAAAAAAACCAAAAGAAATCTATTTAAACTTAATTAAGGACAAAATGAAAGTTAACGTAAACCGAATTTATTTCTATGTTTCGAAGTTAAAGAATAAAAATTCTTGAAAACCATTTTCTATTTAATTATTACCTTCATTTATAGAAAATATTTTTCTGTCGTCACTCTTTATTTCTGTTCCTTTTTGTTACCTTTCTTTTATAACCATTTCTAAGCTTTTAAACAGAAGAAAACATTATCGACTAAAAAATACCTCCTCCAACTCAACACAACTAAACTCAATTTTCTAAAATCGTTTAAGATGAAAAAAATATACGAACAGAAAACGAATTAACTTTCTTCGTAATAAAATACGAACTTACTTATTCCAAATCTAACATGAAATCTACTTCCAATTCCTTAAACGTTAAACACCGAACCTCTTCCAACAAAGCCATAGCAATTCTTCAAGAATCTTGTTGGAGCTTTCCTCACACATTAGCGAAGATATTGGTTCAACCGATGTCTTTTAAAGCCCAGAAGGAATTCTACTTTATTTTCTTTTTACTTTTTCATTTATTTCCCTCTTGATTCAAAAGTACTTCTTTTCAGTTATATAGGTTTTATTCCATCCGATACACGACGAAAGGCAGCGGTGCAATCGGCCGTGAAATTGGAAGGAATTCCTGCGTAAAATTCAAATTTCGGGGGTTTATTTTAATTTTGTCAAGTTTTAAAACTTCCGACTCTCTGAGTGGAATTTCGATCGTGAAGAAATAAACAGAACACAGGGGGGCTTTTTCGAGAGGCAGTCGGATGTGTAAAACTTATTTCGCTGGCTTGGAAAAAGCGTGTAAAAAATATCCTTTTAATGTTTTTTTTTTTACTTCAATGTTTTAAGGGTGTATTTTCTTTTGAGAAAATAATTTCGTTTATATCGGATGTGCTGGTAAAGCAAAGAAATGAAAATTTTCATTGATATGTGTGCTTTTATCTTACGGTGCAGAATTTTATCGCAATAATTTATTTACTTTTATTTAAAAAAAAGTACTTGTTAAATTAATTTACTTTTTGAAATGAATTTCGTATTTATAATCCAAAATTCATGCGTTAATTTAAACTATGACTTACATATTTCTGTTGAATACATGCATTGGGACAGTGACATAATTTAATAAAAAACTCGGGGTGAATTACTTAACTCAAATGAAAACAAAATATAAATTATTTTTACGTTATTTGATTTTAAAGGTATTATACATTGATTATTTAAATTGGATAGAATAAAAAACACTAATTTTTTTACCATAAATTTATATATTAAACATCGAATGTAATGAAAAATTCAACACCATAGAATAATTTACTTGTGAGGGGAAAATAATCATTTTATAAATTATTTTATTTTATTAAAATTTGTAATAATTATTATAACAAAATTTATTTAGAAACATAATATGTTTTAGAAACATTTGGAAAATTTCGAATTCTTAAATTAAAAAATTTATAACTTGATGGCAGATATGTATATTAAGTAATACAAAGCCACTCAAATGCTATTTATTTTACATCAACTTATATTTACTATATATAAGGAAAACAAAACAATATAAAATTAACTACAATAACAAAATCATTTGGCCTCAAAATATTCCAAGAAGAAAACCAAATTAAAAACAAATGTTTTGAAGATTTAGAGATATCACAATTGTTTGAAGTACTTATATATATATATATATATATATATATATATATATATATAGATATATTCATGACTTTTTTCCGTTCTTTATAGCACGTAAATTTGGTAATAAATCAATCTATATGGTGCAAAAAATATTTTAATGCGCATTTTATTTCCATTCAATAAAAACTAAAGTGAAATTTTTCATTCTTGTAATATATTTTTGAGAAATAAATTCCTTTTTTTGGTTAAAATAGGCATGAAGTGACAGAAACAAACGATTCTTACACATAAATGTTTTACTTTAATACATTAGATGTTCGTAAATCTTCATAGTTACATTTTTCTTATAAAAAGACATTTGATGAATTCCTTAAGCCTGGAAATTTATTACGTCTTACTTGTTTATTTTTATCATACCTTTCGGTTTCGCAATTGCGTAAAATTCTTGTTTTTTGTTTGATTGCTTATTTGTTTATAGTTATCTACGGAGAGTTCTATGTCTAAGCTTCCACTACCTTTTTTTTTTTTTTTTTTTTGAAACTATTAATAACATTAAGTAATTCTTTGCACTATACGCATACATTTCTTTCTCTTTTTTTGTAATTAAATGCCATCAGCAACTGGAATTTTCTGCCAAATAATTTATTTCTCCTTAAATAGCTTATCTTTATCTCAAAACGAAGTTTCTTCAAATTGCGCATGTGTGTGTGTTGTTTCAGAACTACCTCTTGTGTTAACTGGGTGGTATCCGCTTCTTACAGAGTTAATTTAACTTTCATGACTCACATTTCTTTGTATGTGTAATCTTTTTTTTGCACCACCTATTCTTCTTTGCTTAACATCTACCGCCCTTTTTTGCGTGGATAGAAAGTATATGATTGTACATTGCTAACTTATTTTTTTACTTGTCCTTTCATAATGCTTTTAAAATAGCACTACTCAAACGAGAAGTGATGGAATTATCTTAAGATAATAGGGAAAAAAATTTATTTCGTAATTATTTTAGATCTTGCAATTATAAACGAAAATTAGCCAATTTCCTCCCTCGCCAAAAATTTATATATATATATATATATATATATATATATATATATATATAATTGAGATTTATTATTATTATTGTCATTATCATTATCATCAATATTACTTATATTTTCGCGGATGAAGCGATTCAATTTTATCAATAATTGCCTTTGGAACTAATTGGATGTAGGAGAAAGTATGTAGAGTCAAATTCCAATTTAGAAAAATCATCATTGCTTGGCCGAGAATGAAATCGACTAGTCTGTCACGAATTACTGGTTGAACAGATCTAGTACAATGTTATTTTAATGAAATGAAATAATAGAGGTATTCCTCTGTAAAAATTAGAGAAGATGGTGTAATAAATTAACAGAAATAAGGCATAGAATCTGTCTTATGAATGTTATCTTCTATTCCCAATTTGGGAAAGTTTTAATTACAGTTAATAGGTACTGAAAAGATAAGAACTGATTTCATTTTTATTCCAGCATAATTTCATAAATACATCTTCGAAGATTTGTTTATTTGTTTTGTTTTGACAAATAAATATTTCCAAATCTTAATTTTCTGTTACAAAGTCGCCCAATCATATGTTAATTAACAAATACACCCTTTTATTAAGATCAAAGAATTAAAAAAAAGTCTAAGTACTGTAATTCGAAATTTAAAAATGCTTTTTGTGTTGCTCTATTATTCTCATCGAAGAAGTCATTCGAAAATTAATTCAACTACACATTAAAATTCCATTTTCCGCGAATGGCAACAGTCTCTGGAGAGATTAAAGGAAACGGGTTACATCTTACGATTTCGATGAAATGGAATCATCATCGATAGCATCTGATGGAAGCGAACAAATTAGAAGTTGGTCGCATGACGCCGAAGATGGAAAACAGAGTCGTAATTAATTTTCTGTTCCGTGCGTTTCCGCTTTTCCGCTTTCCAGAACTCTATTACTTTCCAAAGACGCCGCGTTGGAAAATTCGATATCGATTCGATTAAAACTCGATACGCGCCTTCGGTTTTAATCTGAATCGTATCAATGAAAGAATGGAGCTATCATACGTTGGAGGAAATGCAGAGCGTTTAAATTAATACCATTTTAAATGAAGACAAGAGTAGAACTTTTGACTTGAATAGATTAAAGCATAAGATTTCATTTAAAGCAATCTATTCATTAAGTTCTGAATGTAAATTAAAACTGTCTTTTTTAGAGGTATTAGTAATCTTTGTTAATTTTACTTTTCATTTATGCACGCATTAAAAAATTTAAAGTCTTCTACATTTCATTATATGTTGGGGGGGGGGAACATTAATGTTCTAAAGAGAATTTTTTTAGCTCCTTCAATTAATTACATTTTTCTATAAACCTAAAAGAAATGAAATACTTGGTAAGGGGAATTTTTTGAATGTATATTAAATGACTTTATATATATATATATAATGCAAAAAATAGTGAATAATATTAATCTTCTTGATTATGAAATTAAAATATAATCAGTTATTCATCCTCTGACATCCTCATCCTCAGTTATTGATCCTTCTATTGTTGGCTACATTTCTGATGATGATTGCAGAACTAAAATTTTATTTCAGTTCAAACTTTTAACGTAGCATTAACATTATACATATATTTTTTTTCCTTTCGTAAAAAGAATTGAAAAACGTTATTCTGAGTTATTGATTATATTATGTTGAAGGTAAAATCGTATTTTAGTCCATGCCTTGGCGACGGAAATAAGCGTTGCTCCCTTATGGGACAATGCTCTCGACCAATAAGATAGCTGGCTCTCGAGTTAGCTACTCCCAAACAAAACGGTAAAACTTTTCCTCTCTGTTTCTTCTTCAATGCGAGAAGCTGCTCCCTGACTGTCTAGTCACTTAAATTTCTCTCCTGACAAAAAACTAATTGACAAACTGAACTGACAAACAACCAATAAGAAATCTTTAATGTTTTTTTCTTAAATTTCTTAATTAATTTTCTTAATTCAATTTTTTTTTAATTTTTTTTTAAATTCTTATTTATTTAAGATGCAAAGCTATTTTTAAAATTTTTCTTAAATTTTGGTGTTTTCTGGGCAAGTAACAAGCCGAAGCAACTTATCTTATAGCTTGTCGATCGGAGATTAAAATCCGCAAGACTTAGGAGCTCCAGTAACCATCCAACCTATAGGCGTTGAAAACAAAACAGCACTAATCAGCACTATTAAAATTAGGGCTGCATTTAAAATAGGCTAATAGGATTTCATTGCAAAGGTTACCAATTGAGTGCATTTATCGAGCGTTTGGTTGTTTAATTGGTTACAACCCATAAGTTGAATGAATATATAATTAAGAAACTGAGCAATTTTGAACGTATTTTTGTTATATTTTCTTTTCCTATTATTCTTGAAGACATTTTTTAATTAGTTGAGCTGTCGAAAGCTATACTTACTTATCAAACATTATAATCCAATACACACTTTTCTGCAAAATATTCATTGTATATAATAATTTTCCAAAAATAATCACTAATCATACGTTTAGAAAATATGAATATTCATAAAGCTAATTTTCTTAAGAGCACGTTATTTTATTAATCATTATTTAATTAATTATGAAACCAACACATTTTATGCCAACTAATTCTTAACGAGAACATTTTTAAGTACTAAAATTTAGTTTTAATAAATAATGCAACTCGATAGTATCCTACTGAGCTATGAATAATACAAATATGGAAGAATGATATAAATAATTTTAATTAAATGTTTTCAGCATTGAAATTTTAGAGTCACACAGTTTCCCAAGAATACGATTTTTTGAAAACTATTTTTGCAAATCACTGCAAATGGTGCTTTGTAACTCTTTTTAACATTTATTTTTTGTCATTTTATTATTTTCCCCCTTCAATTTATTATTTTTGTCAGCAAACTTAGAATTGTACAATTACATTTGAAATGAAAAAATATAAATATGTAAGCCAATTCATACTATTTTATACAGGAGTGTATTTTTATTCGTGTTTAAACATCCTATTTTTTTAAAACAACTTTTGATGCGCATTTTGATACAAAACAACAAATTTAAATTCAGTATTAATTTGCTTTTATTTAACGTTTGTTTATTTCTTTTCCTTCTACAGCGATTTGACACAAATCATGAAACTAAAATCTTTTCGTTATTCGGTTGAAAAGTTATTTCGCAAATGATAGAAATCAAATGTGCCTGACTTTTCGCATTGATTGAGAAAGAATGATTTTTAAAAGCTCAAAAATTACGCTTCAATTGAGCCACAAAATCAAGAAACTAAACAGCAAAACTTTAATGGCCCATTAACATATTTTCTTCTCTTTTTTTTCACAAATTGGGAATAAAATTCCCTCTGCTGTTTATTAAATCCCCTTTTTTTTTCTGTTGTAACGATTCTGAAATGTCACCATAAAATTAAACTTCAAAAACTGCTGCCGTGTTTAAGACATAAACAGTTTAGGAATAAAAAAAAAGTATGTAACATTAATTATGCTACCTCCGGATTTACGATGTTTTCAACTTAATACATTTAATGAATATTTTTATCTCTCTATGTAGCTAAAAAAAAGACCATTTTTAATATTCCAATCTTTTTGCACTTTTATTTATCTTTAACTTTTTATCGTATTTATCTGCAGCAAAAGATTGTTAATAGTAAAATTCATATATGATTCAGTTCATTACAACTACTAAAATTTGAAAGATAGTACAATTACAGTTTTTAATGCAGTGCAGATATTTTCGTTAATGAATTCTATAAGAAGTAATGCTCTGTTAAATACATTTTTCAAAGTTGTTATTAAAAGTATTAATGTAGCTTGCTCGATCGTCAAAGTCTTGATATTTTAAAATCTTTTGGTATTCCATATTTTTGTTATCCACATTCATGCGTTTAAAATAATAATTAAAACTTAAAACTATCGAAAAAGTAACTGAAACAGAAGAACTTAATAGTAACGGTAAGCTACTAAGTCTTTTTTTGTATCATTCCGTGTTTGTTTTAATATATAGATTTAGAGTGAACCCTTCAATCGATAAAAATTAATCTTATTAACATTCTAAAGATATGTATATACAATAACAATAACTTTACTATCAACTCAAAATTATAATTTTTATTTAATTATTTAATTTTTATTTATTTTTTATATTTTTGTGTTAAAATGTTTCTACCGTTTTTTTTTTTTTCCCTCAAAAGTTTTGCTACTTAAGAAAGAAATTTGTAAAAGAAAAGTTCTAGGCATGCTCAATCCCCTGATTGACTGGAAGGGAAAGATTCACAGATTTTTGAGGGTTGTGGTTTCCCAATCATCAGTTATGGACGACAATATTTAAAAGCAGTTGCGATTCCGATTCCTTGTTAAATATAATAAGCGTAGAATAATAAATACTGTGAGGACATTCAATGAGCTTCAATGTATTGGACTTCAAATTATCCCCTCGGTGTAGTGTGGAAAATTAGGCATCCTATCAAGTTACTTCTTCTCCATTTGATTATAAATCAATGTTTATTGCCAATAGTTCTATAGTAGATTTAAATCAGCGTTAATTCCCATCAAAGATAGAAGATGAAATAATATATTCGTATTTAGTGCTCATTTCACAAACCATAACATCTCAACAACATTCTTCCCTTTCTAAAACCAGAAATCTCGAGGAAAAGGATGTCTATATTCGATATTTTTGGAAAGTTTACATGTGGTAACTATTCCTGTAAATTTTTTGATATTGCACTTATAAGAATGACAAGGCACATGTACAAGATATATTCTTCATCTTTATACAAGAATAGTAAGACATAAATATTCAGGATTGATAAACTGAATTGATCCCGACCCCCCCCCCCCCCCCCCCCCCCCCCCCCCCCCCCCCCCCCCCCCCCCCCCCCCCCCCCCTCAAATAGGTTTATAGAGGCAAGATCAATTTCAAGAAAGAAGACATGAAAGTAGGATTTTGTGGTGCATCGCGAAGTATAATGGGCTATTTACATTTCGCCATTTTACGAATTCGTGTTTACAAACCACGTGAAGCACGTCCTATCAATTAACAACTAAATAGCATTCTGTTTCAAAATTCTTATATTTCATCGTCACCTTCTGCGAGAAAACCGTCATATTTTTTTATTAAAAAGAATCTAGTTATTTTGAAACATTCATTTGGTTTTATAAAAGTGTAACGCACTCTTGTTCTTCTTTCTTAGGATCCGGACACAAAATCCTTTTCTTGTTATGCAGTTAGTGAAGCTTTAGGCGAAACAATAGTGCAGACATACACTGTTGCAGTAGTTTGTAAGTATATTCATATATTCATTTAGTTATTTCTTGACTCTTATAAGCTTAGCTTCTCTTTTGATTATGATACTTAATTAAATATTATATAAAAGCATATTTTTATTTTTGCATTTTCTAAATTATTTACGTTAATCCGTGAATATATATATATATGTAAGTAAATTAACATTCTTTTTCGCTATCTTTAAATATTTGACTTTATAGAAATATCAGGAATAAATATTTAAATTTTGAGCATATCCGTGTTAATATTTACTAACGTTAAAAAGTCAGAGTTAAGCTTAAGTTAAAATATTTGTCTTTGCATTGAAAATTCCGATTTCGATATTAAATGACTAATAATCCCTTTTTAAAGTATTTAAAGCATATTTGAATAAATTTTATTGTATTGAAATGCACTTACATGTTCCCTTTTTGTTAAGAATCCAATAAATATGTATCGAGACATAAAAGTTAGTAATTGAAGCTAATATTTGCACGGTAAATATATGCAGTTTACTAATTAAAAATATCAATGACTATGTTGTGTTAATACTTATGTATTATATATTTTGAGTTTCATAAGCTATTTTTCCAAAATTTCCATTATTGTGTTTGCATTAAATATTGCATATAATCAAATTTCAATGTGTCTCGTGTCTATTCTTTTTAATTAATGTAAGTCTTACATTGAATAAAATTATAACTCGGGAGTGATCACATCTTGAAATTATTCAACGCAATCCAAAGGTTTAGATAATACTGTTTTTCGCCAATGAAATTTTAGACGAAGCTTTTACACCAATAAAAATGCAAAACGCGACCTAGAACAATTGAAGACATAATATCTACGGATAAAAATTGTTTTAATCAAACTGCTTAATATAAAACAAAAAGATTGATAATGTATTCCAAAATTCATGAATTAACTCCTTTTTTGTATAATAAATTGGCAATATGCAAATTTTGCAAGTTAAATCAGACAAGAAGCATGAAAATCAATGCAATATCTCAGCGTTTAAATTTAAAATGCTGAAACCTAGACGGATTACTATTGATGAGGTTAAACAATTATAGAAATTAAAATACGAAGACAAGTCAATTTTCGGTACCCCTTCAATACTGAATTGTAGTTTTTATCGAACAATATTTAGAGGAGAAAGATATGGAGTAAAATTTCACACTAAGAAAGACCTTGAAGGACTAATAGAAGAGAGGACAGAAGAATTCGAAGGCTGCCGACTTCGCAAGAAAATGTCCATGCTACTTGTTTAGAATGTAACAGACCTTCATGTTGCAAAGAGTACAATTCTAAACAGAATAAAAGAATGTATAACACTAGTTTATAGGAGACTGACATAAGAGCGTGGCTTAAAAATCACGTTACATATCTATAAGGAGTGTTTCATATTCATTTGTCCTGCAGCCCCAAATTGTAATGCTGTCGTCTTTAATGACGAAAAGAAATAGAACTTTGAAGCTCCCAATAGCTAGTTATTGGCACGGTCTTGGAAATTACCGCGTCAGTTTTTCAAACAAAAGCAGGGCGGTAGTTTTGCAATGGACAATTATCTTTACTGTGCCTCGGTAATCGCCAGAGATCCGATAAGTATATATGCCCACTAGAGAATGGTTTGCTACCCTTTATCAAAATATTAGCCAGTCCACTCTAACAATTTCAACGGTACATTGCCTCCATCCAAAGAAATACTGATGCCGTTCTCACAAAACTTTTGCGTTGAATTGGCCAGTCTGCTGTTCTGATTTTAATCCTATGGAGAATATGTGGAGAACACTTATCCATCCAGTGTATGCTAATTTTTTGTGGTTCTCTAATTTAAGTCTGCCATAGAAAAAAAATTGTATAATCTTGGCCAAGATGTTATTCAAAAGTTGATTCAGAAGGGAATTTTGAGATCAAAAGAAGAAATGACTGGACTATTTCTAACTAAACTGTAATTATTTTCTCTAAAATACGGATTCCTCTGAACTTTAAGGACAATGTTATTTCCTTTTTTTTTTTTTTTTTTTTTTTTTTTATGTGTGTAATTTATAAAATATTTTGTCTGATGTTGAATAGGATTTCTTATCATTACAAACAAGAAATGCTGGTGAAATAAAGGTATGTTTGGTTTTGTAAAAGGATCTCTAATTTTCAAGCCATTTTGCAACTATTTTTTTCCCTAAAATTTTGAAACTATTTTTAGAATATTTTGGTTTCGAAGAAATTATCAAAATTATTATTTAGAGCTTTTCATATATATACTATTTTTGATGAACATAATGGGAAGAAAATCAGACAATATTCTTCCAGAATATCTGACTATAAAATAATCTCAATATTGGTAAATATATAAATGAGAAAATTATATTGCTTGCAAACAAAACTGAATATAGGTTCAATATTGAATTATTAATCAATTTTAACAATATTTGAATGTTTCTGTTTAAAATATATCCTATAAGTTGCGACTGTAAGACAATGGAGAACTACTTAGTAATTTTTATATTTTCACTTGTTTGTTTCATGTAATTTAAACACGTGCCTTCAAATAAATGAGCCGACAGCAGATAAATACTTATGAGCTTCAAAAATATAAAGGAAGGCAACCTAAATTAATCAGAAAGACATAGTTTTCATAAAACTGAATTCTTAGAATTTCAATTTCATTTTTTTTTTTTTTTTTTTTTTGTAATAAAACCTGCCTAAATTATATCTTCAACTAATTCCAGATTTAGCTTTAACATATCTGAAATCCGATGGGAATTTTTTTATAAGAGTTAAATCTCAATACAAGTTTTTTAATACTCTGTCACAGTTAATAAAAAAAACCTAGCATCTGATAGCAAAATCATTGTTAAAATCTTCGATAAATTGTATGACGTCTTTTTAGTCGATGATCTTTCTTTTGAAACGGCGTACGAAGGGGTAACTGAGATACCTGGATAAAATTTATTCTGCATATTAATCATAATGGTGTAAGTTACAGCTATTAATGTTGATTTGTTTGATTTCAGGAAGCCGTAAATTGAAATAATTCGCTTTGTGGAGAAGATACTCGTAAGAGTTCAATCTAATGAGTTTTATAATGACGACCTTGAATTGAAGGTTATCAAACGCTGGTAAAAATTTATTTCTGGATGGTGACTATATAGAAAAGTTTTAAGATTAACAAATAAAAATTAAATTTCTATCTCGATTATTTTTAGTAATAATTAATCTTTTAAAATAACCCTGTATAATATTCAAAACTTGAAGATTGCTACAATCTATGGCTTTCTGAAATCAAACAAATGAACATTAGTTGCTGTAATTTACAACATTATCTATTAACATGCAGAATAAGTTTTATCTAGGTATCTCGGTCATTTCTTAGTAAAAATTAATATTTTACGATACCAACTTATACATTTGTTTAATAAATATATAGAAATGTAATTTGCAATGTATCATATTTAGTCGTGATGCCAAATGCGTGCGTTTACTATACTTGTGTCTAGCCAGTTCTGCGGTGATGTATTGATTACCTAGTTGGATTAGCATTGAAATGGGATATATATATTATATTACGTGAGTTGACTCAAAATCTGACTCTGACACATCCTTACGACTGAGTTCTACAATTGATCCCTGCTACCATTCTAGCCTTATTGTCTCCAGTGGGTGATATAACGTTGCAATTTAAGCTACTTTCTAATATTATAGGAATATTCGTTTTATAGCCATTGCGGGAAAATTATAATGCAATTTAGCACGTTACAGTTATTCCAAGGAATTTTAATTTAATCATGCAATATTCTACTAATTATTTGTAATCAAATGCATCTGAAATGCGTGCTCTCTTCATTACATTTCTGAAAGTTTGTTTTTATAAAGAACTCAATAACTAACATTGAATTATATATAAATATTTATAACAATCTAAGAATATCCGAAACTAAAGCAAAACAATTAAGAGAAGAAAATCTAAATATATTTAAGGAAATCACTAGTAATCAAATTAATGTTTATGCAAATTAAAAATTTCCTTAAATAATTAAACAATCTAAAATTCAAAACATAAAAAAAACCAAAATTCAAAACAAACTATTAAAGAACCGAACAATTTACTCGAAGCAAATTGATAGAAAAGCCAAATTTAAAAAAAAAAAATGTAATAAATGTTGTTAATGCAGTTTCATACTTTGGAACGGAATAATGTGTGTTTATACCAGAAGTTACAAATCAAACCAACACACTTCAATGAATTACATAATGAAAAGATGCTGGCAACCCAAAAATCAGCAAATTCAGAAATTCAACCACAGAAAAAAAGAAGGTAAACATAGTAAATATCTTCAATTCCACTACAAAATACCAATTTACACTTAACTAATCATCTAAAATATCATAACACACACACAGATATATATATATATATATATATATATAGTCTTTATCTTAAGGATGGTATCTTTTTTCAAACCACGCAAATAGAATAATGAAATTATGTTTCAGAGATAGTATGTAGATAGGGAAAATGTTAATAATAAATCAAACATCATGTATAAATATCAAAATAAAAAAAAGGCATGGTATTTAGTATTGTTAACAGTTCTTGTTCAATAAACATTCTAAAACTTTATTTAGAATGAAAACGAATAATGAACGAAATAAATCAAAAAAATGAAATAAAATCAAGGATAAGAAATAAATAAATCAGATATGAGAAAGCAGTACAATCAAAATGATTTATTGCTCTTAAAATCTAACAAAGTTTATTGTTATTATTTGCTTGGATAACAGAGATACTGATTTTGATGTCTATCGTTGTCAAAGTTTATTGTTATTATTTGCTTGGATAACAGAGATACTGATTTTGATGTCTATCGTTTAAGAGAACAAAACAATTAAATAAAACTCTCTCTCTGTATGTGTATATATATGTGTGTGTGTGTGTGTATTTGGAGAGGAATTTCAATTTGCTGAACATAATAAAATAATTATTTGCTTCATTTTTTTAAGTAATGTACAGAAATAAAGAAATTCTCTTAATAATAAAAGTCTGGATAAAATAGGTCTTTCGGCATAAAATCGTTCATCGTGTACTTTCGAAAACACAAAAAGAATTATAATGATTATAATTAAACAGAACAGTAGTGAAACAACAAAATTTTTGATAATTTCAATAATTAAATAGATTTCTAAGTGGCAACAATATCATTTAGCAACTAAACATGTAAATGTATTTAGAGTCCCTTTCTCGGATAATTTCAAAAGAATTTTTTTTCACACATCTGTCACTGTGTTGCATTCGCCTGCATACCGACATCTGTAGAACACTCTACAATCTATGATTATTATTTTTGCCAATCTGCAGGACAATATTTGAACATTTCAAACGTTCAATGCATAGGTACTATGCTTTTACTTTTATTGTGTTATCCTTTATTATTTTGACTTAGAGCCTTTGAAAATGAAGAATTAATAATTCACAATATAATCATATGATACTTCTATTCTTCATATTCTTCTTAAGAACTTGATTTAACTTGTTTTTGCACATTGTAAAGACTGAACCAAAGCATATATAATAATAATTAAATGATATGATTAAAATTGTTCTGTTTAATTTCGATCAGGTGAGACTATATTAATATTAAAATCTCTTCTCTTCTAATTACTTCAGATAATGCATAGGTGATTTTATTACCCCTTATTTTATACAGTCATTCCATTAAATTATTATGCATGAAACAATAAAAATTTATAATAGCATTCTGTTTAAAAATACGGAACAAAGATCGAATACTAAACGAACCTGTGTTACCATAAAAGACGTCTGAATGTTCTTAAACTCGCTACTCAGTTACTTTTAATACAAATAAATTATTACAATTGGGATGTTGGGTTATTCGCGATTTACTCTTCACTGACCTCGGGAATATTTTGGTAATATGAATGGCACACAATTACAACCTCTTCCCAACCAAATAAAACGTGTTTAAGTTAATTAGATGGAGATAAGAAGTGTAATTAATTGAGTTAAGGGTAGCAATATATTAGCGAAATAGAATTAAATGCAAAGAAAAGGGAGATAGAGGATACTGACAAGCTGACGGATAATTGTAGATTGGATCGAACACCATAATTAATCGCTTTGATTGAAGTGACTCCAAATTAACATAATACAAGTCGAATTTACTTTGATCGAGAAGTGCTGGAATTAGAATCAGTGACTTGGCAAGCTAAGATTTTATTCTTTGATTATAAATTAAGATTAACAGAGTTAAGAGGGATTCGAGACAGAACGATCTCGCATATCCTTTGATAAATAATAAAATATATGATGTACTTCTCTTTCATATCTTCAATTAGAGTTTTAAACTTATTCACTGAGTAATTAGACTTTGAGATGATTGTAGCGTTAAATAATGAAGGAAATCCGTCATACAATTACAATACTTTTACCTTATTTCATTTACATTGGTTATATAAAATCTAAATATTACCATCTTATTGTTTTAGATAATGTAAGCAACTTTATACTACAATCAGTCAATCCCCTAGAATATAACAAATAAAACAATAAAAATTCTGTTTTAAGTTTCACTACAAAGATTAAATATTGAACCAACCTTGTTACAATGGAATATGTCTGAATGTTCTCAACATCACCATTCAATAATGAATGGTTACATGTTTCGAAGAAAATTTCTTTGACATTTAAATACATCAAACGGATCAATGTACAACATTTATTTTCTTTCTACTTTTGAACTCTAACAGAGCATCAAAGTATTTTTAATATCACAAATCCTGTAAACTCGCTTCATAAATTTCAAAAACTTATGCTTGCGCCCGAAAGATAAATAAATATCAATACCTGCTTTCGAAAAATCTTCAAAAAGCGTCGAATTTGCGCCATCAAGAGCAACAATTTCCCTTTTATTCGTTGCTTGCCCTTCTGAAATAAAAAGCAGACCCCCTTTTCTCGCAGTTTCTTTTGTGAAGGTCTTTATGGTTCGCTTCTTTATTTGTTCTTTTTATATCTGTTCAACTTGAAAAGAGATTTACCTCCAAAAGAGAAAAGATTGAAGACCTGTTTTAAGCATTATTTCAAATTTTATAACCGGTATCGAGTCTTTGAAAAGGCTTTAAAATATAAACGGTTTTTGTTTCCGTACTCCTTTGTTTATCACATTTATGTTTCCAGAATGGTTCTTATGGATAAGTATATTAAATCTAAGGTTTATTTTCACAGCAATTGAAAATATTCTTTTATTTGGTATATTAATAAAGGTTAAAAAATTCGATACTGTCATTTAAAACGTTAAGTTTAATGGCATTCGAAAGAAAAAGAATTGTTTTATTAAACATTTTTTAAGTAATAGAATAAAAGGCGAAATTTTGCATTTGAAATATTAAATGAAAGAGGTATAGGATGTGATTATGTGTTTTGTTCTACTGTTGTTTTGTAACTTTAAAATGATACAACAGTAATAAATATTTTATTATCTAGAAGTTGTTTTGCGTTATTTTTTGGATGATGGTTACTAAATTTTAACGCAATTAGAACAATTAATAGTGGAAAATTTCGAGCAAACACATCATTAATGAAAGTATTTTGATCCATGTCAAACAAAATTAAATTTATTACCACTATGAAATTTGCTGTCGTTGAACGTATTGCGAAAGATATTTAACTAAGTAGTCGCAAAAAATATCTATAACTAACAAATTTAACATATTATTTGGAGGTATTCATTTAGCGGTTGAAAGTCACGCGATAAGGGGATGAGAAATGTTATTGGAGAACAATTTACTGCGTTTGTTTTAATAAGGGTGTTTCAGAATATTTTCTGAATATCATGTTTTTAGATATTAAGAATAAATATTTAAGAATCCATTCTGTCAAATTTATTTTTAATAACTCGAAATGTCAACAGTCTGTAAAATGATATCAGCCATGTAATTCATTGGGCTTAATGAAGCATTTGGTTAATTGTTTTATTCATGATTATCAACTTCTTGAGGGAATCATTACTATAAAAGAATCTAATTTCTAATTAATTATCGTAAGGTAAAGAATAAATTTTACTCAGGATATTGCACCAATAAAATTATTGAAACAAATAGCATCGTAAAAAACGGGAGAATTAATGAAAAGTTCCCGTGAGACTAAAATACAATATATAATTCCGAATTCCACATTGATTTTCAAGTCATTCCTCCTTTTTATACGTTCCTTTATTTTAACACTTTTCTGGTTAATTTTTATTTTTTTCATTTCGTTCCAGGTTATTTATTTTTTTTCAAGTCAATGCAATGGAATTGTTTTTGAAATATTATTATGAATATTAGAAATCATGAAGTATAATAAATCAGTGTAAACATTTACTGATATTATACATGACGCATTTTTGTTCATCAGACGTTTAATATATATATATATATATATATATATATATATATATATATATATATAAAAGTTACAATTGATATCCTAAATAATAATGCAACATTTCTTTAAGAAGTAAACAATAACAAAAAAATTGCTCATTTTATAAGGCATTCAACTTAAAGATTGTTACAAAACGCATCAATTTTTTTTTTAATATCTAGATATTATTGATATCAGTTACAAATAATAATACTGTAATTCATTGTCTAACATTTAAAAAAAAATAAAGCTTAAGATCCAAATATTCTCATTAAAAATTAAGAAAATGAGATAATTTTTTTCTCGTCATAGTTCACAGACCCTCTAAAATATCTCGAAGGTCCCCTAGTTAAAATTCCTTAATCTAATGGTTTAAGTAAATGCAAATGATACTTTTGTAAGTAATTTACTTATTTCAACAGAAACAATAGCAGACAATTAACTTCGACAGAGTTTTATTGACCCAAAGAAACTTACTGTTATTCAAATTTCAAATAAATTCATGTGATTACAAAGACAAAGGTAAAAGTGCTTAGATACGGGATTTCTGGAACTTTTTAAATTCTCGTATCTCTTTCTTCGATAAAGTCTTTGTATCTAAAAGTTACTCATTTTAACTGTTACACTTAAAGCAACAGGTGCTTAGATATATGAAGTTTACTGATCATCATAAATTCTCGTATCTCCTCAATATAGTCATTGATTTGAAAATTTATTTAATTTTATTATTACATTGAAAAAGCAAAAAAGATACTAGTGGTTAGATAATAAGTTTCCGGGATGTCCCAAATTCTCGCATCCCTCTCTGCATTGAATCTATATTAACGGAATTGTTACATTTAAGGTATCCGACTATGTTCGGAACCATGATTTTGAAAAAACGTATAAATGAATAATTTTTTTTTTTTTTTTTTGATATTTAGTATCATCTGAATTAGAATGTATATAAAAAAGAAGCATTTCAAAAGTTTCATTACAAAGAAAAAAATTTAAAATGTAATTTTTTAGCATAAAATAAGAACAAAATAGCACATTTCAAAATATACTCCTTTCATGAAAAATATTTCTATAACATTGTTATTCAGCATATGTATGACACCTGTACAGAGCCTGAACTATGATTTTTTAATAATTCACATTATTTGCAGAGTTATTATGAGTCGAAGTAACAACACGCGTTTTTTTTAAGAAATTCCTCCACTCTCATGCATTAAAATGTGAATAAATTCACTTATATACCTTACATTACAAAAATCCTAGTTCAGGATCTTAAGAATAATATGAAAAATATTTCTACCAAGTTCCATCAGTATATAGAAAAAAAACCATTCGAGTTAATACCTTCAAAAATTGTAAACACACTGAAAATTATATTCTTCAGAAAATGGATTTAAAGTTAAAACTTGTTCAGAAAACAAAGGAAATGTCTGATATTAAAATACTTATAACTTGATTTCTATGTACCGTAGCTACAAATGGAAGGTAGCTTTAGAAAGAGAAGATTTTAAATATTTTAATGAATAAAAAAAATTCTGTATTTTCTCCGAAATTCGAGTTCTTAACGTAGTCGGATACCTTAAAAAGAATATGTGCTAAGATACGGAGTTTACGGGACATTATAAATTCCCATATCTCATCGAGATACGAGTATAGTTACGGAATTAAAAATTAGGTTTTATTGTTACACTCAATAAGTAAAAAAGATACAAGTGCTTAGATACGAAGTTACCAGGACATCTTAAATTCTCGCATCTCTTCATTTCCCCCCCCCCTCATTTAATCTTACTGTTGTATTTTAAAAAGTAAAAAGTTACAGCTGCTTAGATGCGGAATTTAGAGACGTCTTTAAGTCCCTTGTCTCCTCATTTTAGTCATTTAATCTAAAAGTATAAAATCTTATTTTTTCATTTTAAAAAAGTAAAAAAATAAGGTTATTAGATATGGAGTTTCCGGGACATCTTTGAGTCCCATATCGCTTCATTTTAGTCACCGAATTTAAAAGTGCTAAATCTTATTGTATTTAAAAAAAAATAAAAAGGTACAGGTGCTTAGTTACTTAGTTTCTGAACTCCCATATCGCTTCATTATAGCCATTGAATTAAAAAGTTACTTGATTTTATTGTTACTTTGAAGAATACGAAAGTTCAAAGTCTTAGTTCGAATTAAAATTGATCCGGAAATTTAGGTCAAAAACTATAAATTAGCTCAGAATAGTGAAACCTAGTTCATTTGTAAGATTAAATTTCAATACTTGCTTCGCATGAAAGGTAAAATTAACGGAGGAATTAAAAAGGGGTTGGAATTGTAAATTTTTGTTTCTAGTCAAGAGATATTTAAATAAAGGTTTTATGAACTTGACTTTTAAATTTAAAAAATTAAATAATTAAAGAAATGAACTTTCACAAAATGTTATTAAGTACTATATATCAAATGTAACTATAGTAAGTTTAATATTTGTATTTATTACGGATTTGAAACTCCAACAGGTGACGGAAATTAATTCAAAGTATTTATGTTTAATTTGAAGTTGGACTGCAATTACTTTGAAGTCTACAGGATTCTTAACGATCTATAAGAAGTTCGTGCGGATGCATACCATAAGATAGCATGATTCATAGCAATATTGAAAAAAAGTTATATGGTTTAATAAGATATTAGTTTTCGAAATGTCACTGTAATAAAATAGCTTTATTAAACTTCTTAGGGAGTGTAGGTAAACAATGTTACGAAGACTTTATGGTTTGCGATGAGAAAAATAAAACACGAAAAATAAGACACGATTATTTACAATTCACAGCAGAAATGCATTATTTGAAAATTCTGTTAACAATGGTTCTATACAATGAGTATCTTTACATTTTTACCTGAAATTGGTAAAAGTTTTTCTTATTTCATAGAAATATATTCGAAATTATTAATGTAAAGAAATAATTCATTTGTAGAACATCATTACTTTTCAACAGAATTTTTTTCAAGAAACACATAATAAATTTTAGTATTAAATCAATACTTTTTTTTTTTTTTTTTTTTTTGTTATTTACTAAAAAAAATAAATGCCTTATTTACGAACGTGGTAAATTTTAGGTTACTTTATTTTTTACAAAACTTAAGTTTAGGAGTTACTTCTTTATCAATTCCTCTCGTATTAATCGGTTTTCTACAACGGAATACGCAATTTTTCATACCATACCCATATATTCCATGTTAAAATCCTATTTTCGTGGCTATCAAAACTATAGGGCATATTTTATATCCTAAGGGTAGGCAATGTCTTAGTGGGCCGTGCATTTCCATCCTTATTACACTAAAGACCATTGTGAAGAGAAGCTAATTAAATCTATCGATGCCCAAAGTTCTGTGGAAAGTGAGATGCTCACTCAGATGTCGACCTCGTCATCTAACCGTCTTTCAAAATTACGAGACACACCGGAGACCTAAAAGACTGCACATTACCTGTGAATGCGAAGAAGGAAATTAAATTTAAAAGCACATGTTTTTGAGTTTTGTTACAAAAATGTTTTTTTCACATTGCTCTTTAAATTTTTTTAATTTCAATTTTCCTGGCTTACATTTTAATTCACGATTGCATAAAAATTTAGATAATAAATCAACATCAACACAAAAGTTTTTAAGAAGTACTTGATTTTCTTAGCGTTATTTTTTTCTGAAAAATTTAAAGATTCTACCTTTTTTTTGAATGAAAAGTTTTACTTAAAATAAAACAAGAAAATACATTTTCTATCATAGCATTCTCAAAATTTTATTTTATAAGAAAAGTTACACGTTTTGACGATTATCTTAGTAACAACTAGATCCACCCTGTATTCTATTGTCATTATTTAGATTAATAGAAAACAATAAAAAAGGGAAAATGTAAACAGACATTTCTTCTGTCACCATTATATCAGATAATATCAACTATATATTTTCACTATAAGCTGGTCTATTAATTTCGATATAATGACAGAAACATTTATCGTTACTAACCAAGTATATTATACTTACTTTCCTAAAACATACATAATCTTACGTATCATCTTCAAGATATGAGTTGTTCATTTATCCCATCTTGTTTAGAAGAGTGGTTATCGACTTCAATAATATAACTTTCACAGTGACAAATCCCAATGAATGACACTTAGAGTTGTGAAAGATATTAATAAAAGGGCCAAATAATATGGTTTATTTCATAACGATAAGTTTGAGATGTAATAGTAGTTTGAAATATATGTTTTTCTTCTATTATGGATCCAATTGCTGTGGAAGTAGTATTAGAGTAAGGAAAAACAGTACCCTAAAGATGACCAAAATATCAAAAATTCTTTCTTTTAAAAAAAATGTATGGCATTTCTAAATACATGTACAAAATTTCACAGCTCCAGGTGCATCATTCAAGCGAGTTATTTAAATTTTATACAACAGTGTGTTGAGTTATTTCATTGACCGTCAAAACTTTGAACTGCTTTTTCTCAGCTTTCTATTTTTCATGACTGTCATATACTTAAAATTTTAAAGCATCTTCGTAATCAATATAAAGTTTTGAAATATTTTTCTGGTTATTTTGCATCACATGTTTGATAATTCTGTACATGGATAAGGGTTTACATATATTTTTCCAAAAGTCCATAAAATTAGGTATATTTTTTTTTTTTAAACTATATCGTATCATCTTTTAGGCAAAAAAATCAAAACTAAATAATATTAGTGAAACTAAACTCATACTTAGAACTGTTAAAAACATTTCTAAGAGATTGAATAAATGCTTAAAAATATTTAAAGTAGTGGTGAGAATTTTTAAAATACTGAAATTTTTTTTAAAAAAAAGAAATTTTAAATATTTGTTTGTTTGAAAAAGTTTTTTTTTTTTTTTTTTTTAAAAAAAATAAATTTTAAATATTTTTTTTTTTTAAAAATTTTTTTTTTTTTTTTTTTTTCTGAAATGCATATTTTACTCGTATTTGTGTTCAGATATGATGTATAAGAACTTTTATTACAAATATCTGATTTTAAAATGCAGCTGCCAATGTGTCTCTTAGCTTTCCAGAAAATATTTGTCCTCATTGGCTGACGGATCATTTTTCAACTAAGACTGATAGCCTTTGGCAGAATAAAATAAGGAAAATACAAAAAAAGGATGTTGTTAATATTATCTACGGTGGTATGCTACCCAATGTCTCTCATAATATTTTCTCTTCAAGTAATCAGTTAGTTTTGTGCCTTTATCGAATAAATGTATTGAAAAGATTCTGCCGCATCTCAGTCTAAGAAGCTCCTCTAAAAAGATGTATTGGACAGATTCGAAACAGTTCTGAGAAGAGCTACTGTCATGTCCAATGAGATATAGCTCGTATCTGAGATATTTGTGGGAAGTAGCCAAGTAGAGTCCAAATACTACATGATGCTGAAAATGTAACTAGCATAAGACGATATGTCACATAAATATAAGTGATGTCTTTTTCTCCCCAGAAATTTTCTTAATAATACTATAATTGTGATACTTCGATCATTAGAGTATATTATATCATAATCATATTCTAAAGTTGCGCTTATAGAAGACAAGAGGCTATGGTCATGAATTCGCAGATGGCAATGTTTCAAACGAACCGCGTGTTCGAGCCCTGATACCATTAAAGACTTGTCTTATAAAGGAGCTGTTGTACATCAAATCTTTGGGACTAAAGTGCTCACATCGGAGGGACGTGAATGGGGAGAATTAAGGGGCTAGCTGAAGTTCATCTGTGTCATCTGACCTCGGCTCAAAATCACGAGGCGGATTGGCTGTGAAAAAGTGACTTGTGAGTCTGGCATAAATAGGAATACGGACAAATTCTGTAAAGGAACAAAATTGTAAAAGATGAATCATTTACATAAAACAATCTTTGAATCACCTTCAAATCGTATCGTTAATCTTTAACACCTTGTTTTTAAAGAATTACCATTATGTTACTTTTAATTCAATTGCAGCTTTCTACTTCCAAAAATAAAAATATTCCTTCACTTTTTCTATCTTTTTAAATATTAAAACATCCCCTACCCTCCATTCATCCCCTAACCTTTGGGTCAAGTTTATCACTCTCTCCCCACACTTCTTAACTCTTTAATAACACCGACGCTAATCGCCGATTGAGAAACAGAAAAGTATCCAACGTCATTATTTTTAAATTTGATTTGCTGGGGAACGGCGAAGCGTGAAGGCATTGTCGAAATTTTCCTTTCTAGGATCGTCGTCTTGTCCTGTGTGTTGTTAATTACCTTTCTTACTCTTTCTTTTTTATTCACTTTTTTTCATTTTTCTTCCAGATCCCCCGTCCGCCCCCAGCATCTCGGGGTACGAAGCAGGGAAACCCATCAAAGCGGGGGACCTCCAGAAATTAAGTTGCGTCTCCAGCGGAGGTAATCCACCCGCCACACTCAAGTGGTTCAAAAATGATAAAGAGGTAAGTTTTTTTTTCCTTCTTTGTTTATAGAATTTTGCTTAGTTTTGCCCAGAAGTTTTTGGAAGATAAAGATGATGATGTTGATTGCTTATAATATCAAAGTTCTTTCGATTTCCGAACTACTGATGAAATTGCTCTTAGGATAGACTTCTTGTATAAAAGAATGTTATCTGGTGAAATCATCTTCAAAATTAATTCAAATCAATCCAAATCATATATTTGTGAAGCATACAGATTAAAATTTTAGAACACATTTTTTCCCCCTCTCCTGACCTATGTTTTCACTAATCTAGGAATTTCTTTATATATTTTATCGCATCAGAAGATTTTTACTATCCAAGAAGCAAAATTCTATCTAATTGAAGATTTCACAATTCATATTACACGTTTACAAGCCTATTATACGTTTACTTGCTTATTAAAAGCTGCTTCAAAATGTACTCTTTTTTTTTTTTTTTTAATATTAATGCAAAATGTTATATATTTTAAAAACTATACACGTATAAACGAAGGGAGGGGGTCGAAAAGTATCTGTGTTTGAAAACAGGTTGCCTTTCTAAGACATGTTGAGGTCATCATTGTAGTCTAACATGCATGAATCAGTACCAAAACAAATGTGGAACTGAATCATAGATCAGTTGTTATAGTTGCTGCGTCGAGTTGCCACCATGGATCGATCTGTATTCATCATTAACCGCCAAAAACTAAGAAAAAACAATCAAAACAATGATTGCTTTCTGTGAATCTACCACAAAAAAGACAAGGTGGTCTCACTTGCCGGAAAAGTTATGGCGACAATATATTTGGAAGCGAGTGACGTCATAGTCATAGACTTCGCAGACAAAAGAAAAAAAACTAGCATTGTACGGCATTGAGTAACCTCCTCGTTCCCATTTTTCATTTTT
>BMAW01085593.1:0-42374 GCA_019974015.1 Nephila pilipes | reverse complement strand
AAAAATAATTTAACTTCGTAATTTTTTGCATTCAAAACTTTAAAGTAAAGAATTCTTTCTTATTTTCTAATATGATAACAAATATTCTTTTAATTCACGCGATCATGCTCTCATAAGATCTGCTGAAGCAACGTTCTCAACTGATAATCCCAACAAGATGGTTCGGTTCCAGCCAAAGCCTCTGAACGATCCCTTCATCCTTTACCGTGTGATCACCCCATGATCTAAAGAAATCCCTCTATATAAATTCGAAGGCAAGGTAAAATTCTTTTCATCTGCTACTATGGTTGAGGCGGTGAAGCTACGCCTTTTGCAGTATCTGTGTCAAAAATGCGAATATACCTCTTGTTATTTATTGCTGTATATATATATATATATATATATATATATATATATATATATATATAAACTTTAGTGCTTGTAGCAAACTTTATTAAATAAGCAAATTTCTCTCCAAAAATGCCATCTGAAGTCTTAAATGCACGTAAAGATATTTACATTTAAAAATTGTAAATAACAATTAAAATTAATTGACTACATATTAATTGCCTAGAGTACAAGTTATGTTCATAACTAAATTTCTTAAAATATAATAGAATACTTTTATTATGTGAATGAAAACTATCTTGCATATTACATCATATTCTATTTATTTATATACAACTAATTTTAATATAAGACCCAGTATAAATTATTTTTATGTTGCACTAATTACCTGTAAGCATAGCAATTACTGAATATTTCCTATTTGTACACTCTCATCACAGAAATCTGATATTTTAATATTTTTAGAAATAAATATTCAATTCATCTCTCAATCTTCTAACAATGATGCTTATTTTTAAAAGCAAGTATGATAATTAAGAGAAGTATACAAGTTCTATGAATTTGGCTAATGACTACAAAGAATATTTCTCTTAAAGTTTCTTAATTATAAAATGAATGTGAGCTTCGCAATCACATAAGCTAGTGAGTGAAACTTTGAATCAATTTTTCTTTGTCCTGAAACATATTTATTCAGAATTCTGAGTATATAATGACTATTTTACAACATTTATTCACAATACATTATCAATCGTTAACAGTCACATAAAAGAGATTAAACGGAACTCACGAACTTAATTAGTCACACAATTGGGAAAAAATTAAGAAGATATTAGTTCTTTTGATGACGTTCTTTATTCTGACTAATTTATTACTTCAATTCAATATCAATGTTCGGTTTTCAATGATTTATGTTAGTATTCTTCAAATTATGGGCGTCTTAAAATGAGTTCATACAATTCGGTGATAAGGTAATGCCTTGAAATAAAAACTTACGAAAAGCCTTGTTATTGCTTTCAAAAATATAGCAATCAAATACAGTGTTAGGAATGTAATTATGTATATACTTTTATTAGCCACACACACAAAGGGGCTTTTGGTTTCGCATAACCATAAACTATCGTCCCTGACCACTTTTCAAAATTAAGTGCAAAATACACGTGACTTGTTTAATCTACCTTGATTTCTTCCAACCGATTCACACATAGTTTGAATTGTATATTCCTCCATTGAAACATTCGGGTTAAGAACAAATTATTACTTAAAGATTTATATCATTTTTATTTTGCGTCAGTAATAATTACATTTAGTTTAAAATTGATTCAATTTAATAATTTGTGGTTTGCTTTAATTCCAATATTTAGTTAAATAATTTGATTTTTGTAACATAATTGTTTGTTTACTTCTCTTTGTTATATTAAAAATTGGCAATGCTTTTGTTCGGTAGAAGTTTTTATGTTTGGAATGTGACAAGAAGAGGGTGATGAAATAAATAATGCAGTAACATATTTTTTTGCCCCTTTAGTGGCTAAATACATTCTTTACAAAACTTTACATGGAATAATTTATTTCTTTACAATATTTTATGTGTGTTGACTATCGGTATTTATATTCTGTGTAAGTAACAAATATGAAACTTGGCTATTAGAAATAGAATAATCAAGATGCGAAAAAGTTATACTGTAAGAACTCTACCCTTTCTCATTCTGTTTCCAGATCTTTTTTTACCGGTATTAAGGTCAAAACAGTCTTAAATTACATTTTTAAATAGTAAAATATTTTTTTATACAAATTCACGATGTTGTAACATATATACTCTTTCATTATGCAACGTTTTTAGAAAGATTCTATCAATACATTATATTTCCCTTTAATACATAAATTTTAAAATTTATTTAGCGTTACTTTATAGGATATGAAATCTAAAACGCATTTAATGCCAGAAAAAGGGATTGACTCAGACAGGATAAACAGTTGTATAAAAATGTTGCTCTGTATGGGACAGTGAACCCAGAATATAATACTGATATGGAGCGATTTTCTATTTAGAAATGTGTTCTGAGAACTTGGGTCCTATTCTTTAACATTATGTGAAAATAATCTTAAGCGTTTTATCAATTTTAGAAATAAATACTTTTTAGTTGAAATAAGGGACTTATATATGAAACTAACTATTGAACAGGCAGTTGGGAATTCTCTATTTGTATTTCATCTGTCTATCTGCAATCTACATTTGGAAAAGGTTGCCTAGGGGCTAAGTTGACGAACTTTATAGGTGATATTCGAATCGCATCGTAAGTTCTAGTTTTCTCCATCAAAGATGTTATGGATGAAATGGATTAACTATGAACCACCTGAAAATTCTATCATGTCCACAAAAATTTTAAAAAATATCTCCTTTGTCTCGTGAAAACACAAATGATCTGAACTAAAATTTGATCTGTTTGCTGGGCTAAGAACGATGTCTCATTTCCCGAGGTTGAATTCGTTACCCTCAGTAAATCAAGACAAACCTAAGAGTTATGAAGATGGCCTGATAAAACTGCATTTTGAATTTGAACGCAGATTTTAAGATTTCAATGCCATTCGGATATTTCCCCCTTGCCTTTCAACGTAACATAAATGGTGAAGCAGTTAGGCCGGGTTTGCAGCTTGAGTTACAATCTAACAATCATCGAAAACGATTGTTACTCAATGTTTAAAATTAGAATTTTATGAATCATTATCGAAAGCAAGTTTTCTGAATTTAATATCTCTTGTCTCGAAACTTAGTGCAATGTTTGTTTCCACTTATATAAGTGAACAAGATTGTTTTCTACCATTAATCTTAGGGAGAATTTTGCGGCGGCTTTCCCCAACAGCAACTCTAGACGTTAAAGTGCCTTAATATCTAGCCCGAATGAAAAGTCCAGCTGATAAAAGGGTTTCAAAAAGCAACTGAACAACTTTTCTTTGGTCCCAAAGGTGGAGAGCTCTAAACACCGTCGATGTACAAGGTCAACTGTCCTCTCCGCCACGCGGTAGACCTCCCTCTTTCGATGTGGCGGGGAAAAATCACCCCCCAAAGTAATGAATTGAATACTGGATGATAGCACAGCCTAGAACTACTGGTTGCATGTGTCCCCGACGTAAAAACTAGCCTCTGCGTGTCTAACTAAGACAACTGCATGCAAATTACAACTAGACGGCGCACGTATCAAAGAGACAAATACGTCAAATGGAAACTGTCAAAAACGAAGCTCAGTACTACAAAGAGGAATATTTATCAATGACAATAATGGCTGGATAAAGGACATTCTGTACATAGAGAGTTCAGAATTTTCCTCTTCGTATCTTCGTTCTCACTGGAAGGGGAGTATGCGGTGACTCTCTTCAATAACAACCCTGGCGGTTAAAAGACCTTAACAACTGGTTCGAAGAGGGATCCATTTTGGTCCAGTTGATAAGAGCGCTGGAAAAAGCACCAGAACAACTTTTCTTCGATCCCAATGATCGAGGGTTCGAAACGTCGCTGGAACTCAAAGTCAACAGTCCTCCCCGCCACGGGGTAGAAAAAAGTCACTTCCACCTTAAATTCTATTAAAAATAGACTGACATATGATCATTTAACATCACTTCTCAGAATTAGAACATCGCAGTTCGAGTCTGAATTTAAGAAACTTTTTAAAATGCTGTTTCATTCATCCCATTAATATTTGAATTGTAATATTTGGATACTCTTTTTAAAGTTTTGGGACAAATTATGCAGGTCTGCTAGTTTCTTTCTTTTGTTTTTGGCTCTATCCCCCATAAGTTTACCAATCACTGACATGTGAGGAACATTGGGGGTTATTGCATATTAAATTGAACTAGAATTTAAGGTTCCTACGTGGCGGAGTACAGAAATTTCACGAATAAGGTAAAAGCTCCAGTATGACCCTATTGTCTGGCATTTTTGGTCCGTCTCTAAAACCTCGTATATTGCTCTAACATGGCATTAATTGAAACAAATTAGTGTGTAAGACATATGGCGTGGCAGAATATTATTGCCAAGAAAAAGATCATAATACTACAGTAAAATACCATTGCTTGAAACATAAGTAAAAATTTAATTATTAAATTTGGTTTATGGAATTGCACATTTTAATTTTGTACCGTGGTCAGATAACGAAATTATTACCCATATTCCCAATCCATGTCTCATTTAGAATTTAAACCCAAGTTTTATTTAACGTGCATTAGTTCCTAAAAGAAATTGAATCTTGTATTTGTTATCTTTAAGACTGTTATTCAATATCTAATCTAAATAGCCTTCATATAACAGTTATTGAGAAAAAAATCTAATTTCTCTTTCTAAAATTTCTTCTAGAAAAATTAACAACTATTTCAGAAATATTTTACCGTAATGTCATTTAATAAATTTGAAAATATTAGAAATATAAAAAATTTAGGATGTTTATAAATATTTCTAGATTCCAGAACTAATGATAAGAAATGATTACAATATGCATCTACGATATTAAGATCTTTATAATTTTAAAAACTTACGAAAACTAAAAGCAAAATAAATTTCATAAATATATTAAATAAACAACGTCAAATCACTTTCGACATCATTCTTTTTTCCCGTCATAATTTCTTCGAAAGCTCCAAAACAAAAATCTAAACTTTTCCGAAAACTTGAAGAATAGTTATTTTATCTCTAATATTTCGCTGTTAAATCCCCAAAAACATGTCGCAAAGAAAACAAAAATTCCCAATCCGCACTCCACTTTCAACTAAAATACTCCAAAGGGGCTTACAATTCCATGTTCTTTTCAGAGCAATAACTGTTTCCGGTTGCCTGTCTATTTTTTTTTTTTTTTTATTTTTATGTCTAGGGAACTTACGCGAACCTTTGTCACCTACAATTTTCCCTCCGTTTCTTCCCATCACACTCTCTTCTGCGATTATTTTTCTTTTATATCCCTCTCTTTCTTCAGTGTTTGAGAAAAAGATCACATGAAATCATAAGGAAAGGGAAATAATCGATAGTATTCCTGGAGGGATAAAAAAAGGGAACAAATTAAGGTTCGCAATTACGGCTTTGTCCGCTTCGAATTTCTACTTTTGGTTGCGGCTTTTTTTATTTATTTTTCTTTTTTGGGGGAGCATACAAACTATGTTGGAGTTAAGCAAGAGGGACTTATTATTAATCGGAATATTTTCCTTCTTTTCTAATTTATTATTGTATGTTTCATTTTTGCTGATGCTAAATTACATTATAGAAGTTGCGAAGTTACCTGGAAGATTTATAGATTCGAATTTTGTTCTGAATATTTTTCTCGATTAGATAGTATTAATATAGATCAAATTTAAGTAGCCGGGATTAATATGTAGATTTTTTTCACTTATATTGTGAAAAAGGTGTTTTTATTTTCTATCACAAATAATTCCATGCGTTAGTTTGAATAGTTTAAAGAGCGAAGAATTTATTCGACAACAAGGTAATACATAGGAATAAATTCTTACAGAAAGCCTCGTTATTTCCTTAATGAAAAATAACATAATGAAATATAATGCTAGAAATTCATTATATATATTTTTATTTTTACTATCGGTAATTATATTTTGTCTAAGTAACAAATATGCTCCATTATTTTTAAAATGGTTTAATCGAGCTTTTAAGATAAGGTGACCAGATTTTAACATTCGAAAAGCGGGACACCATTGACGGGAGGAGGAGGGTTCTTGATTAAAAATTTGGTACCTAAAAATATCTACCTTTGGTACCCAAATAAATTACTTACGTGAATCATCTGAATAGCGTATTTGTTGACATCACTTGTTTAACTAGCACTAGCACGCAGTACGATGTGTATCGTATGAGAGATAATCAAATCTCAATATGCGAAGGCGTTACTTTGTGGACGACCAACAAACTCTTCACACCCTGACCCTTCTCTCTAAAATCCCCCTCCGTTTCCAATTTTTGTATAAGATGTAATTCCTTTGTAACAATGTTCCAAATGATGCTAGATCTCTAGCGGAACATGTCATAAGAATAAAATCTGTAGAAGTGTACAAGGTGTTCTCTCTTCATTTTACAACTACAAAATGTTTTCGTCGCTGCCAATGCCGAAAAATGCCACTGTTCATTAAGTTCAAACAATGGTGGTCGTATTCTAGCAGCTGATCAAGGCGAACTTTGATAAGCAGTTCTCAACAATACTTTTCATTATTAAAGTTTAACGTTATAAAATTTTCAAAAATAACATAAAGCTCATATCCTGGCGAAATAGCTACATGGAAGCCGAAAACTGTATATTCCCTTAAAGTTCCCTAGCTTGTCGTGCATCCTTTCTAAAAATGGGGACTTTATAAAAAAAAACTTGCAGGACGCGGGATAAATTGTTAAGAATCGGGATGTCTGGTCACTTTATTTTAAGAGTTATAGACTTATTTTTAATACCTTTCTGTTATATTCTGTATAAAACAAATTATAGTGTTTTCGTATTAGTAGAATTGAAACTCTATTCTAAGTTTTTCATCTCTTTGTTATTAGTATTTTTGAAGCAATTAAAGTGTAATAATATTCTAATTTATGTACATTAAACTATGTCTTCATGAAATTCTAGCATTTATATTAGAGACATATTTTCAGAAATTTATAATCGTGTAAAAAATGCAGCCAATAATTTTGATTAAATGTTTTTGAATTAAGAGTTTTTGTTTTTATACCTTTAATTTCTTTTTGTTTTTCGTGTAAAATAGATTACAATTATTTCATGTTATCCTTTATATTTACTTAAATGGATTGAAAATCAATATCAATTATTGTTTGGCTCAGTATATTAAGACAATTAAAATATAATTGTATTCTGTAATTGTATTAACCGATGTTTTCGAAACCAAATGCAGTAAAGTATTGATGCCTTATTTTGACACATTCCATATATGCCATTTGCCATATTGCCCCCCATATTAAATTGGTGGGAAAAAATCGAACTTGATATGCTTGCGTTTACTGCATCTCGGCCAGTTTTCGTGAAGCTCTATTTTTCTTAGAGATATAATTTCTTTAATTTATAATTCAGATATGCAACCCATATGTTGTAAATAATTTTATTTATTTATTTAATCTATAATCATTCAACTCGCAAATACCATATGGGGTTTTTCCAATAACTTTTACAAACACGCGTCTACATGTTAAACTAAATTCAAATACAACAACCATCCTATTTTTTTAACTTTAAGAATATGATATTTTTAACGCATAGAAATTCCATTGTCTCAGCTTCCTCTTGCTTCTTTCCTCTTTATTATAATTTTAAATCCTTTCCTTTACATTGATTTTGCAAGAGTGTCAGGGTTCGTCCTCTAAATGAAGTGCTTCATGAAATGTTACTATATGGCCTTGGATATTGAAAGAATACACATAATTCATCCTTTCTTTTGTAAGAACTGAAATGAATAGAAATAAAAATAAGGTTTTCCGGGACTTTATTTTTAGTCTTATTGTAGAGCTGAGAGAATAATGATGATCAGAAAGTAATCACATCAAATACCTGAGGAATATTATTCGGTGGTGAAAAATTACTTTTGCATTAACAATGTTATTTCAAGTTATATTAGAAATCAATTATCATAAAATATTCGGCAATGTTAATGACTTCAATAGTTCTAATCTAATGAGAATATGCAATTTATTTATTCCACTCGGTAAAAAAATTGCTTGAATTTCTTTCTTAATATCAATTTATTAAAAATATTTTAACTTTTAATTCATATTTAAAAATTATAGAAAGCTATTGGATCATACACTTTTATAAAAAAAAAAAAGTATTTTTTATTCAACTGTCCATTTCTGTGACACCTCTGTGACTTAAAGGTAGATTTCAGCTGTTATATATATATATATATATATGTGTGTGTATGTATGTATGTATGTATATATATATATATGTGGCCGCCCCCCGGGGGGGTGAATTTTTGATTAAAGAGGAAAATATACTATTAGAAAAAAACTATTAAGTAAAGTGTTCACAGATCTAAGATACAAATCGAGTTAAATAAAATTCAAATACTTGGCTATAAGAAAAAAAAAATAAATAAAATAACATACAATGACCAAAATCTTAATAACTCTTTATATATATATATATATATATATATATAATGATTTCACATAAAAAATAATTTTTATTTCCTAAGTTTTTCTATTCTTCAACTCAAAAGTAAAGAGTTCCTTCCCAATTTCTGATCAAATTCTAAATTATCCTTTAATTTATGCCATCACGCGTCTATAAAATCTGTTGAATCAACTTTCGCTCAATCATAAAGCTGTTGGAAATATCCCCTACTAGACTGATAGACGTCATGAAAATCCGTCATTATTTCCTCATTTTATACCACATGATTTGGAAATATCCTTAGAAATCCCAAAAATAAATTTCCATGTCCTGTAAAAATTAGCGCACTTCTGAAGTAACTGAGAAGGTAGATCTGCGTCTCTTGCCTTATGGATACTTATTGTCTCTCTCTCTCTCTCTCTCTCTCTCTCTCTCAACAAAAATGAGTAAACGATCTTGATTAAACAATAGCATTTTTCTCACAACTAAGAAATATATATATATATATATATATATATATATGATGAATTTGACTAAATATACGAAAACTAAACTTAATTGAAACTGATTTTTCTTAAGAAACTAATTAATAAAAACATCTCGAAATTCCTTAATTCTGTCGTGTGACCTCTTTATGTTTCCTACAGAAGAATTTGAATTCTACCGAGGATTTCAGGTGACATGATGAATTACAGTAATCATTTAAAAAGTCATAGCCTAAAAAAGTTTTAAAACCTGTCCGAGATGTGTTATTAGTCAATTATGTGATTTCATTACTCGTATGAAACACAGGGTGTTTCGAAATTCGTGGACCGAAATTTAAGAGGTGATAGAAAACGTCTAAAGAAGCAATGTTCATTTTACAATGCATTCGTCATTTATATCGTGGATTTCAGAGGGCTTGGCGACGTACAACAACCAGGAAAAGGCCATGACTCCTGAAATCCACGGTAGAAATGACAATGAGAAAGAAATTTTTACTTTATTCTTTCCTCTACAGCGCCATCTAGCGGTCCACCGCTTGTTCTCCTCCTATGTATTGTATGGTGAAAAGTGCTTGTTTAGATTGTTTCGATCTCCTTTAAATATTTACCGATGAGTTTCGAAAAACCTTAGTTAAACACACATTAATTAAAGCAGTTCTTCGGATCTTAATAAAGCATGTTGTTATGTTTATGAAAAATTCTTCCTCAGAAATTAATCATCAAAATAAATAAATAAATCATTCTTATTCTAAATATTCCATGAAAAATAGCATACATTCTAAGAACATAATTGACTCCTCTTACGTTAAATGTATAATTCATTGGTTTTCTATTTTTCGATTTATTGGACTTGAATCTATTTGAGTAATGATTATACGATTTTGAATTGGTTCTTGAATAATTATTAGAATCATCGTAATAATGTGTAAACTTGTTTTTATTTTCGTTACCAATTTTGATGACAGTTCGAACTTTTTCAAATTTATCTAGTAGTCCCAATAAATTATTAGTTAGTAGGACCATTAGAGGTCACTTTTATAGTTAGTAATCCATTAATTTACTTTTATAAACTTTGACGAAGAATCAAGAAAATGTTCCCGCATAAGATTTGGGACTCGGTTTTTCAACTAGTCTGTGACAAGTAATTTCTTTAAAGAACCGAAATGATTTATTTTTAACCCTGCTATTCATTCTTAAATTAGTTACGGATTTTAAAAATGAAATCTCCTTAAGTATCCTTAGAATCTCATAGCACCATCAATGAATTTTTGCCTAAACGTTTCAGCACAATGTATAAAAATCTCTTTAATAATTGTTTTTAACAAATCCGTATTTGTTTTCTTCTTCTGATTCCCAGACAATTAATTGAGTAATTTCAAAAGGTAATAATCCTAACCAAGTGGCTAACATAATCTTCCATAAGTCCAATTCAGTTGTCTTGCTTTTCAAATAAAATGAAAAATGAAGATTTGTCTCTATCTTTTAAATCAATTTTTTTTACAAGAGTTTTCGATTCAAAAATACTCTTGTTTACTTCTGGAATGATTTTTTACTGTATTGATTACATTGTGTATCTATAGGAATTTAATCGTGGAATCTATATTCAAGTATGATAAAACAATTATTTTTGGTCCCAATGGTTTACTATTCATTTTATAATTAATCGGATTTGTAACACATCCACCAAACATGTTTTCCTACATAAAATACTTTTGAGTAATTATTACTTTTAAAAACATTAAACTAGAAAAATCCGATAAATATTTATTCAAGTAAAGGTCAGGCATCTTTATTTTAATATATTATTTTTCATGAAAGAGAGAGAGAAATATTTAAATAAAACAAAAATTAAAACTTTGGGTAAAGTAGAATATTACATGTGTACTTAAGATATGCTGAAAAAAAAAATTAGAGCCAATTGATCAACACAATCTTCCAAATCATACCAAGAATAGAATATTTCTTAGCATTTTTACGAATTATTTAACCTTTTAACCTTCAATTAAAATCCATCGCAATTACTTTTTCCAAAAAAAAAAAAAAAAAAAAAAAAAAAAAGAATAGCTAAACTAAACATCATTATGCAACTATCTGTAAAATTAAAGTCTCTTAGAACAAAAAAATAAACATTCCCAATTGCTTCTAGATTTCGGGAAATGAATCAAAAATTATTTATCCCTGAAAAATTATAAATTAACTTCGCAATGAAAGAGATTACTGAACAGCATTCAGTTTTATTCAGTAAAGTTCCATTGCGTATTCAAAGATTTATCTTCAACCTCGCTTTAATATCGTTATTAGTGAGGTAATTTTATGTTTGAATTAATGAAGATACTCTTCGGACAAATAATGGAGATACTATTTTTTTCGTTAACGTTCCATTGATTTAACCCCTGGAAACCATATTTGCGACAGAAGCTTGTATAATTAGGTAGATTTGAATCACTTGATTCTAATTATTCTGTTGTTTTTTATGCAAATCTTGTTAACTTACTGATGCCATTCCTTCAAATGCCGCCCTTTTAGTTATTTGGATAAGCAAAACAACATTAATTAGCTTTTATTGAATTGTGAAATATAATTCTCGGAATTCATTGGCAAAAAAATTGTTGAATATTTATTTTCAAAACAATGAAATAAGTAAGTTATAATTTTTATGCTAAAATAACCTGCATTTCTTACTTTTGATTAATTGATATATATATATATATATATATATATATATATATATATTAGTCATATAAAAAATTCTTTTGAATTCAATAATATTTTCTTTATTTGCAGCTTTCCTTTTCATCACTTTTTTTAATAAAATAAAACTAGCGTCAATATAATAATATTTATTATTATTAATTATTAAATATAGATGAATAAATTATTTCTAATAATTCATTATTTTAAGCAAAGAGGGGGAAATATTTCGCTGTAATAATAGAATCATTGCATTTTTAAAAGCTGATTTTTATGAAAATCATATTAGTTTTTAAGAACATTTATGTGAAATATATTTTTGTTTTTAAAATCTTTCTTGACAGTTATACGCGTTGGGTGTAATCATTTCAGAGAACCATTGGAAAGCAAATTTGATTATGACCTATAGTATTCTCTCTCTTCATTCGTCATCCCCATTTCACAAAACATGGAACATCGCATCTTTTCCCCCTCCCCTCCTCGAGTGAAATTAATACATTTTAGTCAGACAAAACATTTTCGGAAACTTTCGGAAACACAAAACTTTCATTAAATGAAAATATCGAATTGACTGCAAATGTGCTAAAAGTACGCGCAATTTTCAATCTTTTACGCCAGAGATGTTTAAGCTGGTTTAGAGGGCCAAGGAGTTTAGATTATGGAGTTCCTTTTCCAACAAAAATGATCGTAACTATTGATTTAAAATTAAGAATAATTTAGAGTCCCCTAATAATTAAAAAAATTTAAGTTCAAAAAAAAGTTTAAAAAAATAAAGTTTGTGCGTAGCTGTGATCTGAGAGCATTGGCGTGCTCTGTGTTCAATGAAATGTTGGCCGTTCGCATTTGGTGAAGTTGGAAAGGAGATTGCTTACCACAGTTAAACTATAATTTCCTAGAAAAGAGGAGCTGTTATCTGGCGGCCAAAATATTGCGATGGATGACGTCACTGAAACGTTGTCTACGTAAATAAGACGTAATAATGGTTTCCAGAACAGCGTTGATTGCGCAGAAACCACTTCGCTGGTTTGCACAACGTTTTGTTGAACTCTTCCAGCTTAATATTACGGTCGCTAGATAACAGCACCAGTTTTCTAGGAAACCATAGCTTTACGCACAGGAAAGATATAATCTTCCTCCCTTCCCGTGAGCTCACGAAGGATGGGGAGAGAGAGAGAGAGAGAGAGGTGGTATGAAGTACTCTCTGATTGGTCGAGAAGTCAATTATATAATTAAGTAGACCTATCGCAAAAAGCGCTTTGGTTCCAGTAATGTCACGGGGCATCCGACTTTTTTACTGTCTCATTTTCGCTAAATATGTAACAGATTAATCGGTATAGCAGGTTTCCACACTGAACCATTCAGCTTTCCCACTTCACTCTAGAATACAGCCAGTCATTCTTTTCAACAAATTATCAAGAAGAAAACACCAAATAGCAAGATTACACATTCTCCAGTTGACAAAAATAAAAGAAGGCTCTTCATTTTCCTCTTCGTAAAATTACCTCCTATATCGAGGAAGTGAATCCAGGGCTCTTCTCGTTACGGTTGGTCTATATCTCACTCAACTAACAGCCGAGGCATGCACTGTCTTTAAGGCTTAATTCCATTTAACGCGAAACAAACCCCGTTTTTCAACACGATGGGCTCTCTACCCAATCAGGTCTCAAATCCATGACTCAAAAATATCGATCTCGTAGCTCCTTATCTAAAATATTTGGCTGTCGTGGCTCTGTTGAAAGTTAAAAGATAATTCACCTGACAAGGAGAGAAAGGCATTCAATCACGTCACCAAAAACATAAAACAAAACAACAAAAATGTATGAAATAACCCAAAATATTTGAACCAATACAATTAGCTGCGTAATATTGTTCCAAATATTTCCTAGTTAAAAGATCCGCCAAACATTTAACGCCAGAAGTAACTTTGCTAAGCTAAACAGGTGTCTAATTTCCACCTCTCGGTTAAAGACTTGATTCCTATGATCCAGAAATATAATTATAACTTCCCAGATGTGTCGTGGAAAACTACCCAGACTAATGGTGTTCAAACTTTTCGCTTCATTAGCCGAATAATTAGTCTCAAACTGATGCGTCCGCCGTATTCAGATTACAAGTCTATTTCCTTGGCCATGTATTCACACGGGCAATATCAGTTAAAACCGCTGTTACAGTAGTAATTTAACTGTTATGTTAGATCCAGATTCTGATAAACGGTTATCGTTACTATAGAAATGAGTTTAAATTGTAAATAGGGCTTTAAATTTGCATAATAACTGCACTATGTGTATACTTCTTCCATGAAATGCGAGTGTCTAACATATTAAGAGCTATATATATATATATATATAAAATTTTTGAAAGTATTGTTTATTGAATGGATTTTACTCACATATTTCAAATATGATCATATGTTTCACATTAATATCCACTACACGTTTTGCAAGTCCAGTAGATGTCTACCATATTTTGGATGTTTAACAGGAGCTTCTAGATTTTTAACCGGACTCGCGGCCGGCGGTTTTCTTTGAGTCGGGGATGCGAACCTTGATGCCATTTTAGACCCGCCTTGTAACTAGGGCTGATGCCCGTTAAACCTGTCGGGGCCCAAAGTCCTCCCGTTGACGTCGTGTGGAAGTTAGAAGAGGGGGTGCTACTCTGGTTTCCTCCCGGTCACTTAATTGAGGTTTAAAATTAAGAGATCCGTCACCCAAAGCCCTCGTGTTGCTTCTAGTGCGACGTAAATAAAACCGAACCAATCTAGATCTTTAACAGGAACAATGAATATCAATGGGAAATATAAATTTTATAGTATACTATTGTACATATTTAAGTACAATTAAATGTATACAAAAGTGTGAAAGAAAGATTATTATTACGACTGTAGAAAATACAGGGTGTATCTCAAAGCTTGGACTTAATTTAATGGCATGAAACAGAAAACTGTAAGATATAAATGGGTACTTTAGCTCTTTATGTTAATAGAAATCTTGATTGTGATGTAATTGCTATTGTTTATTAACATCGCATTGAGAAGCAACACGAGGGTTATTTCCAATGGATCTCATAATTTTTAGCCTTGATCAAGTGACGAGGATGACACAAAAGCTGAACCTCCCTCTTCGAACCTCCACTCCTTGCCAATGGCAGGACTGGGGACCTAGATCAGATTTAACATGCATCAGCCCCGCTACGCAGGGGGTTTATAGTGACATCATAACTCGAGTCGACGACTCGACAGAAACAACGCCTTCTAGCCTGCGAGTATGACTATACTAGGATACCGCAGTCTCTAAAATCTTGAAGTCTGTAATCATTTTAACCATTGACAACAGTAGTCTGTACATGGCACACAGTTGGCGAATAGATTGCTAATCATTCTTCAATTGTATGGAAAATTGACCGAGATGACGTCATTGATTGGCTCCCTCCTTCTTTCTACAAATATCCTAGACATTCTCTTATAGGGTGATGCTAAAAATCTTATGTACTATACAACTGTATTGAATTTAACTTTTCTGATGCATCGCTGCTGCCATTGCATCTCGAACATTAGAATATCGAGAAAACTTGGCTCTTGATTTTAAAAAATATACTTGTGGTGAGAAATTTTTAAGAAATTCACTCACAAAAAATTGTTTTTTAAGGTTCCTTTCAGCCAATTGTTGTGAATCCTTTAGCGTAATGTTAATCAATGGATAAAGTCACTAATATAATCTTTTTATAGCTTTACTATTGTGTTGAACGGAATGTAATGTGGTTTAAGAATTAAAAAAAATGAGGAAGGTTTCTGTTTGATTATCCTTTTTTTTAAGGATTTCAGCTAATGTTTTTAAGTATTTCATAAAGATATGAAAATCCATGTAAAATTCTTCTAAAATTGAAGAGAACAAAATATATATAACAGATAAAAAAATATTCCTCACTTTTATTCTTTTGAGGGGGATTTCGTTGTGTTTCAAAACATGAAATAGTCTAGAATTGAAATCGTAGTTACAAGTTGTATAGAATCAACATCATGTGCATGAATTAAAATGATTGATAACCTCAAGCATTTAAAGGTATTTTTATTTTTTTCCCATGTCCTTCACGAAACTAAATTTACTCCTTAAAGTTAAAAAAAAGGACATATTAGCTTTTCCTTCACTTATTTTTTTAACAATATTTTCTATCCGGGTTGCCATTTTTTGGTAAGACTTACGAAGAGATATGAAACTCCCGAATATAAGAGTTTTACTCTTCCTTTATTGCTATTTTTTTTTTTAAAAAACTGTTTTATAATTATTACTTTTATATTAAAAAAATTAAAGATTGAATATACTCGTACTAGAGAGAGTATTATTAAAGATTTGATAATTTTTTTTCTGGTTTAATTTGTATAATTTTTCGTTACAAAATTCACTATAACTGACATTTTTTTTAAAAAAAAATGGATGAAAAAGCAATATATAGTAACAGTATAAGAAGTATTATTCCTTCACTGACATTGACTTAAATAATTTGAGTTAACGTGGCCTGTGCAACTTAAAACACTCCCATAATATACAAAGCTATTGACAACAATTTCATTTTCTTCCAACAGTTACTATGGTAAATCTCTTAAACACATTGAACAGGGAATAATTTAGTAATTCAGCTTAAAATATTTGAAATGAAAACAATAATTTTATCGAATCTTAGCAAGCTTTACAATCTTCTGGAATCTACTCGTAAATTGCATGCGCTTCTGTGTATGAAAGAGAGAAATTTAACAAATGATGCTTAAAATCATTGAAATATTTACATTTTTTTATATTATGTATACAAATTAATAAATATCCATTACGTTCTCTATACATTTCCATTGTATTCAGTATTTTTTTTCATAATCAGCCAATTCGGGATTGAACATTTGGCTTATTAATTAAACGGCGGGTTGAAAACGAAATTAAATGCTACACAATAATACACTCCCCAAAATGAGCAGAAAAAACATTAATAACTACACTTTAATAATACATCTGTGTTTTTCCTTGAGTCTCAAAATATTCACTTGGTGTGATGTGGAAATTAAGAGAATGAGTTACCAACTCAAGTATCGACTGTGATTTAATACACTTTTTTAGTAATAATATACAATCATTATCTATGTAATTTTTTAAATTGTAAATGCAGAGTGTTTCAAAATGGTTTTTTCCCTAACTTCAAAACAATGTTAGAGAAAAGTGTAAAATGAGTGGTACGCTTAATAAGATGGCCATAAAATTAATAATGTTTTTAACTGAATTAGTTACAACTTCTGTTTCCTTCTATCTGATATTCTTTCAGGACTCAAAATTAGAAAGTCAATTTTGAAAACCCCTGTACAAACCTAATAGTTTAGAAATGCTTATAAATTTAACATGGGAAACAGAATGTATTGCCTCAGTGTATTGTTTATTATCTATATAAATAAAAGGCAATGCTCGTCTTTGTGTGCCATACAGAAGTGCTTAAAGAGTGGTTTGATTGAAATTCTTAAGAAAGAACTATTGATTTTACGATTAAAATGAAATATTCAGCCCACGTCAAATTTGGCGATTTTAAAATTCTGTAATGATTTCATTCTGTCGATCCGATTTCGCTGAAATTTTCCCTGTTTGATTTTAATAGTACTATGAGTGTTTAGAAGAATATAGAATGAAATATGACACGCGTGTTGAAGATGTTATCCACCAAGCCAAAATAGGGAGAGCAATTAATTTAAATACACATTTATTTAAGGTCTCTACATGCCAATCACACATAAACAAATAATTATACTATTTACAAACAATTCAAGGCTTCCAAATAGCCCATATTACAATTTAACCCGCTTTTGCGGTCAGGAGAAATAACCCGCCTTACGCGGTCAAGATCCAAGAGCATTCTCTGAAAATATTATCCATGAACCCGTGCGCTCTCACTTACATGAGACAAGGCGCCTCCTGGCGGGATCCGAGTAATTTATTTCCAACAACGCGTGGTTAAAGGAAGTATTAGGTGCCAATCGTCAAATTCATTACGATGGTAAATTCGCCAAATTATCATTACGTATCGTATGACGTCAAAAACCTACAAAGTATTGAAACCAAATTGTAACATTGATAATTTACAAATTTTGTATTATTAAATAAGAATTTTAAGATTTTAAAAATTGATAAAATTAATAAGATTTTATTTTAAAATTGCTTATAAATACAATTTTTTATAAATTATTTATAACATAAATAATACATCATTTATCAAATATGACTCATACAATGCTCCTTTTGATTATAAAATATTCATGCAGTTCATACAATATTCATAGATTGAATAACAAGTTTTAAATAACGGGGGAGAAGGCAAATAATAATTTTCAGACTCATCATTATCATTATGTCTCGATATTTTATTAATATTTAATTTTATTTATTTAAAATAAAATTCTAAGAAAGCATTTTGCCCGAAGACACTGGATACAAAAAATTAATGAATGAAATACTTCCAAATTAGATTCCCATATGCAGTAAAATAATTTAACCATCTAAAGAAAAAGAAAAATAATTAATGAAACAAGAACGAAAAGAATTATCACTCACAATTCAATTCATGTCATTTTAGTTGAAGACATGAATTGACATCAAACTTCAATTGTATTCATTTAATAGATAAGTATTCTCAAATTTATTTTTAACGAAGCATTGCTATGTTTCCTTTTTTTATCATATAAGATACATCCGCCATCAACATAGGTCATAGAATATCTGTGTGGAAATTAGTGTTTATAAGTCTGTCTACCCCTTCTTTAGGCCAGCGTTGAATGAGCAAATTAGAATTTCTACTTTCCGAACCTTACTCAAATTAAATGTATAATTTTTAACATTAAATTTTGTTCATCGGGCATCACAACCCAAAATCATTATCAGGCATTTAAAACCAGCCAAAATCCCTTAAAACTCTCGAAAATCTGCCTAGTTTAAGGAATTCGTTATCTTTAAGAGGCGCGATGTATCAAATACCTCTTCTAAAACTTTGCCATTTCACTCACAACACTTAAAGAACACACATCAGACTCAACTTCAACCCATCGATGTAACACCACATCCCTGTACTCAATCTCTCATCGGACCCTACCCCTTGCCGATTCTCAAATAGAGCATCTATCGCATTTCCATGCTCAAACCACCCCCACGGACAACCTTTCCGCGGGAGACATTTCCCAAAGCAAACAAAATGTTAGCGCTCTACCCTTCTCCCGTCAAAACCTGCTCTCTGTCGGGGAGACAGCTCCCGAAATCTCAGACTGAAAACAACAAGGGAAAATTAAGAGCTCCTCTTTCAGGTGATCGATCAAGAAGCCCAGATAGAGTCCGGGTCTTAAGCGACCGTCATTTTGATGGAGGAGGCATGTCATTTGGCCTGTTATCCGGGTGTAGTCTTCCTTTTCCTGTAACTGCTGGACAGCACGGAATGGGAGAGGGAGGTGGTAAGAAAATTGGTAGCCTTGGGGAAGTTTTCCTGCTGGAAGGCGTGTAACGTTCCCCCTCCCCTCCTTCTATTTACAAGGGTGGAGATCTAGAGAGATTTGATAATGGCATCCGATTTTTCGGAGATCGTTTGGTTTTGAGAGGTAATTTTGAGTAAGTTTTGGTACGGTGGGTGGTTATGATTTTTTAACGGATATTGATGATTTTTCTAGTATAGGTAAATACGGTAATTTGACGTTTATGTGCCATTTAAGGGTCTAACCATAAATGAAATTGTAAGATGTATCATATGAAGACTTTCTATATGAACAAAAAACATATAAATTATTCGAAAAACGCAGCATGCATAGAATATGCTTTATTTCCATTATAGAAGGTTTTTTAAAATTCAAAACGACACAACAATGAAACAAATTATCGGTTAAATATTTATCTTTTATGAAGGATTTATTTTTTTTTAAAAAAAAAGCCTTGATCGTGAATAAATTCAATTTTCAAAGTGAATTATAAAAAAATAACATGACAACTCTTTTATAACTAATTTTTTAAACTGACAGATACTTATGTTCCTCCATTTGTTCCTGACATTGCAAACTTTTCAACAATGTTAGTTTATCCACAAAGTTGCATAAAATTTCTTTATATATATATATGAGGGGGGTGACAGCTAAAACATTTTGTAGGGAAATTTTTCTGTAAGTGTTACGAAGAGACTGGATAAATATATGTCAAATTCTTGAACAAAAACAATTAACTAACTTTGTGAGTAACGTTCTTATTTTTAGTTTCATTCTTTGTAAATATTTAAGTTCTCGGTTCTATATAGTCTACATTTTTCAACTAGCCCTCTTTTCACTTTTATTTCCTTAAATTGCTTAGCAAATACGTAGAGTTGAAATGGAATGCACATCCCAATTTAGATTCTAGCGATAATGCTCAAAATAATTTAAGGAAAACATTGTACTAGGAATCTTGTTCAACAGCAGTTTTAAGTGACTCTTTATGTTTTTGACTGTTGTCATAGTTTACTCCATAAAAGACTTCACACTTGTTCAATCAGATTAGAGAGTCTATTGTAATGATGCCACTGATTTGTGGCATGTTGCACAACCTTCCTGAAATTTTCCATGCATCCCAGATCATTATACTGCCTCCTCCATATTTTCAAATGAGAGTTATGCTCTCGATGTTGTATTTTTCACCTATTCGTTGTCTCATGTAGACTGCAACAGGTGTACCAAACACCTGAAAATTAAGAAGAAGATTGATACTTTTTAAGAGATTAGTGTTAAAGAATATGTTGGGCACATGTTTGAAAGACAATTTATGCGGGAAACAGAAATAAAACAAAGCTTACACATATACCTGAAAGATGGATTGATCGTAAAATAGAATATTTGACCATTGTTGCTCAGTGCGAAAGCGGCTGTTTAAATTTTACTTCCATGTTTCTTTGCCAGAGCCTTGGTATTTTTCTAGACTGGCAAACAACCTTTCAAATCAGAAACTACCAGTCTTCTTTCTTCTGACAGTTCTAACACGAATTGGGTACCCAATTTGAGGTAATGACTCTGAAGCAAGTGGGCAAAAAATAGTTTTTTTCCGATTTCTTATTGATCTTTGAATCAAAGTTCTAACTTCACGATTCAGTATTACGTTTTTTCGCCCAATGTTTTTATTCAAATATCAATACGTTTCTTTTAAACGTCTCAAAATATATTGTATAGAACATCGTTCACATTTAATTTTCTTAGCAATCTCGATTAAAAATATTAATTCAATAAATATAAAACGAAGTAGCTTGATATTTTATCAAAACTCGTTTAATTAGCAAACGATAAAACTAACTGAAAACTTATTTGTTCGCTGCTTTTATTTTTTGCAAGCTACAATGATTTTAAAATAAAAATTCATAATTGTTTGTCGAAATCAATTTCTATTTGATTGTTACTCTTAAATATATCTTAAAAATATAGGTATGCCTAATACTTTTACCCATGGCTCTATATTAATCTCTCTCTCATAATCTTATGTAAAATTTTAAATACATCATTAAATATACAGTTTTTCAATTTAGCATTCAAATTTAAAATTTCATTTGGCGTAGTAGTGTAATTCCAAATGATAACACATTTTACAGAGAAATATATATGAACTATTTTGCAGAGAAATGACATAAAGAGAAATTATTTTAAAAATTTCATGGGGAGGGTTTTAATAATTGATTAAAATCAAAATATTATATTAATAAACGGAAGTATTTTTTCTACCTAAAAAGCAACCTTAATTTATATTATATTGTATAATACTGGCAGAAGACAGCCTTAAATGGATTTAGATTTTTAGTTAATTTCTTTACAATTCTATTCTCCGTTCTTTAAAATATTAATCATTTATTATAAAATTCTCCCAAAGCTATGCTTTCTTTTCCATAGCTTCACGGTAAACTATAATATGTGAAGTTTTTCCCTCGTGGTTTGAAAATCTTTCTTTCACAGATAAACTATAAATCCTAGAAAATGTTTCCATTCTTAAATTTGTTCCAAATGAGTTAAATCAAAATTTTAAATTTCTCGAAACAATTTTAAAATTTGACTATATTTCCTTTCTTTAAAATATTTTTGTCCCGCTTTTTGATATTTAATTTTTAAAAATAAATATCTCTGCTTACCCTTTTTCTAAGATAGGCATTTAAATGTTGGCATTTTTTAATGTCATAAACAATGTTTCAATCGAATTAAGATATATAAATCACATTGTATAGTAAACTTTGACACTATATCCAAATATATTTTAAAGAATAATGTGTAAAGAGTTATTTTTAGCTCGTATTCAACATTTATTCTCCGTATAAAAAAAGCGACGAAACTCTCTTAGCTAAAAAGAAAACTGCAAATTAGATTACACTTAATGTGCCCTTTTCAAAATTGTGCGTGAAACATGTGGATGTTATTAACTTTAAGCATTCTTGAAGTCTCAATTGGATCATTGTAAATAGTTTATTATTAACTAAACGTCATACAAAATAAAAACGTTAACTAAAAGTTTTGAAATTACTCGTGAAAAAAAGAAAAAAAAAATAGGGAAAGTATTTAAAGTCGCCTTCGGAATACGAGCATAAAGGGCATGTAATTAAGACCTTGCAAATGTGTTGCGATTAACCCCATCGCTTATATGAGGATATGAATACTTTTGTATGAAAATATGGATATTTTTATTAATCCACGTGAAATGAATAAATTATCTACACTAAGATATTTAATACTTATGTTCATAAAAATTTAGTACTTTGTGGGAGATACTTCTCTCTGCTGCTAGCAGCAAAGGTGTAGTTTAAATTTAGAATACTCAAATTTTCTTTTTGATAAAAGTAAAATTCTTTAAAGTATATTATAAATCGATATATACTAGAAATAGAGAGCATGAAACAATTTCATGAAATATCTTAATACGATTGAAAAGTAGGGTGTGTTCTTTCCTTATTTTTAAAATTTATTTATTTATTCATTCTTTTTTTTTCCTATCTCAAGACGCGTAAGCAACATACAACCTTCTAAATTGGAATAAAATTCTTAGGTTCCCCTTTATGTATTTTACTTCGTTTTGATTCTTTAGCAGAAAAAGGGTACTAGATTGTAAAACGCAGAATTTTATGTATTTAAGTATCTATTAGCTATATGTTAAGATATTCCTTTTTAAAACTTTATTGATGACCTTTAATTTGTTCATGATATCTCTCTACTTCGATCGAAATGCAGATAAACTATTTCGCTTGACAAATATTACGAATGTCTTTTGCTGTTTAAAATTTATGAATCTTCAAATTATAATGTATTTAGTAAAAATACTTCTACAATTCAGCTGGGTATTATAAGAAATATTTAAGGGTAAAACATTTGAAGTTTTTTAAAACCGTATATAATACAGTTTTGTATTGACTTTTTTAGTGTTATGCAGCTGAAGTATATTTTTTTGCTATTATTATTGGGCTTGAAATAACTAAATAAAGATAAATTTTGGAATAATTTTATGTGTGAAATAAAATGACATTTCTTTGATTTCAGAGTTTGATGTTTCTTTTTTCTTTTCTTTTTTTTTTTTAATTTTCTATGTGAAGTGAATTTTATAGGTGAATTAAAAGGTAAAATAGGAACAAAAGTAGCTTTACTCTAATTCCTTGACTACACATTAATGTCATATTCACCTAATGAAAGAGAATATGACCCAACTTAGAACACTTTTGCAGAAAATGTATAAATATTCCAATTTTAATACTAAAAATTATATTTTTACTGGGTATTTCTATTTGATTAGTCGTTCTTACTTTGTATACGATATATTCTACATATTTTGTCTCCTATCGTGTAATCCTAAACAGGCTTTTAATTCCGTATATTAAGATGAAAAAAATTGCGTAGCTGTTGATAATTCATAAATGTTAGATGTAATAAACGAGTATCGATATATATTTGAAAAGAGTTCCTTCAAACAAAATTATATTAATATTTGCGCACTTCTATATTTTCAAAAGTGTTCAAAGGTTTAGAAAAGACAGCTTTTAAAAAGACCTACTAATTTTGTAGTTCTAAATTTATTCAGGGAAACTAAAGTATTTGTTATTTCAAAATTGGCTGCGAAATAGATGCAAGCGATGCCTAATGCGTATGAAATTCTTCACATACAACGGTTTCTTGTGATGAAATAGTTGTACAAATTATTTGATTAAATAAATTATATTTTACTGAGAATTTTTTTAAAGATGGAAAGGTGTAAAAATAGTACATGTATCTGGCTCCTTAAGAATAATTTCTACATGTTTTGCTTTAAATATCAAAAATATTATCGATTAAATATTGAAATGTTATCAATATCGATTTATTTTTCTTTTAAACATTGGTGTACATTACACAGCAAAATTATTTCTGTTAATTGAAAATAAAATTCCGGTATAGAGTGTTTTTAATTATCTTGTAAAAGTGATGTTATTAAAAATTTTATGTTTATGCCTATTAGTGTTTTTCTTACAAAAATTACCTTGACTTAAGAAGTTTGTTAAGAAAAGCGCTTAATCTATTTTTGTATAATTGTAAATGCAAATAATCTAAATTTAAATACATCTAATACAAAATAAATACTTTTACATAATGGGTTTCAATTAAAGTTTAATTAAAACGTAATTTAATTGTAAAAATTTCACAATTTTAAATACGCACTTCCTAAATATTATCATATGTTATAATAAATATTATGCGTTAGAGTATTGCAAATTCCAAGTGCTAGCAACTGATGATTATTTTTATCCCAATTGAAAAAAAGATGATACGAAGAAACCTTTCATTTATTAGAAAAATAAATCTCAGATTTAATACGCTTATCCATAAAGACAACTTTAGAAACATAACTCCGATAAACAATGAAATGAGAGAAACAAAAACTGTTTATATTTTAAAACCTTTTCAAAGACTCGATACCGGTTATAAAATTTGAAATAACGCTTAAAACAGGTCTTCAATCTTTTCTCCTTTAGAGGTAAATCTCTTTTCAAGTTGAACAGATATAAAAAGAATAAATAAAGAAGCGAACCATAAAGACATTCACAAAAGAAACTGTGAAAAACGGGGCTCTGTGGTTTTTTTTTTTTTTTTTTTTTTTTTTCCCTTTCGGAAGGGCAAGCAGGGAATAAAAGGGAAATTGTTGCTCTTGATGGCACAAATTCGGTGCTTTTTGCAGATTTTTCCAAAGCAGGTATTGATATTTATTTATCTTTTGGGGGCGCAAAGCATAAGTTTTTGAAATTTATGAAGCGAGTTTACAGGATTTGGACATTAAAAGTACTTTGATGCACTGTTGGAGCTCAAGAGTAGAAGGAAAATAAATGCTTTACATCGACTCTTTTGATGTTGGTGAATGTCAAGAAGTTTTTCCCAAACATGTAACCATTCATTATTGAATGGTGATGCTCCGAACATTCAGACGTGTTCTATCATTATATAGGTCGGTTTAATGTTCAAGAATCATGCGACAATTTTAAATAAAAAGTTATTTATATTTTTATTGTTTCATTTATAATAGAATATTACAAATTACTGTTAGTAATAAAGCCATCTATACGTAGGTTATTTAAAAAAAACTTGATTATACTCTTTATATATATATACACTCATGGACAAAAAAAATTAGCGCACCAAGAAATAATTGCGGGATCGTAACGAAACTTGGCATGAAGGTACATATCGAGGAGATATGTAAATGATTAGAAATGCAGCGTGATTGCGCATTACGTACAGCTGGTAGAGGGCGTTTAACGTCGTTCTCCGTGGAGTATAAAACAGGAAACCAAAGCTTGTTTGAGTGTGCTGAATCGTTTATAAAGGAAGAACTGAGGTAGACATGCCATTACGCCGTTTTCGAAGACAATATGAGCAGCTGTCTCAGTTTGAGAGGGGGAGAATCATCGTCATGATGGAAGCTGGGTGGTCAGCTAGGCGAGTAGCTCGTCAATTAGGTCGCTCTGATTGTGTTGTGAGGAGGTGTTGGGACCAGTGGATTCGAGAGATGTCATTTAAACGAAAATCATACCATGACAGCCCAGCGGTATGTCCATAATATCCTGCAACCACATATGTTGCCACGCATACAACGGCTCCCAGGAGGCATTTTTCAACATGACAATGCTCGGCCTAACACGACAAGGGTGTCACAAGACTGTCTTCACACTGTTACTAGCCTTCCTTGGCCTGCCCAATCCCCAGATTTGCTTCCAATCGAGCATATCTGGGACCATTTGGGACGGCGAGTAGGGCATACCACAAGTTTGAATGAACTAGAGGCAAGGTTACAGCAAATATGGAACGAAATGTCTCAAGACATCATACATAACTTGTATGCCCCTTTTTATCCTCTAATTTCTTTGTCCATGAGTGTATATATATATATATATATATATATATATATATATATATATATATATATATATATATATAATTGTCAAAATAAATTATAACTATTATAATAATGAAAATTCCAGCTAACTATTAAAATTAATAAAGTCAGCTCAATGGTATATCATTACGTAATTATTCAATCTGATATTGTAAATAGAATTTACAATTACAGTAAATAGTGCAAAACTGATGTCAGTTTTGACTTGAGTGGGAAACACGTGATTATATCTTTTACGTGGTCATTATTAAATTAGCCCATTTTATGAACAGAAAAAAAATTCAATATTATATTCTTTTCAGAATCACATTCATTTTATAATTCGTTTCTTACTAAAGAATAAATGCGGTGAACTGTTTTCGAATACCAATATTTTGATCAAAAATTTTTTTTTCTCCCTCTTATCACTTTTCATGCACTGAAAAAAATATTCATTTATTATTTTGTGTTTATTTGAAAAATTTCAAGAAGCAGTATATTTACAGTTTCATTTTAGTTTCATACTTAAACAACAGACTACAACCAAATCGTTACTCTAGACATAGATATTATCCAAATAATTTTGTAGGAGAAAGGCAGATGACAGTTGCTACAACTTAAAAACAATCATCCATTTTCGCCTATCGTCTTAATTGCATTGCTTATTTTATCTGATTTTCTAATTAGTCACCCAAGGGGCTATTGTTTTAGGTGGGGCATTTTGGCTTACCAGATCACTTTACAATCCTTTATCGTTTGCTTCAATTTTAATTATAGTTTGGCTAAATATATTGAATTTAATAATTTATCATTTCCTTTAATTTGAATTCGGAAAAGTTTACTATTGTCCATATTGTCGATATTTCATCGTTTACTTTAATTCTTATATTTAAGTGAGTAATTTAATAATAATTATAAACAAAAGCGCACCTTAGGTAGCTAAATCTATTCTTTGCAAAACTTTGCATAGAACTTTTTTTTTCGTTTAGTTTTATTCTTACCCATTTCTGGTTTTAATCTTTCATTTTACTTTATATATTATGTATTATATAAAATGAAATGAGATCCACTTTTACTTGATTTTAAAACCTATACGCGTTTTTTATACTCGTTAAGTGCTATTAACTATTATTGCTTTATTTATTTACTTTTTATTTGGAATTTATGACATGATATTGTATTTCTCGGGTTTTTTCTTACTTTCTAGTTCTAGTTTTAGGTTAAGTAAATATTCAAATATTCTCTCTCTCTCGAGAAGTCAAAATCTCACTTAACCAAAATGGCTATTCTTTGCATGAGAAAATTTAGAAAAATCTGTAAATTAAAGGTTTAAAATCACTTTTTTAAATCAGTTTCAAGTTCTTTCACATTTCTTAAAGTTAAAGAAAGTAAGCAATATAATCATTTATGCAATAAAAATTGTGACATGCATCAATCGCATCAAAATTCCATATCCAAAACAGTTAGCTTCCTTTAAAAAAAACTTTGAGAAATTTATTGAACAAAGACGTTTACTCCAGACGTTTTGATTAAAACTTTAATAATAATATTGATTAATTGAATAAATATTTATAATTTAATGCGAAATGAGTGAATTTGAGGAATGTTGATGACAGTTTTAGAAACATTCATATAACATGAAAACAAGGCTATAAATATCCGTTTCTTTTAGCTCAGTAAAGCTAACATATGGGGAGAGCACCCAATCTGCAATTTAAATTGCACGAATGTGTCGCTTATATTAATTCAATATACATAATATGGTATATATTATCCATTTCAATGCAGATAACTGCTGTTAGATATTCAATTAATCAGCAGTGAATACTATCTAAATACATACACAACGATTGCATAAACTTCGTACATGGCATCCATTAAATTAATTTAATAATGTCTCATTGTATTTTCTAGGTGAATTTACACTTTTTTTTAAAAATAAAAAAACTTTGCATCAGTTTCTTTGATGGAACATTCACTAAAAATATATTATGATGTAAGACTTGGCCCAATGTTTTAATAGAATTCAACATCTTTATATCAAACATCTTTAAATCAAAAATCTATGCAAATATTTTTTTAACAATCGTTATCATTAAATAGGAAACTTGGCTCGATACAGAGATTGTAAAGAATGATTGTTTGAAGAACTTATGAGTTATACAAATCCAAGTGGCTAGTTGGCTGCTTTGAAGTAATTTTGCCTGATAGAATCACTAAGGGAGCTGGCAATTGGCCTCGAAACTTTGAACTACGGCGAAATGACGACCCGAGCTGAACTTCAACTCTTTTAACTTTCACGCCACACTGACGTGTGAACTTTGAATATGACAAATTTAACGTGCATCAACCCACCAATAAGAACCTTGGAGTTGTTTGGTAGTTATGAAGAGTGGGGTGCCAACTTAGGCGTCGTCTTAATCACTTGAACATGGTCCAAAATTATGAAGTATGTAGCCATTAGATCCCGTATACCCCTAGAGAAAAATTAATTGAAAAACTTTTTTCGAATTCAAACTAATTCGAAATAAAATTAATTCTCTAAAAATATCAATAGCGATGCATTTAGAAGGTATTATGAATATCTTCCATCTCAAGGTTTCTGTCAACCAATCATTTTGCATTCGCGGATTTAGTTTTAATCCTATGAAACATCTATTTTTTCTCGTAGTTAAATTTATTTGAATGCAATGAAATACTTTCTATAGAGTCAAAATAACTTTGAAGATTTTTCGTGGAATTAAAATTTTCCACCAATTTCTAAAAATAAATTTTGTGCATGTTTTAATGATTCGCTTATGAGATTTCAGAACTTTAAGGGATATTTTTAAGTATTTTCGAGACTCCAAGAAAAAAAAACATGTTATTCATCGAAAATCTTCATTTTTTCTGCCTCTCTCTCTCTCTCTCTTTCTCTCTCGAATCTGTTTCATTACATACAGATAAACAGAATAACTTAGATTTTAGTGGGAGGGGGAATACAAATTCCATAAAATTAAAATTATGTTGACGAATTCAAACGATTGGTAGACGGGAGACTTAATGAAGAATTCTTGTCAAAATTTTCGAGCAATGAGAAATTTTAGAAAATATCTCGCAAATTTTTTTTTATAAATACGAAAATTTCATTTTATCCAGAAAAGAATCCATATTCAAAAGGTTTCCAACTGTTTAATGTCTTTGTTTCTCTTAAAATCTCTATTTTTTAATGATATACTCGTATGATTGCAATATTGTTATTATTAATACACAGTGTGATTCACATTTGTTCACAACAGTGAATACATCACTTAATCCGCATATTTTTGAACACAATAATAAAATACCAATACATATAAATAAACTGATCATTTCTACGCATCGATATACTTGGATTTCAAATTTCTTTTACTCGAACTTCAATTTCGATGTTTGGAATCCAGAATTATTCATTTGTTTTGAAAGTATCAAGGAAAATAAATTATTTCAAAAACATGCATTGTTAATTTCCTTCTCTAGCCCTTTCGGTAATCTAACATCGATTTCGTTCGGAATAGAAACATAGCGAAAAGGTAAATTAATAGCACAGTAATAGAGTAAAGGAAGGTATATTTATTGTTACCAAGGGACCTGTTCGAAAGATTTAAGTAAATGGATCAATTTTATGCTATGTCAACCTTACTTTGACGAGACGAATCAATCAGGTTTGACGGATATTAAATCTAAAGATACGTTGCAGCCACCAATTTTTGTAACTGGTACGTGATTAGTTATTAAGGTTTCAGTATACCATCCATTTTGAATTCTTGAGCATAATGTTAACCCTATGTCCTTTCTACTCTATACCGTCCTCAAATCTTTACTGTGTTATCTATTCGAATACGAAAAAGTGTATCCGAAAGAGTTAAAAGTGATGAAAATTTCGGCGGAATTGTAATTTGTTCCTGATTTTTGAAAATGTTTTAGAATACGTTTTTAAAGACCGTAAAACACAAAAACGAATAGTTTAAATAGGGAAAAAATATTATTAAAAACAGAGGAAAATGTAATTCCACAGAAACCATCATTATTTTTTACTCTTTCAGATGCACTTGATTGCATTCAAATAGATAAAATAGTAAAGATTTAAGGCCGGTAGTAAAAATTCCATAGAATTAACATTAAGCTAACGAAATTAAAATGGCCGATAGACGAGAGCCTTAATTCAATATAGCGACTATTATCTCTGCAAATCTGAAAAAAATTCAATATTATGAAAGTTGAAGATTTTCTGTTTCTGTTTCTAAATTATTTTTTTAACTTAATTTTTTTAAAAAAAAAAAGCTTAAATATTTAGAATCCATGTATAGACTGTTATGTTTATAAACATTATTTTAACTTCGCCTTATAAGGGGTTTTCTAATTTATTAATCCATTCATTATTTTCTCAGGTGTATTTTTGAGTTCAAAAACAGAAAAATATTTGGAATTCGAAAATATTTGCAAAATGTATTGAAATGGGAGTGCATTTGGTTCATTATGAGTGCTCATATATAAAATAATACTCCTCATTTTGCATTTCTAATATCACATAGAATATGACCATTACGTGATATTTCCTAAAATAGAATGTGTTTTATTATTAGTAGTAGCAGATTTAAAAATGTAGACATTATAGAAAATCCCGTCACTGGTTATACCGTTTACGATGGATACGTAAAAGAAAAACCTTTACATGGTAAACATTTATAGAATTCTTTTTTTAAAAAAGAAATAGTGTGTGCCTGTGAATGAATGTTTATCATAAAATATGTTTTGAAGATAGATCAAACAATTCAAAAGACGACAAAAAAAAAAAAAAAAAAACTGTAGCCACATTATAATTGTACCATTTTTGTCAGTCCAAAGGTCTATTTCAGCACTTTTATGTTAACCGAACAAAACACAGCTTAATCAAAACATTAATAACAGATTAAGATAAAGCAATTAAAAACAAAAGTTACAAATTTAATATAAAAAAAAACAAATTTCAGTATTTATGAACAATTATAAAAATAAATATATTACAAACTTAAGCGGGGAAGGAAAGTGAACGAGGATAAGAGGAAGATACTTTCAGAAAATAATATTATAACAAAAATGAAAACAATAGTGAAAAATATGAATAAATAAAAATAAATAAATGATAACAGAGAGTAAGAGCAACTAATGAATAAAATAAAAATATAAAAAAAAATTAAAGCATTAGAAGTGATACATTTAAAATGTCATAAGCAGATGGCGAAATTAAAATATTTATTACTGAAAAATTTTAAGAAGGATTTTCAGTCAAGTGAACTCTTTTAATCTCGACAACAGTGTTTTTAAAAAATTTATTCAGGAGAATCGTATTCTCGAGATACTTTTGATCAAATTTTATTTTAATTATTCTCTCCAAAAGAAGAGTTGTTAACGTTATTTTATTTAACGTTGAATCAATGTTAAAAAGTCGCATTTAAAGATCCACGAAATGTATATTCAATGTGTATTTTGTTTATGTATATGAAATACATTTCCTTTTTCAACACCTTGAAATTTTGAAACATTGCTTGCATATTTGAAGAATGGAAAATGAAGAAAGATAAAAGAATAAAGAACTAATAAAGTGAAATTTAATAAATAGCTAGATTAGTATCTTATAAAATAGCTACTTTGAAATAACTATCTAAAAAAGTACACTAAAGAATTTAAATAAATTTCAAATATAAATTTCAATCCCTTTTTTTCATTTACTGAATTAAAAATTTAATTTTCTAAGAAATTAGTTTTCTATTATTCGTTTAGAATTTAACCTCGGAAATACGATTGTTTTTCATGTTATAAATTTTCACGAAATAGAATTCAGCAAAAGTGCAGAGCTTTCAAAATATGTTATCCTTTTCATACGAATGGGAAAAAATATTGCTGCTATCATATATGTGCTCTATTAATGTAAAAATAGACGGAATATATTTTATTGTAAACTTAAAATAGATGGAATATTCTTCTATTTTGAAAATTAAAGTCTCAATCGATGCGAAATATTTTGGAAAAAAAAATTATTACTATGTATTTTTGCTTCATCAGTAAAAAAAAGATTACGTTTGAGAAGCTTTAAAAAATTCACAATTCTTGTCAATTTCGCGTGATGGATATCTAAGCCCAAGATCTTACTCTGTGTATGTTCTTTAAAAATTATTTTTAAAAATTCCGAAGTTTAAGGAAGTAGTGGAAAAAAATTTTGGTGGAATATTGAATTCTTCTATAAAAACGAACTTTGTTGTATCCTAGCTCATTTTTCCCCCCTTCTGGCTTGTATTGTTATCAAAAAGAAAATAATACCTCATCTATCATAAAACGATGAATTTTTGATATATTCTTCAAAGCTCTTTTCACACTTTTACGAAATTCAGTAAATGAAAAAAAGATTATGTTGAAAAATAAAGCAAAAATGCATGTTTACTTTAATAAAACTAGAACCTTGAACATTTTTCTTAAAGTAGGAAGTTTCGAATTTCTTCAGATATCCAAATTTTAATGCGAAGATATATTCTTAATATGGCGACATAACTCTAAGTATGTGCGCATCTATTAAAAGATATTATTACTTTAGAAAAAAAATCTGGCCTTAATTATTTTGGACTTAAAACTATTCCAGTTTCCAGTTACTTCAAGATATTCTTCAAAGTAAGAATTAGTATTCCAAGGAATATCTTAAAATCATATACCTAAATTTTTAGAAATAATATAAATATTTAATTTTAAACATTATGACGTGAATTTTATCGCTATTTTCCCTTCCACTAACATTTTGGGTATCTTTTCATGAGTTTATTTTGAATTGAAAATCTCTTCCAATAAATGAAACGTGACTTACGTAGATTAGATTTGATTTATTGAAGTGTAATCAATTGTGGAAATGCATATAGAAGCAGTGAAGTGTTTAATACTGTGGTTGGTAGCTCAGTGATTAATAAAGATAATGAAGTGAATTTATTAAGCGAGGCGTATATATCAGTCTCGAATAAATTCAGGGCTCTTTGGAACGAATCCAGAAAGGTTCTGCCAAGGGTCAGGGACTCAAACCCTCATATTTAATTCATCTAAAGCCTTGAACTAGATAGGATTGGTAAGAAAAACTATCTTTACAATATTTAAATGTGAAATCAAGTGGTTTTAGAAGTAATTACCACAGATAAAGTAGGATAAAGATTAGCTTGGGATTATTAGTTGATCTGTAAAAAGCAATTTGTTTGTAGTCTGTGAATGACTTTCTTTCCCAGGATTGTGTAATTTCGTGATTTTAAAAGTAATCTTAATTATAAAAGCAGAAGAAAACAATAAAAGAGTGTTATACGGAATGTATAAGCTCATTAATATTGTTATTTTTTCAGGGATTGAGCATTTTCCATCCCATTTTAAAATATTTTTAAATACCTACATCATTTAAATTTTCACAGTTTCTTAATTTTACAAATTTTTTGTGCTCTAAAATATTGTTGAGGCTATATAAGTAATATTCACAAAATGTATGAGTGTTTGTGAATTGCGGTTTAGTTTAATGGAGCAAGAGCCTGATAAGGCTATACTGCGCCTAACAAGGTGTAAATATGATCCAGAAGTTTGAGAAAATGGAAAGGAAGATAAAGATTTGGTTGACAAGAAGGAAGGTTGAAAATAGATAAGGATCACTAGGGTATTCCGGGGATGCTTCACCTGTGTTTACCACAAACAGTAAACCCCATGTGAAAGAAAAAGACCACGAGGGTGCCTCAGGATCATAATTCTTAAGAAGAATGAAGAAGAATTCTTCATTACCTTTTTTAAGTAGGTAATGAAGAATTCTGAAGAAGAATTCTTCATTACCTACTTAAAGAAGGTAAGCTCTTAAGCTTACCCCGGAAGCTTACATTCTTTATGAGAACAATATTCGCGCGATACAATTCTCTATTCTTTCAACGATTTTGTGGGTTCGATCCCCGAAGCTACTTAAGACCTGCCGTGTAACAGGGCTAATGCACCAAGTCCCAAGTCTGCCTATTGGAGTGGTGAGGAAGTCTGAAAGGGAAGTGTGTTAGGTAAGGTTTCGCCTTGTCACTTGACCAAAATTAAAAATTACGAGGTCCGCAGCCAATAGCCCTCGTGTTGCAACACAGAGCGACATTAACAAATAATCACAATCACAGATAAGTCTGCAAATGTTTCGAGCCACGAACACTTGAAATTAAGGGTATTTACTCTAATTATTTTAATTCTGCATAAAATTAAGGGTTAGGAAAATAACGCTTTCATTCGCAATTTCAAATCGTGAATTTTTATATTCCCATACACAAAAATATATCCATAACGCGCCATTGCTAGGAAACCGATTGCATTAAACACAACACTAACTATAATCCCCACATCTCGAAATGATACAAATTCTTTTAAGAACTACCACATCCAATTATTATTAAGTTCCTGAAAGACCAATATTTATTCTCAGACCTCACTTGGCCAAGCGTCGACAGGAGTCTCCGTTCCTAACTTTCTTAATGGATATTTCGTGCCAAATGGTCGCCAAGAAATAAAAGTTGAGTGAATAGACACAGAACTACTAATCATCAATGCCATACTTTCGTACGCGCACCCAAGTCCCATTTCTTCTAATGCAGTGGTGGAAACGATTGCCGCTGTCCTCCGAATCGTTAAGGACCAAAAGGAAAGGACTGCCTGTGCGTAAAATAACTGGTCTCGTATCTTAACGAATAGTTGGCGCGGAATGGTAAAGGCGATAAACGATTTTCCCATTTCGCTGTGCTGTAAATGAAGAGAACATTTCCCTTCCGATATAAAAGATTGGGTTAGTATAGCTAGGCTTAAAAAGACAGGGATAGATTAGAATGTAAGGATATTTGATGATTGATGACGTTTATCGTTGTGTTAGGATAATTTGTTAGAAAATATTTCTGTTTGTTGACAAAGTAACAGATTCAGGACTCGATACCCAGTAATTTTTCACTCTAATCGTTTTTTAAAAAGAAAGAAATGCTGCCATTGGATTCTACGTCCTTGCTTTTTTTTTATTTATTAATTTATAACACACGCAGAATAATGAAATTATGATATTCAAATGCTACCATTAAATTTTTGATACATAAAAGTAAATTTCACAAACTCGCCATATATATAATACGTATCATTAACGCCACACTAAGAAGTAACTCGAGGGCTATTGGAGATGGACATCATAATTTTGAATCTCGTTCAAGTGACGAGAACAATACCTGAGCTGGCACCCCCTTTTAAACTTCCATATCCCGACATGGGAGGACTTTGAGTTACGATAGATTTAACTTACATCAACTCCGTCTGCATAGAGGGTATTTAGTAGCATCAGAACTCAAACTCATGACTCGACGAAAACCTTTGGCCACGAGCCCACGACCATGACCTCTAGTCTCTCACTCCTAGCCCTCTTTCTCCTATTATGCAACTCATTGCAACTGCTGTATTTTTGGTTTTGCTGTATTCTTGGAAAATGGTGTCTTAACGCTGGGATCAGTTAACTTATATTTATTGTTTTTGATGATATTTTACACATACACACACAGATACTGAAGATAGCATCTCGAAAAGCAAAGCTAAAGTCTACAACACACGTTCGGAGCAGGAAGAGGGAACGTAATCTCAAAAGCATTCGAATCTGCTTGGTAGAAAGTAGTATTTGCCTAGAAAGCTATCCAAATTGAATTCTATACGTTAATTAGTTTATTCTGATAGCATCATATGGTGAGGTATATAAATGATGTGACAATCTTGGACAGCTGTAGCTATTTTTATTTGATTTTTGTTAGCCAAACATTTAATAAAAAAGAGTATTAATGCTATGTTCGGAACGGCTCAGGACCCAAATGAGTTAATGGATCTCGAGGGACAATGGCCCAAGAAAATCGTGTATGTGTGTATATATGTAGGATTCTTACATTTTGAGACCAGTAGGATTTTTACACTTTAACACCAATCTTTCGAGGCGCAAGCACGGAAAGCGCAAGCACAAGAGGCGCAAGCACGAGAAGCGCAAACACGGCTAGCGGACGAAGAAGTCACCGTGACTAGACTGAAGAGTGCGACCAACAGAGAAAGACGTGCGATCTGATAGTTCATTAAATGTATAATCAATAGTTCTATTTTAGCTTAGTCAATGCTGTACAATAATATATAGTTTAATTAAATCTCATCTTTTATAAATCCGTTTTGCTACTGAATCCAGAAAACCCCTAAACATCTTTAAAATGAGCCATGTACCCCATTTCTGTAGTTAGGATTCTACACACACACACACACACACACACACACACACATATATATATATATATATATATATATATATATATATATATATATATATATAAAGAGAGAGAGAGAAACATTCTGAATTCATATTTATTAGTTTCGAGTTAAATAAAACAATAATAGTTACATCAAAAAAATTCTAATAAATCTAATCTTCTGTGATTCCATAAGAATTCAGTTTTAATTTCTCCTATTTAAATTCACTGAGGTAAAATATGTTATTGTTTCGGAGTTATTTATTTAAACACAGCAGAAAAATGCAATTTTTTAAATTAAATACCACTTAAAAGAATATAATTTTCATTTTTATTATTATTTAAGTTAGAAACGTTGAACCAACGTTTTTCATCAAAACGTTTCGGACATAAATATGTCCATTAAAAGATATATTTGCATCTCTATTTCCGGATCTATCTGTATGTTATCTCATTTCGATTCATTGGTCGTCAATATATTTGGAATTTGCGGTAGATATACAAACACTCTTCCTGTATCAGAATCATATTCATTCCCAGTTGCAGATGTAGAAGGACATTCTCCAAGCCTCTACATTTGCAATGGTTTCCCACTCATAGTAGAATGCCTTGTGCCGTCTTGGACTAATAACTAAAGCTCCTGATGAACAGTTTAAAAAAAGCAAAGCATCTATTATCCGAATATTGATCAACCGAAACATCAGTTAACTCTGCAATAGGCAAATTCAGTTCTTGTATATGAAAGAATGGCTAGGCTGATGTAAGAATATTTAGTATTAAGAAAATGCAGTCAAAAAACGTTAAGACTGGCTCTGGTGGGATGCTGATGACCCTTGTTATCAAATACAGTCATAAATAAGCTTTCATTAAAATAATAAATATCATACAGGCTTAGACTTATAGCTACTCTCTTCAACAACAGCGCCAGAAGTTAAATTGCCTCACTAAGTAGCCAAAATGAGACGTCTTCTTTAGCCTGTTGGCACAGCAGAAAGTGGCCGGTCAACTTTTCTTCGGAGCCACTGGTCCAGTATTTAAAACAATCGCTAATGTTTAATCCAAGATCATCAACTCTCTCCTCCTCCAAGGGGTAGAATAACGTCTTCCGATGTTTCAGAGAAAATGTCCTTCCCCGGAAACTACAAAGAAGCGACAACATCAACATTGACAAAAAAAAAAAAAATTAAAAAAAATGTCTCAAACAGCAAAAAGTCCTAAAAGCAAACCAATTCATCTAAGAATTTCGTAAAAAAAGATAGATGATGATGTCATGTGGCGTAATATGTTTCAAAGCAATAACTAGCGAGAGCTAGTCTTCCTCAGCGGAGAGTAAAAGGCGAAAAAGAACATTAATTACTTACGAAGTTAGTAATTAATGTTCGAATGAATATTTTTCATTTTCATTGGGATGATTTAAAAATAAAAAAACTCGAAATCGCTGCTTTTCAGTGCTATTTTCAAAAATTCATCGAAAATTGGCTTATTAATTTGCACGTCAGAAACAAAGGCATTCTTCCTTTTTTAAAAAATTTTGATCTTTCAGATAGTGTAAAAAACATAATTTTGCGTCTTTTTCTTCAAAAAAAAGGCCGTAATGTTTTCCAAACATATGCAAAAGTCACTTCAACATTAAATTTTAAAAAAGAAAATCAGAAGTGAATTTCGGAAAAATCGCTTCAACGGGCATCATCACTCATAGTTTTACTGTCTGTACCTTTCCGTTTTAGCGCCATGCCGTCCCACAAACACACAAAAATTTTTATTACTGTGGAAAATCGTAGTGTTGAAATACTACCCTATTAATCCTAACATTTAATATGTTACCATCCTTTCTTTTCCGGGATTTTACATGTACATTTCTATATTTATAGCAGCATGGAAATAGTAATTGTAGTGTTAAATGATTAAAAAAATTATATATCTTAGTGAACAAATTATCTGAACATACAAAAATAAAATTGATAACAACTACATAAAATAGAAGCTTAAAATTTATGATGCACATGTTAGGTCAATAAATTATTTCGTATGATTTTCTTTCATTATTTTTTATTCCAAATCTTAGGACCGAAACAGAAAATTTCCTAGACCCAGAAACAAGCGTATTTCACTCAAGAAATAAAATGTTTCCGGATTATAAGAGAAAGAAATAAGTTTCATTTTATAAAAAAAGAAGAAAAATTTATCCCTGCAGTTTATGCTGTTCAAGATCTCGAGAATTACCTTTTTTAAATCGAATTCCGTAAGAACACAAGAATATATGTACAAACGATAATGGTCCTTTTTTTTCAATTCATTTAAATTCATTTTGTTCTTAAGCATTAAGAAAGAAGCAATAATTTTTCCTCTTGTTTTGAAAATAATTACTTTTTTCTTTTAGCAAGTCATTGATTGCATCTGATAGCAGTTTTTGAAATATTTAATTTTTTTTATTATTTTTCGACCCATAATTAATTGGGGAATTTTCGGCTGAATTATTATCAGTAAACGAGATGCTCTTCAAAATATTTCTGTTTGGATTTTATAATTAATTTTGTAACGCAGACGTTATTTAGGCTAATTTTCATCTAAAAGGTAATGAGTATTTTTATTTCTAAACTATTTTTAGGGCATTTAAATAAGTGATTAGTAGCTCTGGCATTTTCAAAATTTTTAATGGGGAGAAAGTTTAATCAGAATAATTAATTTAAGAATCGTTGTTTCATTAAAAGAAATACATACAAATTGAAATGATATTTTTTTCAGATAAAGATATTTTTTGTGAAATAATTATTGAGATACAATACTTTTCCCCACATAAAATACCATTAAAAATATTTAAATTCATTATTCTATCGTCTGCTTAATTAGATACATTTTTCTACGCTAACTACGCCTGCCATATATAGTTATTTAAGTGGTTTTAAGTCAGTGGATATATTCATTCGAAAATTACATGATTCAATGCATACTCGCCTGATTTCTGCTTCTTTGAGAATTGAAGGATTGAAACATGGACTAGTTCTTAATACTTTTTTTTAATTCAATAAAATTATTTCTTTTTCTGATATTTATATGTGCGGGTAAAAGGAATTAGTACATGAATAGTTTATTTTTCTTTATTTGAGAATCGTCAGTTCTGCTTCTTAAAAAATTAGTAATCTTCGATAATTGCACAAAATAAATTTTAATGGAAAATTTGGGTAGTTAAATTATACTTATAGTGTTTGAAATCAAAGTTATCAACTTTAAGGCTTATATACATATGTGTGTGTTCTTTGATCAAATGTGCTTAAAACCAAAATCCAGTCTGTCTAGACTGAAAATATTCATTTTTCTTCTTGAATTTAAACAGATATAATTAATTAATATGTTGATTAATTATTGTTTAGTACGTCTGAAACAACAATATTTAATTAATATTGATAACCTTATCTTATTATTAAAATTTTTACAAGAGAGAATTTCCCAACGAAAATCGTAAGTCTTTTTGTCGAATAATAAAACTTTGGAATTATATTAATTGTTAGTGAGTTTAATTACTTTAAAAGCCAACATATACCTTAATTAATTAAACCTAGGAAATCTTAAGCCCATTTGTTTCTTGTCCACGAAATTATCAGTAATTATTTGTTGCCATTTCCGAAAAACAAACCCTTTTGCTAGAAATCGCCAATATCGTTTTCAGAAGATAGACAATTCTATTTAGCAATCTCATTATTATCCATCCAAAAATCGTAGAAATTCTTTCAAGAAATACTTCTTCCTCTTGTTATTAAGTTTCATTATACCCAATAACTATTCCAAGACAACACATGGCCAAGATACAGCATTAGTCTCCATTCCTAATACGCTTAACGACATTTCGTGTCAAATGGTAGCCAAGAAACGAAAAAAGTGTGCAAATGTAGAAATAGCGATCATCAATGTTGTTATATTTACAACTCACTGCACACATTTAGTCCTATTTCTTTCCTTGTCCTCTTGTGATGGTGGAAACGATTATTTCAGCCCTCCGAATCGTTAAAAGACGAAGACCAAAAGGAGAGGACCACCACAGCGTGAAATAAGTGATATGGTATCTTGGCGAACAATTGGTGCATGATAGTATAGACGATAAATGATTTTTGGATCTCACTGCGGTGTAAATGAAGAGAATATTTCTTTATCAATATAATTGGATTAAGTTGATGCAGTTTGTCTTCTAAAGTAGGGATTGCAGACTGAATATCATGGATTGGTAATAAAATTTAAACCGTGTGTTGAATGTAACAATTAGTACAAGACAGATTTAATACGTGAATTATGTTCCATAAAATTATTTCATTCTAAAAAAAGTATAACATTTCATTAAAAAAATTAGTTGCTGTATGTAATAATGTTGATTCTATACTCTGTTAGTTATAGGCTTTGTGCAATAAAATAAAATAAGCAAAACGAGGCTCCTATTAAATTAAATTATTTTACACTTTCAACAAAATTAATAAAAGTTTCAACAACTAAAAACGTTTCTATTGTTAAAACTAAATTTCAAACAAAACTTAAGGATCAAAGCAGTAAACGTCCGCGAGCCAGCAAGCGATTCATGATTAATGAAGAATCCTCGACTAAGACTCATCGTGATTGGTCAGCGACAACGGAGGATTATCACGAGAGGAGGCAGAAAAAAAAACAGAAGAGTTATCCGAAAATAAGTCTCACAAAACCGTTGAGTGACGTAAAATTCCATGGATTTAGTAAAATGAATTACAGTTAAAAAGCTTACATTTAAGCATTAAAGAGGTTTCGTGCTCCTCGCTTTGCAAATTGGGGTAATTAATGGGATAAATTGTATGGGTTTGATATTGTTCAGAAAGAAGTAGTACAAGAAGAAGGTTTTTGTTTTAAAAAATTCAGGGCGATTATCCCATTGTTAAAGCATTCACATCGTAAATATAGTCTGGGAAAATATTTAATATAATTATGATGACGAAACTTGTAAGATTGAGTTGTGTAGAAAACATTAGCATTCAGGGACGCTAATTACTATTCTTTCATGGGCTTATAATGCATTTCTTGTTGCGATATAATAAATATAAAAACTCTTTACTTTGATTCTCCGACCATTTCTTACTTATTCTTTCGCCAACTTGTGATTTTACTGCTAAAACTCTTATTAATGATACAGAAGGATCACAAAACCATGTTTTAAGACAGATATGAAATGCCAGATTTTTTTTTTTTTTTTTTTAAGAAATGTAGACAGTTACAACTCCATTAATTCCCCAACCATAAAATCTGTAAAGCAAAAAATGGCCAACAGATTCCTTGCAAATCTTGATAATATTTCCCTACAACATATCACAAATTACACTCAGAATCCCAAAATTAAAAGACCTAGAAACATCATACTCAATTCTTAAGTTATTAAATATTCAAAGCCTTAACGAAATGCTTTTTCACACTAAATTGAAAGCAAAGCAAGATAGAACATGACCACTCTCTGGGAGGGTTGCCTTTTTCATTTTCCCTTGATTCTCATACCACTCTGATAAGCTGCAACTCCCTTGACAGGTAACACAAACATAACCACGCACCCTCCTCCAACTTCCCTCATAACTTCCAAATTAACATCTTTTTTTTTTTGGTACATCCAAGTTATTTTCAACTTAAATCTTCTTAATTAAATGCAATTCTGGACAAGGTAAAGACCGAAGTAATGTTTCACAGTTAAAATAGATTTGGAGATTAAAAGGCTACAAGCTTAAGTGCCGTATTTAATCCGTCAACTCCTATATAAAAACTAGTTAAAACATCCAGCTTTAAGAGAATTTCATTTTTCACATATATTACGAAAATAGAGGCCTCAAAAAACTCGAATATTTTTTTACCTTATTTTTTCTCAGTCATATTTCCTTTAGATTCTTGATTTTATTTAAGGTAGGTACTTCATCAATCGAAGAGTAAAAAAAAAAATATATCAATTTTTCTTCAGTCCTTTAAGACTTTAAGAAAATTCTCTTACTGATATTATATTTTTGAAAACCATTTTTTGGTGAAAGCACGCGAGAACTATGATAAAAATAACGCACAGCCAAAAAATTTCCTTCATCTTGTATTTGGTTAATAACATAATGATAAATAAAGCTT